>OU892288.1:7287638-7603748 GCA_917834065.1 Ceutorhynchus assimilis
TCAAATATAGATATTTTGCCCCCAATTGAACCTCTTGTGCATTTTAATAGAATTTCACGCAACATTCTCTATTTTCCTCTCGAAATAATTTCGCTACTGTTGAATATAATATGCCAGCACCAGAAGGAACGTAAACAATAATACAAACTTCTCGCTTCATTAGATATACAAAGCAAATTTTCCTTTGTGATGAGAGAGACTCTTAGTGAAATATTACATCTTATCATGTTGATCTTATTAAAAAATACTCATGAAATGCTAAAAAAAACACAAATAATCGTAGATCACTCGAAATTTTATGTAAATTTTATTGGATTTTGCTGTACAAATTTACGACCTGCCGAAACTAAAAGAGTGCAAGTCACGTTAGCTTTGTCAGCTTAGTTTATACTTCACTACATCTCTATGCTAAAATTTAAAAATCTCGATAATGAAATACTTATTGTTACGAGAAAGACAATTTGTTACTTCTAGTACTTTCAAGAGGATGTAATAGTATATTGTGTATTTAGGTGGAAAAGTGACACATTCTCGGCCGATGGTGTAAGTTGACGGGCGAGGCGTAGCCGAGGCCGGCAAACAGCGAAGGCCGAGAATGTGCTTTTCCACCGAAATACACATACTATTTTTTTCTGCGATCGGTTAAATACCGGTTAAATGTTTGTCTTTTGGTTCCAAATATTCAGCAGTACGAGAATCACTTTCCCGGCCTAGGCCGGAAAAGTGTTTTCTGTATTGTTATTAATTGATTTCTTAGCAACTATTGAAACATGAAACATAATTAAAATACCAGAATATTGAGTTTTGCGACCTGAGGACCAGTCAAAAATGCTGACATTTCTTGTCAATCGCAGAAAAAAGAATTTATGAAAGCTATAGGTCAAATTTGACTTATCATTTATGCAATAAAGTTATGACAAAAAGTAAAATGAGTCGCATCCTCTATAACTCTGTATTTTTGTTAGACCTAGCAGCTATTCATTCAACGATTCTATTAAATTTGGCTTTTGAATTGGAAGAACTGGATTCATTTCCGAATCCTGATACATGTAAATCAATTTCATGGTAGCGCAACGACCCATAAATTTATACGAACCTTTTTGTTATTCGATTTTGACCATGCCTTTTTTTCAGACAGAACCATCCTTTCCACTGAAAGTAGGAAGTCGAGGAATTTATGCACTTGATTCTGCTTCTAGTTTATCTTCACCATTTTGCTCTCACGATTTTTCCTCAATATTGTCTTCCTCTGCTTCAGACTCCTCATCATCGAAATTTCCCTCGGTATCAGTCTCTACTTCCTCCAATAACATAAGCACTCGAGGTTAATCTTTTTCATAACTCATTATTGTACAAATACAATAATTGTACATATAAACTGAACTTACAATAGACTTACCGGAGGTGGAAATATTCTGAAACACCACCATCGGCAAATCGGCAGCAGTGGCGCCAAGTCCACCAGACCCGAAACTATTACCAAGCCGCTCAAGAAAATATTTAGCACATAACACTTATGACGTTCGCTAGTAAACTACATTATAGGAAGGTACTGGAACGGCGAAGACCGCAAATTAATCCTCACACTTTTTATAAATTGAATTATGAAGCTCGGGCCCGAGAGATTGGGCGCCACCACTGCAGGGTTAAGAAAGGGTTTGTCTTGATGTTGAGTTAGTTCGTATAGTTATTTCTATGAGTTCACACGCTCTGCTTTCCACGCTATGTTCGATATAATAAATATATTGAATATCGATAATTAACAAGTCTTTTATTTCTTAGTCCATTTCCCAACAGGTTATGGGCCCAGTGTACGTGTATTAATTGCGGTTGTGAAAACCGGGACTGTTTAATGTGACAATGGAACATTGCAAACTAAAAAGAATCAAAAGGCTCTATGCTAACAGAGCTTGAACTTAGATAAGAACATCAGAGCTCAGCAATTTAGAAATAATTATCGTTGAGGATATTTTAAAATCAATTTTAAAAGACTCAATTTCGAAAAAAAAAACAAGTCTCTGAAACACAATAAAAAAAGTGAAACAAAAAAAATCCATCAATAAAAAAAAAAAAAAATGGAACCCTTATAACAGCAACCAAAAAGGCACAATTAGTATTCCCAGTAATATGGGCATACAGGAAAGTCTTTAGTATAGGCTGGAGTGTCCAGAGAGGTTCCTCACAATTTTCTGTCCGTAAGAAAAATGCAAAGGGCTAGTATGACTATTGCTAAAAAAAAAAGTGTTAGTATTTACAAAGGCGGTAAGCTTATAATTTATGGGTAAGTCTTTGAACACTTTAATAATAATTGCTCTTGAACTCACTGTTATTAATAATTTTATAAAACACTATTATTCAAGCAAATAGTGACGATTAAATAAAAATAAAAATAATCAATTGTGGTTTGAACGTTTAGGCCGCATTGGTGAGGTTTAAATTATTAAATTATTATAACAAAAAAAATAAATAAAATAAATTGAGATCGAGGACTTAGGGCGCAAATCGATCAGTTTATACAATGAGTATTTATATGGAGCGTGGATAAACAAGCGCGACTTCCATTTCAAAAACATTGCACTGTTTGTGCATGAATTTACTTACTATTGTGTAACATATTTGATGAGTCATAAGTCATAATATGTATTTTGTATGTTTCAAGATTCAGTTGCTGAATGTGGGGCACATTTCATTTTACAGATTTTCAATGTATTCTGTGACAATGAAGGTGAATATCTAGCTACTGAAATGAGAGATTTTTGATATGCAGAAAGATAAGTCATCATTTGACAATTCCATGAACCCCACAAATTAAATGATGCAGCTATATATAAAAATAGTTTGACCCCTACTAAAACTTTAAAAGAATCTGAAACACCATACGAAATGTGGCGTAGTAAAAAGCCTCAAGTAAAATATTCATAAGTGTTTGGTTCCATAATACCGTTTATAGATACATAAAAACCAGGAAAACAAAATTTGATATCAAATCCTGGAAAGCTGTACTGGTTGGTTATGAACCAAATGATTATGAAGTGTGGGATGTGGTTAGTCATAAGTTTGTTGTAGTCAAGGATATTATTGTAGATATGACAAATTTGTTTTTGTCCTCCAAGCCTTTTAATCTGCATAAAGCTGATTCCTCTGACTATTTGTCAAGATCAGTAGTTAATAATAAGCTTGAAAAAGTGAATGTAGAACACTTTTGATTATAAAGCTGATTCCTCTGACTATTTGTCAAGAACAGTAGTTAATAATAAACTTGAAAAAGTAAATGCAGAACACTTATGGTCATAAAGCTGATTCCTCTAACTATTTGTCAAGAACAGTAGTTAATAATAAACTTGAAAAAGTAAATGCAGAACACTTATGGTAATGAAGCTGATTCCTCTGACTATTGGTCAAAATCAGTAGTTACTAATAAGCTTGAAAAAGTGAATATAGAACACTTTAATTGTAAAAGCTGATTTCTCTGACTGTCTGTCAAGATCAGTAGTTACTAATAAGCTTGAAAAGTAAATGTTTAACTTTTCTGGTCATAGAGCCAATTTTTCTGACTCTTTGTCAATATCAGTGGTTAGTTAATGATAAGTTTGAAAAAGTTAATGCATAACACTTTGGTGATAAAACTGATTCCTTTGACAGTTTGCCAAGATTGCTGGTTAATGAATCTGATAAAGCAAAATCAGATGACCAACCAATCTAAGAAAGTAGGTAACTGTTAACCCACAAACTTATCAAACTATATAATGAATGATTATAGTAAATCTGTGGTTAAAACAGATCTGCCAAATGATATTCATTCAGTTTCCACTATAATCACGATTCCCAAAGTAAATAAATTAAAATCCTCCAGTGAATTGCATTCAATAAATTTGTTTTGCACTATTGACAAAATTTTGGAGAAAATGGTGTAATTCAGTGATTTTCAATCAGGGTTTCGAGTAAGTCAATATTAGTAGTTAATAGTGATTATGAAAAAGTGAATGTAAAACACTTTGATGATAAAGCTGTTTCCTCTGATTGTTTGTCAAGATCAGTAGTTATTAATAAACTGAACTGAACTGAACTGAAAAAGTGTCAAAAATGAATGTAACACTTTGGTAATTAGCCTATCCAAAACACGTGACTTTGACAAGCAAACAAAGGGTTTGTGTGCTGCTTGGCGGACATTTTAATTTGAGTTCGACAGCATCTTGGATATTCTAATAAAACCTTTCCCCTGAAAGTGGCAGTTTGTCAAGATCGGTGGTTTGGTTAATAAATCTGATATAGCTAAATCAGATGAGTAACAATCCAGGAGAGTAGGTACCTAAATGTTAACCCTAATGAACTCATTAAACTAAATAATGAGTATAGTAAATCTGTGATTAAAACAGATTTGCCAAATGATATTGATTCACTCATTATTGGTAAATAAAGCGTGGTCGTTAGTATCAAGACCCGAATATAAAAATATAGTGGATTGTAAATGGATATTTTCCAGTGAAAATTATGAAATTGGAAAACCATTTAGATACAAAGCTTACTTAGTTGCTCGTGGTTTTAGTCAACATTACTTGGTAGATTATAATGAAAGCTTTGCACAGGTGGCGAGAATCGTAGGTTCTGGTTCTGGTTCTGGTTAATAATAACCTTTTAATCAGTTTACCCTTTTAATCCATCATATGGATGTAAAAACAGCTTTCCCGGATGGGACATTGAAGGAAGCCATTTTTATGAAGGTTCCTGAAGGCTGAAGGGTGGCTGGCTCAAGGTGTGACAAGTTTGCAAGGCTTTGTATCTATGAACTAAAACAAACCACAAGATGTTAGTTTGAAATAATAGTAAAAGTTCATAAAGAAAATGGATTTGAAAATTCATTAGTTAACCACTGTATTTATATCTTAGACAAAGGTGCAATATGTAAAATTATTTATGTAGTTCTGTAGATGGTATTTGCCACTGCAGATAATAATACATTTAATAGTTTAAAAAGGGATTTGGCAAATGTTTTATTTGAAAGACAGTAAACTATTTTTGGGTAATAAAATTAAAAGGTAACCAAAAATAAACTTACTCTTGATCAATTTTCATATAGGTACAGTTCCAATTTACATGAAAACTATTTTACATAAATTTAATATGAATGACTGTTGTGCCATCAGCTGTGTCAGCATTCCACTTCCTAGTAAACTGAATTTGATTGGTTTAAATTCAGAAGAAAAACATGATAGCCCTTGCCGGAATCTAATCGTCTGTTTAATGTATATTATGTTATGTATATCAAGCCTGATTTAAGTACCACTGTTAATATTTTGAGCAGGTATTAAAACAAGAATAATAAAGAGTTTTGGCAATATTTGAAAAGGGTCCTTAGATATCTTAAGGATAAAATCAATGTGAAGTTGACACAATAATTTAGTTGTGAATATATTAATTTCTTGAGTAATTCTATTAATCCTGACTAAGAAGGTGGAGATGCATGATATAAACAATATAAAAGGCACACAGGATATTTATTTAAACTGTTTGAAATTTGTGTGATATGTTGGAATACAAAAAGGCAGTCATCAGTAGCGGCATCATCTACTGAAGCCGAATATATGGTTTTCTTTTTAAAACTGTCACAGAAGCTCTTTGGTTAAAATCATTAGCAGAAAATATGCATAAACATTAATATCAGAGTCAATTATGACCTAGGAGGACAACAATGGACCTCAATAAGTATTACAAATAATCCAAGAAATCACAAAAGATCAAATCATATTTAATTGATCGTAATTAATATAAAATATTAATTTGTCCACAGATAAACCACTAGCAGACATGTTTACCAAACCATTGATGCAAGTGAAATTTGAGAAATTAGAATGGAATTAGGCTTAGTAAATAAGTTAAATGGTTTGATTAGGTTTTTCTGGGTTTTCCTTAATCCCGAGCAGCAAATGCTGGACCGTTATTGTAATTTTCCCCAGAAAACACACACATAAGGAAAGCGGGCCTATTTATGTTATACTAGGTTCAAGTTGTATTACACTTTTAGTATAATTGATCAAATTTTTGAGGTGGCGTGTTGGATAAACTGATATTCATATCAGTGAAACAAAAATTAATAAATTAAACTTTCATTATTAGTCTATACTTTGCTAATTTATATCGCAGCTATGGATGACTGAATGTGTTTATAATAGTTTTTATATGTAAGATAAACAGATGAGGAATCGTTTACTTAAGAAAGGGTTTGTCTTGATGTTGAGTCAGTTCGTATAGTTATTTCTATGAGTTCACACGCTCTGCTTTCCACGCTATGTTCGATATAATAAATATATTGAATATCGATAATTAACAAGTTCTTTTATTTCTTAGTCCATTTCCCAACAATCCGGACGCTCAGGTATAGCACCTGAGCGCAAACATTTTTTCAGAAGCCTCATTTTCGAAATTGATTGATTGATAGTATGTGTTTTATGATTATGGTCGTACATCAATCTGGAAAACCCTTTAATTACCTTATTCATCAATAAGGCTATTGATATCGTTCAAGAAAATATCAGGTGCAATTAGTTCTAACAATATTTATATTCAATGCAGGGCGTTCATGCAGTCCAAGATAATTTATTACACGAACAAAGCAAGAAATAAATTAACTTTTTATTTTTTTCTAGATTTACATTATTATGCCCTTTGTGTTGGACTTTAGAGATAATAAATTATACCGTTGCATGCCCATAACCATGTCAGGCGATAATAATAGAGGTGCTTTATTACCTTGTGTGTATAACACATTCAAACGATTTTGATGTAGTACTATATAAGATTTTCAACAAATAATTGAAATATTCTCTAGGCATTAGGGTGAATATTGCCACACATGCTCACCTTTCATTTCAAAGCTTAATTTATGTCTCTTCAAGATGGTATCATAGACTTATAGTTAACTTAGTTGATAAAAGTTGGCCTCATAAAATTTTATCGACGCAATTAAAACGTCGAAAATCGGTTAGTTGTTCGAGCACCCTTTCAGATGCTGAAACTGTTAGAGAATCTGGAAAAGATAAACACTAGAGACCGGTTTTTCCATTAAACGTTTGAATACGAAGTGAAAAGAAGCGCTCCCCTTCTCTGAACTCTCGTTGGATGCCGTTTAATTATCTGCTTTTGTGTTCATTAATGTTAATAATCTAAACGAGCCAAGTTTGCTTTGTACATTTCATTTAAAGTCGACTGCAGAAAATTGCGTAATTAGAACTTTAATTAAGGTACGTGTTCTTCTTTTTCAGCCAATGGGCATGTACCCTCACAAATACGAATGGATATCGTCCAATCAGCAAAATGGCGACTGTTCCATATGGGTGAGAGCGGCTCAGCTAGAGTTCGACGATGGGAGTTGGGAGTGTCAAGTGACTGCTAGTGATTTCCACACTCAAGACGCTCTTACCAGTCATCCGATTCGTTTGGTAGTCAGAGGTAAGTGATGTTCAATAATTAACGCACCAGGCAAAATTCCATACCGATAAAACTTTTGAAATTGTTCGAATTAGCTTTTAAATTAGATTGAATAACGAATATTTCGCAGCATTAGAAAAATTGGAATTATTTTCTGGGATTTAAATTTCGCATTGTCGGAAACACGCAAGTGTGGTATCTTGCAATTTTCTCAGTAGTTGGAAAAGTTTCTCCGCCTCGACAGTTATGTAAATGTTCGCAAGTTTTATTAGCCGACTTTTCCTTTGTCGAAGGGTTCTATCGGTTGTTGAATTTGCGGATGAACTTAAAAGATAAATATTTTATTTAGCGATGTTTTGCGTGTGATTTGGTATTCTTGCACAAAGGGTGGAGTTGATGCTATTTGGAATTGTTCCAACAAACACGATGTTTACTCCCAAAGAGAAAACTGCATTTGTGTCTTAAAATTGGAGTCAACTTCTACCAATGTTTAGTTAGAGCACGTAGACCTAGACACCAAAATTATTGTATCCTCTAAAAATTTTTCTTATCGAATAATATCTTTCCGTTTTGAGACATGATTTTGAACTTGCATTACCTTTATTTTAAGTAATTTTAACATGTCGACTGACGATGACCGGAGAAATTTCACAAGTTTAAATGTCGCAATTATTGGAAATAAAGGTAACTTAAGTCTAGAATCATGTTTAAATAACTCCAGTTTATCTTCCATTCAAACAAACGTATTACAAAAAATACATTTCACATCATTTTCAAGCAGATTTAGCTGGATAGTTTTGTAACTTTCACAAAAACCATTTGTATTTATATCATCTAATAATTCGTTTAGTTTTTATTGGTAAAGGTTTTGACCCAGTCTGTTGTTTCTATTGCGAAACTCTTCTAAAAAACGCCCAGCAAATTAAGATGAGACTGGAAACCTGTATAAAAAGAAAATGAAAAAAAAGTGTGTAATTTATTTTACTCTCTAAAGTTTAAAAATCCTTTTAGCTCCATCCTTTTCGTTTCACGGTCGTTGAACATACAAAAGTCTTGACGCTTTGTAGTGTCATTTTTCACCTAGATGAAATATTTCTATTTGAGCTGCAATATAAAATCTGGATATAGTTTTTTATTCTGGCATGTCGAAATTATTATCATTATTGCTGGTTAGACCGGGAGTTAGATGGATATGAGGATGCAAAATGTGAGGATCGGCAAAACTTCTCAAAATCGTATTCCTGTGATCCTAAAGAATGGGAAAGTACATCTTGCCGGCAGCTGGAGTGGTCCCTAACTCTCCTGCCATTCCCCAATGCAAAGTTATATGGAAAATATCACAATTTCAAGTCATTTCACAATAATTCCTATTGATTGTACCTAAGGTTTTCATTTCAAGCACTCAAAATAAATTACCTACCACTTGTTGAATATCTTTGCAATTCTGCTTCAAAATATACACAAATAAAAGAAGACTGCGAGATGTACAGGGTCATCCAACGACGACTGAACAGGGGCTTATTTTTTACCATTCCTGTTCCTGTAGTTTTCAAACAATTCAAAATAGCCACTTGGCATATTTTTTTTTCTGAAGAATTCAAAAATGGTACAAAAAAATTATTTGAACCAAAAACCAAAGGGTTACGCCATGGGTGAACTGTTTTTCAGATGAAACACCCTGTTTTTGTATGATTTTTGGAAAAGTCACATTTTTTACATTCTTTTGGAAATATTTGATATTCCGCTGTTTTTATTTTATTTTAATGTAAGTAAGTAAGCAGTTTTATCAGTGGCGCACTTAGGGGGGGGGGGCATCGGGCCAGGCCCCCCCCCCCAGGCCGCCTCTCCAAAACTTTATTTTTAGGTATAAAAAAATGTGACACATTCAAGGCGTGGCACCCTGACACCTCAATTTATATTTTTTTTCAGATTTTCAGTCACAAGCCACAACCTGTGAAGCCGCCTCCCCCCCCCTAAACATATTTTCTTGGTGCGCCACTATTCCTAGAAAAAAATCGAAAATCAGGCCAAAATCTGTATCGTAAAAATATCACTTGTGTCTCTTTGATATTGAAAAATCGTAGATCCGCTATCTTTGGCTTTTTTCCAATCAAATTTTGGTATGTTGAAGCTGAAAAGCTTCTGGATATTTAAAAAAATTCTTCATTTTCCAAATTTTCCCAGATTTCTAGGAAAAAAATCAAAAATCAGGTCATAATCTGTATTGTAAAAATATCACTTGAAGTCTCTCTGGAATTAAAAAATCGTCATTCCGCTATCTTTGTTTTTTTCCTATCAAATTTTGGTATGTTAAAGCTAAAAAGCTTCTGGACATTTAAAAAAAAATGTATATTATGTATTTAGGTGGAAAAGTGACACATTCTCGGCCGACCGATGTAAGTTGACGGACGAGGCGTAGCCGAGCCGGCAAACACCGAAGGCCGAGAATGTGCTTTTCCACCGAAATACACATACTATTTTTTCTGCGATCGGTTAAATACCTGTTAAATGTTTGTCTTTTGGTTCCAATTATTCAGCAGTACGAGAATCACTTTCCCGGCCTAGGCCGGAAAAGTGTTTCCCGTATTGTTATTCATTGATTCCTTAGCAACTATTGAAACATAATTAAAATACCAGAATATTGAGTTTTGCGACCTTCCAGCTGGTCAAAAATGGTGACATTTCTTGTCAATCGCAGAAAAAATTATTTTCCAAAAACCAGGCCATAGTATGCATTGTAAAAATATTACTTAGTGTCTCTCTGGGATTAAAAAAATTGTATCTCCGCTAACTTTGGTTTTTTCCCAATCAAATTTTGGTATGGTAAAGCTAAAAAACTTCTGGATATAAGTACAAAAAAAAAAATCTCATTCTCCAAAGTATCCCGAAGTTCCAGGTTCCAGAACAAAAATTTAAAAATTCAGGCCATCGACTGTAAGGCAAAAATATCACTCAGTGTGTCTTTTGGATTAAAAAAATGGTAACTCTGCTATCGTCAGCTTTTTTCCAATCAAATTTTGATATGTTGAAGCTAAAAGGCTTCTGGATATTTGAAAAAAAAAATCTTCATTTTCCAAAGTTTCCTAGATTTCCTAGAAAAAAATCAAAACTCAGGCCATAATCTGTATTGTAAAAATATCACTTTGGGCAGTGTTGCCACAGGTGGCCCCCCCATATGGCCAGATCTGGCCCTTCTTAAGACAGAGTTGCCCGTTGGCCACCCTTCTTGGAATCTGGCCCGTTTCTCCACAGCAAGCCAAATCATAATTTTTTGATGTAAAATATACGTTTTTGGGCGTGGCACCCGAAAAAAATTTCTGCCTGCGGCGGGCTTTCCCTCTTTTTTTCAGTTTGAAAACGGTTTGCCTGAATTTCCGAAATCCGGCCCCTTTTAAAAATATACAACTGTATGCAACATCCTCTTTTAACTTAAAAGCGCTTTTTAAAACTGGTCACTTTTAAAAATGTGTATTCTAAGCCATAGAAATTTTTAAAGGTACCAGTTTCAAAAAGCGCTTTTAAGTTAAAAAAGGATGTTGCATACAGCTGATAGTCTGGCACAACATTTTCAAAGCCAGTGGCAACACTGACTAAGGGTCTCTCTGGGATTGAAAAATCATAACTCCGCTATCTCTGATTTTTTTTCCAATCAAATTTTGGTATGTTGAAGCTAAAAAGCTTTTAGTTTAGATGTTTTAAAAAATTCTTCATTCTTCAAAGTTTCTCTAGGCATACCTACTCTGTATTGTAAAAATATCACTTAGTGTCACTCTGGGATTAAAAAAATCGTAACTCCGCTGTCTCTGCTTTTTTACAATCAAATTTTAGTATGTTAGAGCTAAAAGTCTTCTGGATATTTGAAAAAAAATTCTTCATTTTCTAAAGTTTCCCAGATTTCGTGGAAAGTGACGCACCCAGGGGGGAGCCCCAGGTCGCCCCTCCAAAACTGAATTTTCACATATAAAAAAATGTGATAAATTCAGGGCGTGGCACTTTGACACCTCAATTTTTTTTTATTGTCAGTCACAAGCCACACCTATGTAGGGCCCCCCCAAACATATTTTCTGGGTGCGCCACTGAGTTTTATGCTTAATAATTTTAGCTTTTCCTTTTCAATTTAATAGGTTCATTGGTGATAGAGGTATAATCACCTTTTGTTCAAAGTCAAAAGAAATTTAACATTATCTTGTCGTCCTCACAGATGTATTGAACAGGTGAAGCTTAAATTATCAAGGATAAAACATTAAAATAAAATAAAAATAGGTATCAGAATAGCAAATATTTTCAAAGGAATAAACGTTTACAATGCGACGGGAAAGGTCAAAAATAAGCCTCTGTTCAGTTGTCCTTGGATGACCCTGTACATCTCGCAGTCTTCTTTTACTTGTGTATATTTTGGAACAGAGTTGCAGAGATATCCAACAAGGTAGGTAATTCATTTTGAGTGCTTGAAAAGAAAGCCTTAGGAACAATCAATAGGAATTATTGTAAAATGATTTGAAATTGTGATATTTTCCATATAACTTTGCATTGGGGGATGGCAGGAGAGTTAGGGACCACTCCAGCTGCCGGCAAGATGTACTTTCCCATTCTTTAGAATACGAATTTAGGCATTTTTGCCGGTCCTCACATTTTGCATACTCAACTACTTGTGACGCCTGCTCTAGGTGTTAAAATAGCTTAGTTTATCAGACTGATTGATCCAATTATAATACCATAATTTCAATAGAAATAATATTGGGAAATGTTTGAAAAAATTGACGGTTATTTAAATGTGAGGTTGTATTTTTTTGGATTCATTGTAGCTTTAGTTGGAATTGGAGCTTCTACATCTACCTGTGACTATTCTGGAGATGACATTATGAAAATTTCTTTGGCAACAGTCATGAATGTTTCATTTTCACGTAAGATTTCACATTCGTCTGTTTCTTCAACGTTAGAAATAGAATGCTAGCTATTACCTCTTCATATTTTGAAAATATTTATTTATAGCGTCAAAAGAGATTTAAAACTCATTAGTGTTGCACTGGTAAAACAGTGTAGTTAGCACAATCCATCTAGATTTCTATTTAGTCGAAGCATAATTAAATTAATCGTATCGCATTATCTGGCAATGCCTAGTAGCAATGAATCTTCTGTTAATTACCTCACAGAATCCAGGGCAAGGTTTCGTGAGAAAAATTGAAAGAAAACCTGTTCCGGTTCGTAGTTTTACTGAAACTATGTGATTTCCACGTAATTATTAAACTCCCCAATCGTAGACAGAATAGTGGAAACGAGATCAGCAATGTCAATGCAACAATCAAATCATCGGAATTGTGGAGTTTGCCTCTGTGCCACCACTGGCTTCGTATGTATTGACTTATTTTGCAGCTAAACTCCCATTTAAAACCTTTATCTATTTCTATCTATGTAACAAAAAAAGCGTTTATTTATTCAAATAAATCCCAACCTTATCGAGAAATTACACGAAATAAATTAGAATACATCCGTCTGGAAAATGTTAACCGATACACAACACGCTATTTTATGGTTAAAGTACGTGTCACGAATAATACAATACGTGATTGTTTCTAAAAGGATTGCGACGTAATATATTATTCTACACGAATTTATTTCTTTTTTCCTTCATGTAGGAGCCAAGTTGATGAGTTCTTTCAGCATACTAGAAATTCTCTGTATGCAACAGAGATTTCTTATCGAGCAATCTCAGTTAGAAATAGTTTAGCCAAGTTAAATTAAATTTGTTTCCAACGTGACAAACAAACGTGCATATGTCTTGCAGCTATTGTTAATTAAAACTTGCAAGTTTCTTCGTGCATTCACAATCGGTTGGAGTTGAATCAAAAAGAGAATATTGTCTGCTTAAATCACAAAATTTTTTTACCGGATGAAAAACAACTCGCCAATTAGATCGCATTAATAAAACTGAGAGAGGAAACAAACGTGTACCTATAGTACAAGAGCGAATTTATTTTTTTGTAGAGGCGGTTTTCATGGAGGTCATCGAGGATATAGAGAAGGTTTAGAGGCAGCTATAGAGGTGGTTATGCCCAAAACAAGAAAGATAAACAAGAAGAAAAAAAAAAGTGAAAGCGTGTTTCTAAAATACCAACGTATTTTCATAGAAAGTTATCCTGCTGGAACTTCTGCTATTGTGTTTTTTGAGATCCATATAACTCCAATAGTTTTAACATCCTGTTACGTGTACAAGAAAAAGGAATGCGATTAAAAGATTTGTACCAAAAAAGACTGATAATAAAAATAGTATTTTGATATCCAAGTACGTGCGGAAAATAGTGTAACATTATAATGTATGTATCACAATGAATTTGAAATACTCAATTAATGCCCGCTTTTGGAAATTGCAAAAATCTTCGATCTAGATTTTTAAGAACTATTAAATTCAAAAAGCATCTCGATCATAATAATCGCCAAAATTCCTCGCACCTTCGCCGAGTAAATATATGAATATCCATTGGACATTGAGGCAGGCACTCGGAATGATATAGGTATTGTAACATTTGAAATGTCACAAGAACATATTTAATTGTTCTTAATTATTTCTATGTGTATTGGATTCATTTAAACAATGTTTAAGAGTACTATTTCGTACACCTAGAGACATCTATGATTCCTCTGACTAGTTTCCTAACCTAATACCGAAAATTATTTTATTGAAAGGTGGTTTCGGTTTGCT
Organism: Ceutorhynchus assimilis; assembly: GCA_917834065.1. Classification (NCBI taxonomy): domain Eukaryota; kingdom Metazoa; phylum Arthropoda; class Insecta; order Coleoptera; family Curculionidae; genus Ceutorhynchus; species Ceutorhynchus assimilis. The sequence goes on from OU892288.1 coordinate 7,301,764, forward strand.
CACTCCGTACACTTCGAGTGACTCCATTCGCACTCCAGCTGTTCGGGTACTGCTTTTTACCATATTAGGGTTTGTTTTATTCACTCCACTCCAACTCCGAACCTAACTAGGGTTATTTTTTTGAAAACCGGTAGCGCTGTCATTTTTATAATTTTGACAGGCTGGACAGAGGAAGAAAGACGGAACCACAGGGGTACTTTGGACTTTTATTTTCGATTTTAGAGTTAGACTGAAAAGGTCGTCTCTGAGGAAATCCAAAAACTTTGGTTTTCATTCTTGGCCATCGAGCCCAAAATTGGATAAGTTTAACTAGCCAGAGGAGTGAGTAGTTGTGCCAGCTGGAACGTTTCCTGAAAAATCAACAGATTGTTGATTTTTGTGTAAATTTTTGAAAGTGAGGTTAATTATTCGCCGTTGAGGCAATTTGGGAGAGTAGTAAAAATCCACGCCTACACTTCTGGGTGAAAATTTGACGAATTTGAGACCATGCTGTACTGCATTTCCAAAGCAAGTCTGGGCCCCCTCTACAAGAAAAGTTGTGTCTTGTAAGAGATTGATCCCCGACCATTGGATGATTGCCTTCCGTCAGTTTGGTGCTTCTGGATCTCAAATTCATGAAAGTTTCCACGGATTTCGTCCAGGCTTGTATAATTACTTACCTAGGGGTCCCGTTTATGTGCCTTATTAATTACAGTTTCTTGATATTATCTCTTTTCTACCACTCCCTATCGATTACCTTTATTAGCCAATTATTATCTTTATAATATTAATTACTGTTAATTATTATTATCTATTCCTTATCGCTTACTATCGATTAGCTTTATTAGCTAATAATTATCTTTACAAATATTAATAACTGTTAATTATTATTATTATTTTCTTTATCGCTCACTATCGATTAGCTTAATTAGCTAATTAATAACTATAAAATCATTTACCGACTTATTTGCCGTATTGTAGTATTTGGCTAAAATAGCTAACTACAGTTTAATGTAATTTTTAATTGATTAATTAATCATTATCGTAATCAGATAACTACCTTTATTATCGCTTTCGTTATTTTTATCTAGTATCCAATAATTATTATAATTATTCCAAATTTATTCCTTTTGTACCGAATACTAACCGATATAATATATTTGGGATTCATTAACTTCTAGAGGTAAATCTAACCTTTAGTTTCAAATCAATAAAGTGGTAATTCTACAAGGTATTTAAATCAATGTAAAATCTTTAGGTAGTTGGACTTAAGTTTTATGGTTACCTATTTGAACTTCAAAGGTAAGAAGGTAAGAGCTCTTCCGGAAACCGTGAAGCCTTGACTTCATGTAGCAGGTTTTTGATATTTATAACTGCCTAGGGATTATTTATTACCTTACTGCATTGAATAAATTGTTTTCTATTGATTTGATTGACTTTGGGTCAAAAATTAAAGGTTAATGATATTGTGACTCCATCATTTGTACTTAGGTAAATATTATCATGGGTATCAATTGATTGTTTTTAAATTTCAATCTTATTATACTTACTGTTAATACTTATATTGGGCTTTGCTTTTAGAAAGCTGCTTAATGATTTTTTAAAGGAAAAGACTTGGATACTAGACAATAATTTTCTTTAAATAAAAAAAAAGTTCGCCATCTTGTCACAAATTTTTAATGGCATAACCATAGAACAAAGTTCGCCATCTTGTCACAAACTTTTTTAATGACAATTAACTTAAATAAATAATTGTGTTTAGAATTCCAAAGCTTGTGTTTTTATTGAATGAGTTAAATGTCAGATAGCTATTGGATTTTGGATTTATTTTACCTTTTCAAATGTTTTTTTTTTTGTTTTGAATTTATCTTTTTAAACAATAACTAATTAATGGAATAGTGCCTAGTTTGGCTATTCCTTGGTAATCAAAATAATTTATACAAACTAGTGGCGCCCTCTCTCTACTGTACCAACACCAAGGACCACCCCAAGCTAAACTACCACTGAGCAATAGTCGAGCACAAATTATGAACATTCTTTTGTTTCGACAAAAGAGCGTTACAGTATGAGCCTGAATTTAAACCGTGAAACCTAATAGATAATGGAGCAGTAAAATAGAATGTATTAATCTTGAGGAAGAATTTAATAGCCGACGCGTACCGCTATGGTTTATCAAATCGCACCGGCGGCGAAGCGATTATATAAAGAAGTAGAGGTTGGCCCCCCTCTTTGTATTCGAAATACATAATTGATTTGGTGTTTCAAAACAATATTTCTCAGCAAACAGTATCAAAGATGATATTGTTTATGATATTATAGTAGGGTACTTGCACAAAATCCGTTTCTGAAAATTTAAAATATTGATGATTTTCAATTTGAAATTTCTCAAATAATCATCATTCATAGAGCTTCATATTTGGCAAGAGCCTCAAATACTCTTTCTCTTAAAAATTTTATGATGGAAATTCTTGAATAAAAATATTGTCAAGTAGGTACCCTTTTAATATTAACAATGTACAATATGTATGTATATTGTACTACATAATCTATTTTTTTCAAAAATAAATATGAATATACCGGGTGTCTACGAGATTAGTTTCGCGCTGGCATTTGCTGGGTTTTTTTTCAATGGCAAAGATTTTTGGTATAGCGTATAGGTTTGAGAAATGTCATTTTTTGACATATGTGTCAATGTTTGGTAACTTCCGGTTTGACTGGAAATGGCCCTAACTTCGTAATTTTGAATGGCATTTCAAGAATTTTTTCGCATTTTTAGGATCTGCGGATCATGATATGTATGAAAACGTCAAATTTGAAAATTTTTGAAGAAACTTTAGAATTCTGGATCAAAATTTATTTTTGAATAGGAAGTGACAGAATGGTCTTTAAATTATTTTTTTCAACTCACACGATCGTAGAAAAATACGAATGCCATGTTGTTATCCTTTGCTTGTTCTCCAAAAGCTTCCAAAGTTGTAAAAATCACATTTCACGTGATGTCTCATTGAAATCAGTGTGATCACCCAACTTTCACAACGAGTTTTTTTTATCTTTTTCATAATAAAACTAACTATGCATTGAAACTTTTAATTAAAAAGCTGGCATAAATGAAAAGTTTTAATGCATAGTTGATTTCATTTTGAAAAAGGTAAGAATCTCTTGTTGTGAAAGTGGGGTGATTTCACTGATTTCATTGAATTATCACGTAAAATGTGATTTTTTCAACTTTGGAAGTCTTTGGAGAACAAGCAAAGGATAGCAACTTGGCATTCGCATTTTTCTACGATCGTGTGAGCTGGAAAACACAGTTTAAAGGCCATTCTGTCACTTTCTATTCAAAAATAAATTTTAATCCAGAATTCTTAAGTTTCTTCAAAAATGTTCAAATTTGACGTTTTCATACACATCATGATCCGCAGATCCCAAAAATGCAAAAAAATTCTTGGGATGCCATTCGAAATTACGAAGTTAGGGCCATTTCCAATCAAACAGGAAATTACCAAACATTGACAAATATGTCAAAAGATGACATTTCTCAAACCTATACGCTATACCAAAAATCTTTGCAATTGAAAAAAAAACCAGCAAATGCCAGGGCGAAACTAATCTCGTAGACACCCGGTATATTGCGAAAACTTCAAAATTTTTGAAGCCTAATTGCTGCAATTGCCAGCTACTAAGAATTTAAATCCTCCAACATATTGTGAATGTAACCATCACCACCGACCACCCCGTCCGACCTGATGCCACGCTTTTTCGCTGATTAAAAAGTTTATTAAAAAAAAAATAAAAAAAAATAAAAGTCGAAAATAAAAAAAAATAAAATAAAATAAAAATAAAAAAAAATAAAAATAAAAATAAATGAATGGAGAACTTGAGATCGTAGGACTGAAGGTCGAAGTGCATGCAAATTATGCCCTAGCTCAGAACTAAATAATTCGGAGAGTAGGGGTGGGTTTTTAGTTTTGGGAGCCACCGACTCTGAACAGATGAGTCGGACTCTCCAGGATGGTAGCTGGCTTCAGGTCCTTACAATTCAAATAATAATTAAGAAAAAGAAAAATATTAGCAAAAACCAGGCTGTGTGCATAAAACCAAATAAAAGTCAATTAATCAAGTGCTATAGTTGTTTATTTACCAAATGGCCGTAGTCCACAATGAACAATAATTTGAATAAAAATAAAGAATAATCAAGTAAATTAGCAATATTACCAAAGTGTGAAAACTATTTACTAATTTGCTATTTAATAAAATGAATTGTCATCAATTCAATTAATAAAATGACCTTGTAATGAAGCGTCAACTAACAAATACAGAAATGCTATACTTTTGAAATAATTGCTATAGTCATGAACAATTAAATTTAAATGCAAAAATGTTATTGAAACTCAATAACCAAATGAATAATAAAAAAAAGGTATAAATAGAAAAGTTGTAAATATAAATTGAAGAGAAATAGAAAAAAATAAATGAATAATAAGTTGTTGGAGCGGTTATCTTACACTTATGTAACCAGAACTACCAGTAGGTTGACATAAATTCATCAGGTTATGTCTAGCTAAGTTACCTATTTAATAATTCATTTGCCACACTGGGGCAAGCAATGAATTACTCCCTGAAATCCCGAAAGTAATCACTGTGGTGCACAAATAGGGACAGAATGTAAACAAACAATAATAATATATAGGTTAACTAAAACTAGTACGATACCAAAATGTTCCAGGTGATGGTAGTTCATATAATTAACCAGATTAGTCCTGGCTACTGGTTGTGGTTAAGTTGATTGAAGACCTGAGTAACCGTCCAATTACTTAGGCTGGTGTCTGATAGCCTTTTAGTTCAATTTCGGTTACGATTGAACGTCTATTGTGGTAACCGGGAGTAAAAACTCGGTGGTAAAATAAAACCCCTCGTAAGAAAAACCCTAAGAGAAAAATTGTTATACACACTGTATTTGTAATTGAACCAATAGCGAAGCACTTCATGAATAGATTGAATTAGAAAATGAAACTATAATGTAACTCAATTAGTTTCCAATAGCAAATTTACCTGATAAAAAGACTATAGCTCTTGAAAATTATTTTAATAGAAAAATTGAACAATAATGTATTAATTAATTAAATTAGATGAAATCATAATAAAGCTTTGATATTAATTAAGAAAAATGTGCCTCGAGTTTGCAAAAATTGAAGTAATAAGGTTATGTTTTTACTTGTTGGAAATAGGGTTTGTTTGCCTCGAAAATATCTGGAAATCTGGATCGAGGTCTGGATTGAATATCCTGGAGTGAGTGAGATGATTCTCTACTCTTTAGGGCAGCTTTCAACTAATAATTGAATTTAAAAGGTCAGAATCTACTATGGGAAAAAACGTGTAAGCAACTTACCACATGGAGTTGTAAAAATCCGAATTAATCGGCGAAAATTATAACACTACGAAAACGTAAGGCAAAAAGGCAACTAAATGTGTTATAAATTCAAATGAGAATTTAAGGTCAAAATCCCACAAGGGCGAAGACAATCTTCAAAAAGACCTTATTCCTCCAATGTCCAGATGTGAAAAGAAATGTGCTACACATAAGATCAATAGGCTAACCTAAAGGGAGGAATTCAGACTCAGAGATGATTCAGAATAACGACAAACAATCAAAAATTAATCGATAGAATTCTTACTTACCAAAAATTGCACACAACAATATAATCCGAGAAAAATGACAACGGCTGATGAATAATGATATCAACAACAAATAATTATCCCATAAAACAATCAAAACTTGAAGAATACAACATAGAGTAAGTGATCCGTTTGCAAAATTAGAGGGCTTAAAGAAGAATCGACGATACTAAAAACATTACTAATCGACCGCCGGTTGACAGAAATTATTGACAATCAAAAGTCAAAAGACCGAAAGCAAGGATAATGCAGAAAATCTGAAAAGGCTATCGAACCAATGGGGTTCACCAGAACTTGTACCGAGATCAGTAATTCAATAACCGAACAGAGTAAGTACGAACGGAGTAGTTCTGTACATATACACTTGAAAACGGGTCATTATGAACACAACCCCACGAAATATTTTTGACACATGAATTATTTTTGTTATGAAAACAGATGGTCGAATTTAAAATTGGATTTGATTTTGAAATTGAATTAAAATATGGATTAAAACGAGGAAAAACCATTACAGCAAATAGAATTTGACTATTGAAAATTAGGAAATTTAAAGGATCTACAACCGTTGAGATTATTGATGAAATTTTAAAGAGAGAAAATGTTGACAAATTTAAGGAAACTTTGAATAGAAAACTGAAAGTAGGTAAGAATTAGTTATGGAATTTTGGCCTGTTACACTGTAGCACGGGGAAATTTGATTTGCTGTCTATACCCCTATATAGCTCTCCTCCATAAATCACACACATGAATGGAATTACATGATCACGGCGTGATAAGCACCTGAATCCCGGTAATCGAAAATAAAATATGTATCTCGCTCTACGCCGTTGTCTTTCTGGCTTGCGTTGTATGTGGGCTTCTTGGTGAAGGTTTATTTTAAATTAAATTTAATAGAAGAATAGAAGCAGATATTATATAGGGTGTCCCAATAGGAACGCACATTTTGAATTGCGCGGTATTTTTACTGTATTCGCAGTAGGCCAAAAAACAAATGATAAAAATAATGTAAACAGTTTGCGATTTATGTGGTAGGTATCAACAGGATGGTACGACATGTCACACTATACGCGAAGCAATTCAGTTGTTGCAAGAAAAGTTTCGCGTTCGTTTCATCTCACGTAATGGAGATCAGAACTGGCCCGCAAGATCGTGCGATTTAACGCCTTGTGATTTCTTTCTTTGGGGTTTTTTAAAATCCCTCGTATACGCTAATAAACCAACAACAATTCCACAGTTGAAGAACGAAATTGAACACGTTAATAGTGAAATTGGGCCAGAATTATGTGAAAATTTGATTGAAAATTTATTGAAAAGAATACGAGCCTGTCACCAATGTCGAGGCGGCCATTTGCCAGATATTATTTTTCACGTTTGATTGCAGTGTATTAAGTTTAAATTAAAATATAAATAACACTTAGTTTAAAATAAATTATGACTTGTATTTCACAATTAATATGTGCGTTCTTATTGGGACACCCTTTATATTTTGAGATGCTGCCTCATAACATTGGTTACGTGGATTTGAAAATACCTTGAAAGTGTACCCTGAATATACACAATTTTATATGGAAACAAAATGAAAATGTACGCATTTTTTTTTATTCGGTCTCAAAGTAGTAATAGCATTTATTTTTAACCATATATGAAATGTTGTCATTACTGACTTTTCAAAAATTTGAAAATGTCACATTACTCTCTTTTAATTTTCCTGCTCCATTACCTGTCCCAGGACGGGAAATGAGGACGGGAAATTTTTTCCCTTTTGATTTCCCGTCCACGGACGGAAAATGGAGCAGCGAAGTACTTTCCGTCCTTATTTCCTATCCTCATTTCCCGACCTTATTTAGTTCTCACGAACTTTTTTTTTTTGAAGAAATTATGGTTAAAAATAAAATAGTATACAAACCTCGACGGGAAATTTCATTGCTGTCTCGAGGTTTAGTTTATAACTATAAACTAACTAACCTCTCGACCAGAAATGAAGCATTTCCCGTCTCGGATTGTAATATACTATAATTTATGGTTTGAGTATCGTCTCTTGATCGCCATTTTCTTTTTATGGTTCGAATTTTGATACTTTTTCATTAGTGTCTTAATTAGGTATATAATGAGTGCTTGCGATAGATTGCGTTGGTTCTATTTTATTATTTCATTTTGGACTATTTCAGGTGTCTTTCAATGAGGGTATCGATTACCCAAAGGAGAAAAGTCTTTTAGAACTAACTATCAAAAATTCAAAGAAAACATCTCAAACAGATTATGTTCCAAATGGAAAAACTATATTCCAGGTGTTTAGTGTACGATGCACTGCAATTACCTGATAATATGATGTCACTCCTACACACTGTTTTGATTATGCAATATATCTACACTTGTGGCATATACTGTAATTTTTCTATACGGAAGATATTTTAATTAGATTTATTATACTGTGAAGAAAATACTCTTTGTGAATTGTTAGGTAATTTACTTCATCTGTTATATATTTTCTCTGAACTCTTCCAAATAAATTTATATTAATATAGGGTTATCCATTTTGTGCTTGAGAAAGTACACGCGTGACATTTGATAGCGGTCAAGGACACATGTTAAGAAAACAGGTAGTTGTTTAGTTGGATAGATGCCATTTTAGAATATGGATTGTTTTACCACCGCAGATGGGACCACAAGTCACACAACTCGAGATAATCGGGTTTTGTTAAAAGAAAAGTTTCCAAGACGAGTAATTTTGAAATTGGCTGATGTGAATTGACCCACACGGTCCTGTGATCTAACACACTTTTTCTTGTGCGGATATGTGAAAGATCGTGTTCATGCCAACAACCTTCTATAGATTGACGCGTTGAAAAACAATATTCGTCAAGTTATTACCGGGATATGCCTGAAATGTACCAAAAAGTTGCCAAAATTAACTCAACAGGATTGAGTCCTGCAGGAGGTCCCGTGGAGGATATTCAAGTGATATAATAATTCACACATAATGGCAATAACCACATTTTATAATGCCATAAAAACTTTATCGCAATCTCAATCTTTAGTGTCTTTTTTTTAAATTTATTTTATCAAGGTGAGCTTGGATAACCCTATACTAGCTGACCCGGCGAACATCGGTTTTCAGTTTTGAGCTTCTTAGCGAAGCACACCAACTTAAAGAAACAGGTTTGAAGGAAACTCAAACGCTAGGAAAGAGCAAGGCCATCAGTAGTGCGTGGTGCCCTCTCTCGGTAGTCCTGATTGATATGGAGAAGATACATCTCCTATATATCACCAATATTGGATAAATATTAAATATAAACATGAATAAAAGTTATTGCCAAATATGGATTATCAATATGTATTGGATCAATATCGGATGCACATATTATATAATAATAATGTAGGAAAAAAGTTAATCTCCTATATATTACCAATATTGGCTACAAATGGCCAATATTAGACCCATATATAATATTTTACCAATATAGAATCAATATTGGGTCGATATGGATAAATATATCAATGTTATATTAGAAAAAATTGTATTGCCATTAAATGTCCAATGTTGGCTAAATAATGCAAATAAAAACATTATATGTGCATATTGGTCCATTAATGGATGCATATACTATGGTAATATTAGAAAAAGTTGTATTGCCAATATGTAACCAATCTTGGCTATATGATGCCGATAAAAATATTTTTTGCGCATATTGGCCCATTCTTGGATAAATATATTATTATAATGATGGAAAAAGTTGTATTGCCAATAAATGTCCAATGTTGGCTGGAAAATGTCAATAATTGTGTGCTACTGGGGTATGTAATGAAAGAAAAAGACCGCGCAATCTGACGATAGAAGATATAATATATCTATATATAATAATAGCGCTTTCGACTTTTGTCTCCAAACTGCTCCCGATTGATCACAAAAGCGATCCGAAACGAATTCGCGTGTTCGACTTGAGCAATAAGTGCTCTCACATCTCGCACGGAGCGCTATTCCTTGCTCCGTCAAATTCGATAGATCAATGATTTATCAAAAGAAAACAATTAAAGTACGTTCGGCTATTGATTTCAAATAGGGTGCCCTCACTCCTCGCTTGGATTATAATCGCTCTCGGAGCACTTCCGCATAGATCTGTGACGTCACCGCCCAAATAGAGAGCGCTCTGGGAGCAGTCAAGCCGAAAATGCTACAAGCAAGTTACGTCGGTTGAATGCACAAACAAAAATAAGTTGGGTTAAGTTGTGGTGAGAAGCAAAAAAAAAAAAAAATTTTTTGGGGTGGACCACTCTTTCACTTAGGGGTATAAAACATAGCTTAAGACCTATTCTCAGACCTACCGAATATACATGTAAAATTTCAGAAAAATCGGTAAAGACGTTTCGGAGGACGAAGGTAACTAAAACTGTGACATGAGAATTTTATACAGGGTGGCCCATCGAAAACAGTCCAGCAAGGTTTTGGGCTTTGTATGTGAAAATTTAAAAAAATCTTCGGACCCGTATAATTTTGTTTTCAGGGGGACATATTTACACATTGATTACATCACAGTAACTTCAACCCCTTAGCGGGGGTGGCATTCACCCTTATTTTTTCAAATGGGAAGGGGTATGTTGTGATACATCTTTTGAGAGGGCATCAAATTTTCTTTAAAATGACGCTTCGTTATTTAAATTTGAGCTACGCGTCGCCGAGCAATGGAATTTCAAACATTTTACTGCATCTCTTATTTACAAATAGGTTCGTGAACAAAAAATCGCTTTTAAACTAACAAATATCAGTCGACAATTCAACTTTATCTTCGGTGAAGTAGTTGATGTGGATAGTTCAATATTTCTGTGATTTTCTTTGGTGTACATTCGATAAAAAATGGTTTATTCTATTGCGGAGAGAGTGTAAATTATCGAATTGTATTTTATTAACAATCAATGTGCAAGAGTAACGGCGGCAACTTTGTTCAATGAGAGGCATGCAGAAAGAAACGTGCATCATGGTTACGTCCTAGAACTAGTAGCAAAATTCCGGCAAACTGGTTCAGTGACAAACAGAAAACGGGATATTGAAAATCCGGTGAGAAATGAGGCAGTAGAAGTAGCTGTTCTGGGTCAAGTTACTATGGACCCTAGATTGAGTACCAGAAAACTTTCTGATGTAACAGGTGTTTCTCGGACCACTGTACATAATAAATGAAGATGATAATGACCGCCGTTTACAATTTTGTGAAATAATGTCCGAAATAATTACACATACTCCCAACTATCTTTTTAATGTTTGCTTCTCAGACGAATGTTCATTTTTTATCAATGGCACTGTTAATCGACATAACTGTCGTCATTGGTCCGACACGAATCCAAGGCTTTACCATGAGGCTCATACTCAACATCCTCAAAAATTAAACGTTTGGGCTGGTATTTTTGGTGATCACATTATTGGGCCATATTTCATACAGGGAAATTTGGATGGAGATACTTACTTAGACTTGCTGGAGCATACCGTCAACCCAGCACTGATCGAAATTATGGAAAACGACCAACGTTATCATGAAGTAAATCCGATATTTCAGCAAGATGGGGCTCCTCCCCATTATGCATTAGCAGTACGGGAGTTTTTGAACGAAAACTTTCCTGGATGGATTGGAAGGAGGGGTGCTATCGAATGGCCCGCGCAATCACCCGATTTATCTCCCCTCGATTTCTTTTTGTGGGGACATCTGAAATCGAAAATTTACGCCACCCAGCCTGAATCCTTAGATCCATGAATGTCGACTAATTACACCTGATATTCTTCACAATGTCCGAGCACACTTTGAACAGCTGCTGTACTATTGTATGGAGGTGAACGGCGGACATTTTGAACAGTTAATAAGATAACACGTAAGTACTAATCAATATTAATTTGATTAAATTTCTCGGCAACCCATATTACAAATTTCAAAAACGAAGCGCCATTTTAAAGAAAATTTAATGCCCTCTCAAAAGATGTATCACAACATACCCCTACCCATTTGGAAAAATAAGGGTGAATGCCACCCCCGCTAAGGGGTTGAAGTTACTGTGATGTAATCAATGTGTAAATACGTCCCCCTGAAAACAAAATTATACGGGTCCGAGGATTTTTTTAAATTTTCACATACAAAGCCCAAAATCTTGCTGGACTGTTTTCGATGGGCCACCCTGTATATTAGATTGTTATAACAGTCCCAAATGAAAATGTCTTCAATATGTAGGTAATTCGAGTTCGGATAGCATTGCCATGAACTAATCCCCAATTCGTACGAAGCAAGGGTTCCTTTTCTACCAAAAAATTCACCCTTATTAAGGAATAGGTTGTATTCCTATTGCTAGTGTATTTACCGCTTGATGTTTTATGCTCCGAGGCATCGATAAATCTTTCAGGGGAAATTAGATAGAGATTTATATTTGCCAAAAAAGCATCTATAGAAATAAATAATTTAGAGTATAGTATAGTATAAACAACAATAAGTCACACCAAATAACTTTTTCATGCATATGCAAGTTTTAGAGATGTCGGTCATATTTCATCCATCAATCATGTTTGTACAAGATGAAAGGGTTTCTCATTTACCACCTAAAAAGCTGCCACATAGCAGGAACAATATCAAAATTGCTGATGATTTTTTTACAAAGAATGAAGTCTAAAAATAAACAAATTCAGACATCGCCCATAATTGAATTATTGTTTAGCAGCCAATTAAATTACTCGTCTGCCCTTTCGCACCCTGATTAGAGCCCCTTTGAGGGGCGGAAATATCATCTTTGTTGTCTGATGTTGTAGGTTATTAGTTTAATTGAGTGAAACTACCCGGCAAATTGACAAATTAGTTGGTTATTTTGTGTAATTTATAGCTTACTAGCTGACCCGGCGAACTTCGTACCGCCTCTGAATTATTAAATACCTATTAAATGTTGTGTGAACGTATCTATTAGCTGAATTAAATTCAGTTTTTTTCGATGGTGTATTTGGCTTTGGTTGAAAAAAATTAATGTATACTCTCTGGATCAGAAGTCACCTAAAATTAAAATTTCACATCATCCCTTTTTAGGCAGCTTGTGGGCATTATTCTTGTAAAGTGTACCATCAAATAAATAAACTCAGGCACAGGATGTTCAAAGAATGTAAAGAAAACAAAAAAATCTCCAGCGCAGCCCTGTTTTACTCACTGCACTTCTCCATCTGTTCTACTCTATCTACACTATTCTATCTGATCTACTCTTTCTGCACCACTCTATCTGATCGGAATAGTGGAATAGTTCTGTTCGGAATAGCTCCAGTTCCTGAGTAGCATTGTTCTACTGTATCTGCAATGAATTTACCGCGCAACGGCGAGTTTCGTTCTAGGTATCAGAGATAGCGCCGTATACAAAATGGTTTGCAATGAAAATGTGGCGGTAAACTTGGTATCGGTTATAAGAGATGGCACCGTATGCGGGCTTAGTGAATTTTTTTCATAAATAAGTAAAATAGGTAATTTTGTTTTTTGTCTTTTTTTTTGGATTTTTTCGATTTATTATGTTAGTATGGACAAAGAAAAATCCAATAAAGCAAAAATCATAAAAATCAGTCCAGCTGTTCTCGAGTTATAAGTCCTAGAACCAACACAACTGTGTTTTATATCTGTATAGATAATAATGATAACAAAATGATCCTCCATTTATTGAATAATTCATTTATTACAAAAAATGTGATAAATGAAGAACCGCTCGACCGATTTTGTGCAAACTTCACATAAACCATCTAATAAATAGTCCGAACAAAGCCTAAACATTTGGTTTGGCTAGGTGAGTCCGTTCTTGAGTTATAAAATTACAACGAAAAATGGCATTAATTTTTATATATATAGATAGATTAAACTTTTCCGAAAAGTTTGCCATTTTAACTTCCCATTGTTTCTTGTAATAATTGTCAACTTCACGGTATTTGCCCATGATTTCGAGCAAGTCGCCAAGACTGCAATTTAAAGCAAGCGAAAAAGATTCAAAATGTTTTGTTCCCGTTTGCTGCTGGTAAAAGTTACATCCGCGATGACGACAAACTTTTTAGCAAGACCGGGAAAAGAAAACTGACTTGGCTCGTTCTGTAATAGCCATCAAAAGCAGGATTTGGCACGAAGTTTTTAAGTAGTTCATAAAAGTTATGAGCGTGGTGAACATAATCTAGATAGTTGTAACAAGAATTTTCAATCTGTTTTAGATGATTTTGAGATTGTTAAATGCGACAAAAATTATTTTGTTCTCATTTAATGCAAGAAATAGGATTTCTTGCATTTCAAGTTCTAGATTTCTGATATTGGGCTCTAATCGATTTGAGAAAATATACTCATAAACATCAGCCAATAGACAAAAAAAAATACCATTTGTCATGCTACAAGTTGCCAACATCCAAAGTTAGAGTATTTTGTATTTTGTGTTTGGATATACAGGGTGTCCTTAGATAAACTGACACATTTTGTAGGTAAATATTTCGAAAACGGGAAAAGATAACGAGATGCGGTTTGTTCTGGGAGCATAAGGATTTTTTAAAGTTTTTTTTCACATCATTGCCGAATCCTAAAATTTGCTGAAATTTGGTTCTACAGACATGCGATTTTTTGAAATAAGATGACTGCCTTATTTTTAATGAAACACCCTGTATATTTTGTCATCGTGAGAAAACCTGATATTTCTACTTTACAAAAATGTATAATTTTTTCCAATTATCTTCACCTTGCATCGTGAAAATTGCACTTTGTCGAAGAGAATACCATCGACTAAACAAACACAAAAAATTGAGAATTAATTTGTGTTTAATATTTTTATTAACTAATTAGCGCATAGTTAACTAATAATACAAGTAATAAACACAAAAAGGTGCATATAAAACACAAATTAATTATTATCATTTTTTTTTGGCCAGTCCAGGGTACACTCTTCAACAAAGTGCAATTTTTACGATTCAATCTCATGATAATTGGAACAAATTATACATTTTTGTAAAGTAGAAAAGTCATACTTTCTGACGATGAAAAAATATACCGAGAGTTTCATCAAGAATAAGGCAGTGTGTTATTATTGCAAAAAATCGAATGTCTGAAAAACCTAATTTCAGGACTCGTTAATACCATGAAAAAAAACTTTGAAAAATCCTTGTTCTTCCAGAACAAACCGCATTCCGTTAGCTTTTCTCGTTTCCGAGATATTCACCTGTAAAATGTGTCAGTTTATCTAAGGACACCCTGTATTTTGTATTTTCTGCCTGGATATATTATGTCCAGGCACAATGCCTTTACCTTAGAATGAATACATTGTATCTTTTTTTCGTTTCTTTATCTTTGAATGTTACAGAATCTGCCGTTTTCATTACCATAATCCGCCTATAATTACACTATTTGTGTTTTCATTAATCATCCAGTTTCTAAAATAAACCAATTATACAATTTTCTGTCATAAACACTTCGATATATCGAAACTCGAAGATAAACTCAACCACTTTACCAACTATAAACTCCACACATCGCTCCAATAATCCAACTTGATTGGAAAACTAGGAAACTGGAATAATTCTGGATTATTGCACGAATGTTGATTTATCGTTAAATTAAATAATTTCAGCAAACAGAGAAATACAGAGAAGGCACTATTGTACATTTTGGCCCGATATCGAAGCAAGTTTTCGAGTTATCCTCGAGTCATACATTGGAGAGGTCAAATTGTTCAACTTTGTCCTGGAAACTTTTGAACATGAGCCTTATAGTTGCAAAGGTTGCAATCAGTGTGTGCTAATTGTGAGGGTATTCATTTTTTTTTTTTATGTTTTTCAAATAATTTACTCCAGATTCTCATCAACTTGTTTTATTGCTTATATTGAGATTTCTAGAATGGTACTGATATTAGCATAGAAATGTGGTATTAGGGGCGAAAGTTTCCTCCGGGCTCATTTGCATAGGAATTATCTTGTTACGACGAGCGCGGTCTAACAAGGTGTCCGCAGAAGCTCACACCATCTTAAGGGTCATTATTCCAAAAATTGAATTCCAGATTCTCCTATCCACACATGCATTATTCAATAAACAGACGAAATATATCAATTTGCATTGGAAACTGTTTTGTACGATACAAGTTTCAGCCGAACAAAAGGAAACTCAGGTTTTACAATTAAATCGGGTTACTTGGGGCAGAGAATATTCTGGATTCTGACATTGAGTTTAACATGACACACAAAGAGAATTTGTAATAATGGCTCTTTTAGTATTGGTGCTTTTATGAAGTAAAGTTTTACAGATTCAAAAGTTTAGTAATTAATTGGATGTGATACCCTTGGAAATTATGATTAAGTTAGGGTTCAGTGATGTGATAATTATATATTTATGTTGATGGTACTGTGATCGGGCCCACATATTTTCTTATACCGACCAATGATGCGAAACTATACAGAAAAAAAACAAGGTGTTTCCAATTTTCAAATATTTCCGATAAATCCTTAAACACCACACGATTCTGACTATGTCCAATTTCGTATTCGCAACAGATGTGACATTTTTTTTTGTCCCGTCGGACACGGAATAGTAAATTCAGCATATTTCATGAATATATTTGACAGAGCCGAAAAACTCTCCGTTTTCATTCTACTCTAGGCGAACATCTGGACGTTTCCAGCGAGCGATAATGCATTATCTTATCTGTTATTATCAGAAAATACAACTCCAGTTACTTTTTGAGCCTGATTCCTTTGCCCCGTATTTAAAGGTGTGAGAAATACTTGAAGTGCTTTAACTTGAAATAGATGTAACTGAAATGCTCGTAAATATCTGTTTTGCGGGGATAACAATGAGTCGCTGTGAAAGTATGTGTTTTCAAGAATGTAATAATTGTATCGCGGTTCTTTTTCAACTTTCAAGACTGCATCTAAGCAATATCGGAAATTTTTACGAAAGCCAAGTGATTTTACTAAGGTAGCATTGCAAAAATAATACATTACTTTCGCCTTAAACTGTATTATTATAATGATAAAAAAAACTCCAATCTAAGTGCCATTTGCTACAGAACCCACTATTATTAAAATTCCAATCATTATATTTCAATTCTATGTAAATCTGAGTCATGGCGGCCTGCTCGCTAAGAGAAAAGAAAAAACGTCCCACTGTGCAGCATGAATTAATTAAGCAAATTAAAAATGAAAATGGATCTACGCCAGTTTGCTGAAAAAGTATACGCCGTTCGTAGCTGAATAGAGTTTCGCCTAAATGGATTTGAGCTAGAAGCGTTATCTTAAAATGACAAAGTTAGTTTCCAGTATTTACAGTATGATTTATGATGCTTTTATTAACAAATTAATTTATCTCGTTTGAAACCACCATCGACTACAAAAATCTTGATTTCAATTTAATGCTGACATTTGATTTTATAAATGGATTTACAAAAAATCCCGCCTCGTCAGTCCTTGTGAAACGCAAAAATTTATTTGTAGCGAAATTAAATTTGCAAATAAATAAATAAATAACAAAGCCCTGCTCACGATGATATTTAATAAGCAAACAATATTTTTACAGAAATTTATTCATTAAATCGTTTCGGGCAAGTGAAATTTTGAGAAACTTGCGGCCTGATAATGGAAGGTCTAATTGTTTTTATTGCGCAGAAAATTAGGCTATCAAAAGCCACTTTGGAATAATTAAAACAAAGTTAATGCTAGCCTGCATGTGAGTCGAATTAAGCATATTGTATGATCTACGTCATGCTATGTTATTCGTTATTAATCATTTTAGAAGAGAATTTAATGATTTATTACTATTATTATTCGAGTGGCAAAATTGCAATTGAGTTGGATATACACCAATGGGTTGAAAGGAAAGTGTGTGTAATGGTGTGAAAAAATTTGTATTTAAAAAATTATAAAATTGACCAAGCGCTTTCGGCCTATTCAAGGGCCACCATCAGGGTCGGTCCTACAAATAGTTGGAGTTAGGAGGAGTGTTATAGTGATAAGGTGTTGCGCGTAAAATTACCCTTAAACTGTTTGAATACTAAATTTAAATTAATAAACCACAATAGGCCTAGGTACAGTAAGACACCCTTAAGGTATGCGGCCAGCGCAACAAAGTGCTCGCGGCTACTCAGTGGTGTGGGAGTAGGTTCAATAATAAAAGTTAGCTTAATAGGGCGCCACTGGTTTATTAAATACAATCCGCGGACTTAAACCAGAAAGTCCCTGATCTCCAAAATTCCTATAAAAATGTACCTACCCAATGTACCTATCCTTCAAAATAAAACAATTTTACCTTGGTTTGGTTGATGTCAGTAGGGATAAAATAAGAGTCAAATCTAAAAACAATGATTAAAAATCTATTTAATAAAATGGGGGGTATATGTTCAAACCTGTAGAGACATTCCAAAAGGCCAATAGGAGGCAATATGTAAAATACCACAATATATATTATTATTAATAGTAAATGTCAAAATTACCAAAATGTAGCAAGGACCAATATGGCCTTATAAAAGACACTGCCATAAATTTAAGATTTACCAATGAAATAAATGTTTGACTACCTTAGTTCAATGAGAGTGCAAGAGAACAAATAGTTATTAAAGATGGTAATGATAATAATTAAAACCTGTGCACGCTTATACCATAGTATACCGGGGCGGGTTTGTACAAAAATGTCACCTTAAATTAGTACATTAAAAATCATTGGTACTGTACACCCTTATAATAATTAAGGCAGTAAAACAACCTTGGAAATACACCAATTAAGTATCAGAAATACCATCAATAATAATAATAAAATAATTTAAGAAATGTTAATAAATCAACGGGTACATCACCCCCTTGTTGTCCTCCCTGCAGTTCAAACACCCATTTCTATAACTGTCTCCTGACAGCCTTACAACCTGCATAACAGACCCCATCAACTTCTATTGACTCCCTTCTTAAAATGTGAATTTCGGTCTCAATTCAGAGTTGTGGGTACTCTTGACACCTCAACTTCAAGACTAGGAAACCGTCAAAGAGGAAAACCCAATGGTGAAGGTAAAATCCAGACTAAAAGCCTAACAAAAAAAACCCTGGTTACAATTTGGGCTAGTTGAACAAATGTGCTCTAGTGCTTCACACGACAAAACAACAAAATGGCGTAGACTTCGTTTCCAGAAAATTCTGTGTGGTTGGCTTACAAATACGGGTACGACCAAATCCAAAGCTTTCACCCCAAAACCAATTTAAGCCAGCAACCACTTGAAATCCCAGCGTCTTCAAAATCCCACAAAAAGGTGGATGTTCCAAGGAACGTTGCCAAGAGGACCGCTGGTAAAATCTGCCAAAGGACTTGTTGTTTGCTCAACGTGCGAATTTAAAAGAGAACGATCCCTTTTCAGCGATTTATTAGGTAGGCTTCAATACGAAAAATTTTCTAGAATTCCAGTTTTTTTTTCAAGATGTCCTCTGGTGCCAGATTTCCGATCTCGACCAGGAAGACGGAACACCCAGTTTGGCCCGGAACACAATCAGCTTGGAACGGAACACTCCAAACCACAATGATGACCAACAAAACTCAAAGTTGTTATCAAATTCTCTCCCCTAACATCAATTAACACTAATTAATCACTTATACAAGTTATTAATCAGCATCTACCTAGTCTTCGGTCCAAAATCTATCAAAACGACCAGTGACTGTTTAGGGATTATAATTACAGTGACCCTATTACAACAGTGCTGCCCGAAACGAATCCACAATCTTATAACCCCACTATATTTTTGAGAAAAATAAACATTTGAAAATGCGAAAAATAAAGGAAATAATGGTGGAAAATCGATTTAGAGTGCTAAAGTGATTTGTGTTGTTGCAGAAATTTTAATAAAGGAAAATACGAGATTCGTAAGTGTTGACAATTGATATTTATTTGAAAGTAAAGAAACCTTTTCACCAACATTTAGGGTCTTTTAGAAAACTTTCGAAAGCTAAATAAACTGAATTCCTATCCTACCAGTAGGGCTTTGTTATCCTGAAACTACCCTCTCATCTGAATCCAAAGAATTCACTCATTATTACCTTGAAAAATATACCTTTAATCAACAACTAGATATTGTTTTGCATCCAAATAGAAGGTAAAAATCTAGCAAAATTCAATGAGCAACCTATCAATCACTGAAAAACATTAATCCTCAGGTATACAGCTTTATAAATAGCCTCACATATAACTGAATTAATTACTGAATTTATTCGAAATCCTCAATTACGTTAAGGCAAAATTTCAACGTAACAAAGGTAACTTAGTCGTTCAAAAATGTTTTTTAAGTATAATATACATGATCTCATGCCTCAGAACTCAAGAACCAGCCGAGCACAAATAAACAGGTATCAAAATGCAAAAATGGTCAACTAAATTACATAAAAGGTGATCATTATAATAAATAAATTAAAATAAATTAAATAAATCAGTTTATATACGACCCACACTATAAGACCTTATTACGTAACCCATTTTAGCTGTTTGAACTACGTAATAAGTTGAATTACATCACTAGTGGTGTAATAAGCTCATTACATCACTAGTGATGTAATAAGGTCATTTCGTAACTCATTTTTATTGAAAAAACAGCAATTTTTTACAATTTCTTAATTCGAACAAATGCCTATTTGTTATATATAGTAAAATTAAAACTAAAGTTCATTTCACGAAACGAGATAGTGAAAGTAAACCAACTTTGACAGGTAAGTCGAATTTTATTGGCAAGAAAAGGATTGAACTCCGCCCTGGGCTGGAGCCAGGACCGTCCTAGATTGTTTTATATTTCTATTCTCTGAATATATTTCTTTTTGGTTGGCGTTGTAGGTATCCCAACACCAACATAGCTTTGAAACAAAACAAAGGTAATTATTTACTATAACCCCTTCACCTAATATAACATTATTGAATTTTTATATGGTTATGTTAGACTCTAAATATGAGTTTTTGATAAAAATTATTTGGCGCAAATGTTCCAATTAAAAAAAAAAAATAAAAAAAAACTTTTTTTTTTTTTGAAAGATAAAAGTCAAAATGACATTATGTTGGCAATACAATGTAAAATTGGCAATGCTTTCAATTTTTTTACGTGGAAAAGGCTTGTGTTGCCAACATAGTTACTAAATTTTTCACTTGGGGAATTATCTTTAAAAAAAAAAACAGACTTTATATATTTAATTTTTTTTTTTAAGATGCTTTTCTTAATAATTACCCATAAGTAATTACTTACTATAGCCCCTTCACTTAATATGACTCTATTGAATTTTTTTATGATTATGTTAGACTCTTCATAAGCGTTTTTAATAAAAATTATTTGGCGCAAATGTCTCAATTACAAAAATAATACTTATTTTTTTTTTTTTATGTGATTGCAGACTTACCCAAACTTTCTGAAAATAACCCGTCCGCCTAGTGCAATTTGGTCCTCGTAAGTTAGCATTTTATTTATAAAACAAAACGCGCTCAAGGGAAATTATAACTAACTGGCATTCTTAACTAAGAAATTAACTCAATTTTTTTAAAATGAAAAGGTAACTTACGAGAATTAGATCGCACTAGGCGGACGGGTTATTATCGGTAAGTTTGGGTAAGTTTGCATTTTCTTAATTATTATACTAGTGAGCGCTAATTTATAATCTAATTGTGCTCTTGGCACTTGGACGGTGATGCACTGATGCACATGATTTGATTTCAATCTGAAGCACTTGCGCCAAATAATTTTATTCAGAAACTTTTATTCAGAATCTAATAGAATCATATAAAAATAAAAATTTATCATATTAGGTGGAGGAGCTATAGTAAATAATGGGTCAACTTTCGTTTAGCAGAAATCAGCTATTAGAAAAAAAATAGAAAAATGCCTTCAAAAAGCCTCCATAAAAACGAAAACACACAAATTTTTGTGCGGAAATGCTCCATTTCCATTTTCCGGACTTTAGAATAGCTGAAATTAGTTATGTGAAAAATGTTTGTCTGTTTCCATGTTTAACATTTTTCTAAACATACAAACACAAAAATTTTGCTGCGGAAATAAGCTGTTTCCATTTTCCGGAAAAATTTGTGAGTCTTTAGAATAGTTGAAATCAATTACGTGAAAAATTGATATTCCTTTGCATTGTAAACATTTTTCTGAATGTAAAAAAGGAAAAAGTTTCCCGCGGAAATACACAGTTTATATTTTCGTAGCCATTCAAAAAAAAACCTCTTCCCGAACTTTGATGAAAATAAATGCGGAAAATGCACATTTTCCATCAGAAAATTATATTTAAAATTGACGATTTGGCCCACCCTTCGAAAATCAACTACGAAAATTCCCTACTATCAATCGCTATCAGTGCGCTTTGTCATCAATCAGTACACTTTGACCAGTAATAAACGAACTGTAACGAAACTAACCAAAAATATGCAAACTAACCGAAACTAACCCATCCACGTAATGCGTGCTAGTCCTTGCATGTAAATATTGAATTTAGGAAAACAACAGCGCGCTTCGCCTATACCCAGTATTAAACGAACTGTAATGAAACTAACCAAAAATATGCAAACTAGCGCAAACTAACCCGTCCACGTAATGCGTACTAGTCCTTGCATGTATTTAATTTAGAATAACAACAGCGCGCGAAGCGCGCTTTGTTATTAACCAGTAGTACAGTACGCTTTTAATCAATATTAAATAAACTGTAACGAAACTAGCCAAATATATGCAAACTAGCCCAAACCAACCCGTCTACGTAATGCGTACTACACCATTTCCACTTTTAGTTCAAAATAGATAAAGTTGATTTCAAAAAGCATCAAATGTATTTCAAAATAACAACTTTAATTTAAAAAAATATCAAATGTATTTCAAAATCATCAATTGAATATCAAAAAGCATAAATTTGATTTCAATGTTTATGAATTTTATTTCAAAATACATCAAATGTATTTCAAAATAACCAAATTTATTTCGAAATGCATCAAATGTATTTCAAATTAGTGAAATGTATACCAAAAATGGTCAGTTTTATTTCAAAGATAACCAATTCGGTTAAAAAACGAAGTTTGTGTTTATATCGCACAGTTAAAAAAAATCAAATTATAACCAGGCACCCTGTACCTCCCTGTACAGGGTGGTCCAAATTGGACACTTTCTTATGGAAACACCCTTTATTTTTAGAGATAGAAAAAAATGGACCCCCCACTCTGAGGCTCAAATTTCATGAAATCTTGATTGGTGCAAACCGCATTTTGATATCTTCAACCGTTTAGCCGCTAGAGGGCGATACTCGATTTTGAGCAATACCGTAAAGCCTCCATAACTTTTTTGTTTATGAAAATAATTCATTTCCGTAAAGATCTTTTGGAAGCACTTTTTCAAGCAGAATTCAGTGACGTTCTCAGTTTTTTTCTCTCTGGCTTCGATTTCGAGATATTGACCATAATCCGATTTTTTTCAATAGGACACCCTATATATCAATAGTTTATTAGAAAGCTATGCTTTCGCTGATTTCAATGATATAAGGTTCGATAGGTTTATCTCTAACAGTTTTCGAGAAAAAAAATTATTTCGGTTTTTGTCATAAGAAACAATGTGTTGGAAAAGGACTTTATCTCTGTAAGGAAACCAATGACATCAAAACACAGATAGACGGATCATCCCATTCATAAACTGATATTTGTTGTGTTGACAAGACCACCCATTGGCCAGGGGAGGTGAGTTGGTCGCAGGGTCGGGGTGGGGAGACATCATTGCTCAAAATGGTGTAAAAAACCCCGCCCACACGTGAATATATCTCAAAATTGAATTGGATGAATAAATAAAATAACAAATTGACAAATAAACTGCAAATATTCGTTACGAGCCCTTTATTCTGGGAGTACCAATATCGTATTTGTCGTTTCTTGTTTATCGCTAATGAATAATCCCTGTTTGCGATAAAGATAGCTAGCTACTCCAACCAACACCTGCCTGCCATTCAACAAGCCGCTTCTGGGCGGTGTTTTGCTACAATCTGCTGTTGCCAAATTGAGTTCAGAAATAAAATTGAAAACGTTGATTAGAAAAAGAGAAAAATATATTATTTAGGGATTCAAGACAAAATTTAGCATTCTCAGTGGTGGGGATAGCACAAAGACCCAAAAGAGACAGAGAGATGTTATCATACGAAAATTTTGTTTATTGTTCCGTCTATCTGTGTTTTGATGTCATTGAAGGAAACTGAGAAAGGTCTCTTTCTAACACATTGTTTCTTATGACAAAAACTGAAATAATTTTTTTTCTCGAAAACCGTTAGAGATAAGCCTATCAAACTTTATATCATTGAAATCAGCGAAAGCGCAGCTTTCTAATGAACTATTAATATATAGGGTGCCCTATTGGAAAAAATCGGATATTGGTCAATATATCGAAATCGAAGCCAGACAGAAAAAAACTGAGAACGTCACTGAATTCTACTTGAAAAAGTGTTTCCAAAAGGTCTTTACGGAAATGAATTATTCTCAAAAACAAAAAAGTTATGGAGACTTTACAATATTGCTCAAAATCGAGAATCGCCCCCTAGCGGCTAAACGGTTGAAGATATCAAAATGCAGTTTGCACCAATCAAGATTTCATGAAATTTGAGCCTCAGAGTGGGGGGTCTATTTTTTTCTATCTCTAAGAATAATGGGTGTTTCCATAAGAAAGTCTCCAATTTGGCCCACCCTGTACAGTTTTTGATGATATAAGAAATGATGATTTTGAAATACATCTGATTTTTTTGGAAGTATAAATGGTACAGTTTGAAATACATTTGATTAATTTGAAATACAAATAACATATTTGGAAATAAAAGTGACAAATTGGAAATTGAAATATCAATTTTTGAAATAAAAGTGATTATTTTGAAATACATTTGACCTCAGAGGAATAAAAAACAATAGAGGCCGTTATTTACATTTTGACGAGGTGCCAGTGAGAAAGCATAGTCTAAACGATCAAGTCTAAACGCCATCCTAAACGAATCAACATTTTGCCGATTATATTTTGGGAAAAACCTTTATTGGACTTCCCAACGAATAAATAGGGAAAAAATGCCTTTTTAAATTTGATAAAATTGCAAATAAACTGAGTAACTAGGAAAAACTTCTTAATGCAGATTTTTGATAATTTGAAGTTGTTTGTTTTAGTAAAAAAGGAGTTCAGAAAATATTGTTATTATTCAAATATCCTTATTTATTTTTCAACGTGACAACATCGCATAGTTAAACGACGTCAAAACGTGCTTTGTTGCCTTTTGTTAGAAAGAATTCTGAAATCGTTTTTGTGAGGATTTTCTGATATTTTGTGTTTGAAAAGTGAATTATCTGTGTGTTTTAAGACTAATATTATACACCAATATAGTTAGACAGTATCAAATGTGTGAAAAATTGGATTATTTGAACCAGGAAATTTCATTTCATAGGTAAGTAGGGGGTTATATTATGATAGCAGACCAGTGGCGTAGAGTAGGATATTAATGTACTTCGTCACAAAAATGTCAAATTTGTTCCAACATTCAGGAAATTATTTGGATTGATGAGATAATATATCAGATAAATAAGAAAATACCTATTACATTACTGAAAGGTAAAATGTATTTTTTGAAACTTGTAAATCTTTGAGTTACCAGTTGTTAATTTTTTCTATGAGCTTCTATAGGAAAAATCCAATCAGAATAATAATAATCCTTATGTTTGATTAAAGTTAAATATGCGTCTTTATAGGATTCCAACAAATCCAGAGCGCGGGCGTATATGGATTTGCCTTCTAGAAAATAAGCGACTACTCAAAACCGCTGATGTTTGCTTAGATCATTAATTTTAACTTCAATGATGTATGTATGCACTAGGCCTAATGGATTTAGATATTTGAAATCTGGTTCGGATCCTTCAATGTTTTCAATGCTTCAAAGTAAGTTGGTTACTTAATGATATAATTTCTACATATTAGCTATTTTACATTAATTTCCAGTTCAGAACTCAGCTCAGACTCTTCAGTCACAGACTCTCCTCCAAAAACAAAAGTAGTGTAAGTAGATGTTGGTTCGTGATAACAAAAAATATTGAATTATTTCTTATATTAAACAGGTTACAACAAATGAATTGGGATGATTTTATAATCCAAAAAGAAGATACAAAATATTCTCCTGATTTAGAAGGGTATGTGATTTTAACTAAATAGTTCAGTTTCCAGCTCAAAATTCAATATTTATCAGGTATGGCAAAAACCGAGGCAAAAACACTTATTAAATCATTTTAGATTCCAAGGAATGAGTGTACCCCATGTATTCTGATGTTCTTTCAAGCCTGTGGTTGAAATCGTTAATCGGGAGAGTCATGTGTCTGACAAGAAGATTGTTTCTGGAGGGTTCGTATTTTTCATTTGTGTATAGGATGCTACATAGGATTTTTTTTTCGGTTTTAAGTTAAATAATCATAAATGTGCCTACCTACTTCATGAAACAAGGGATTGCTCAATAATATTTTTTTTTTATAGAATTTTTGATGCTCCGAGTACTTTCAAATGCCTGACAGTACTCTCTCAGTCCTCCTCAACTACCTCAATAGTTTCAGAAACTGAGGAACAAATATTGAAGAATGTAGTCTCAGAACCAGACGTAGGGACTCCTTTTTTGCATTATTTTGTAATGTAACATGAATTTGATAGATCTAACACTGCTGTATTTATTTCATTTTAGATCACAAACCTAATTCCTAAGATCTGTATCAAAAAGATTTATCGATCAAAAGTTCTCTAGAATCGGTTTTGTTTTCATGTTACTGCTAATGAAGCAGAACATTTTTTTGTTAAATTTGCTTAATTTTTGTCACTAAATAGAAATATTTTCACCATTTAACTTTCCTTTCGCACGCCTATGATCACTCAGGTCGGGTGAAGCAGGTGGAAAGCTTTCTAACAAAGCAGCGTTGAAATCCTTTAGAAAAAATACATTTTTCCCTAAATTTAGGGAAATTTCGGCTTAAAATGGGCGCTGTCAATGGCATACAAACAATAAGGGATTTATGATTGGTATGCTCACTCTATTGTTTTTTATTCCTCTGAGCATTTGACCAATTTTGAAATACTGTTGGAAATGGTGTAGTCCTTGCATGTATTGAATTTAGAAAAAAAAAACAGCGCGCTTTGTTATTAACCAGTAGTCCAGTACACTGTTAACCATTATTAAATGAACTGTAATGAAACTAACCAAAAATGTGCAAACTAGCCCAAACTAACCCGTTCACGTAATGCGTACTAGTCCTTGAATGTTGAATTGAATTGAATTGAATTGAATTGAAAATGTTTTTATTTAGGTGTACACAAAGTTTCATTACAAGAGAATATAGTAATACCAAGTGGCGATATTCGCTTAGTAGCGCTCTTCCATATAACCACCTTGAGCATCTAATAATATAAATAATAACAACAACCATGCTAAGTGACAACAAGCAAAACTAAATTATATAGGTAACCAAGTAAATATATAGATAATTTTACTAACCATTACAAGAAAAAAATTAATTTGTTCTACGGAAACTAAAAATAAATAAAATAAGGAAACAAAAGAAAAATAAAACAAAAAAATTAAACAAAAAAAATAATAATAAAAAGTAAAAAATAAAAGACCAAAAAATAAGAGTCAGAAGGACACCTACACACTTATTTGAATATTTTTAAATGGAAACTCTAAGCTGATTACTTGAAACAAGTCTTTTTATCTCCCTTTTAAACGACAAATCACTAACTAAAGATTTAATACGTTCAGGGAGTTTATTGTAAAGTTTCACAGCTGTAAAACTAAATGATTTTCTAAAGAGTGCTGTTTGATGATTTGGCACACGATAGAGACTGCGATGCCTAGTACTTCTAAAATGAACATCACTGCATCGAGTGAGCTTGGAAGAAAGGTAAGTTGGTTTTTTGCGTTTGTTTATTCTAAACATGAATGTTGCCAGAGAGACAATGTAGCGCTGATTCAGCTTCAGCCACTTAGCGTCAGCGAAACTTGACGAAACATGGTCGAACTTCCTAAGGTTGTAAGCAAATCGAATGCAAGCATTTTGGAGTCTTTGGAGGCTCTCCTTGTCCTTGTTCAATATGACGGGCCAATAAAGAATGTTACAATAGGATATCAAAGAAAGAATTAAACTATCACACAGCTTCAATTTAACATCCTTACTTAAAACCTTTTGATACAATCGAAGTGCTTTGAGTTTGCTATATGATTTTTGCATTAGATAGCTAATATGCTTGTTAAAATTAAGTTTGGCATCCATCCATACCCCTAAGTTTCTAGCAAAATCAGAGGCTTCCAGAGTCTGACCATTTAACACGATTGTAAATCTCTCATCCCGGACCACCTCAAGGCGCTTTGGGCCAAAGACCATAAGTTCCGTTTTGGTTTCATTAAGCGTCAAACCATGGGCAGATGAAGCTGTGGATATAATATTTAGATCCTCATTGATTTTCTGCACCGCACTTGGAATATCTTCAAGCGAGAAAGTAAAATACAGTTGATTATCGTCAGCGTACTGATGTGACTCGCAGTTTTTAAGCATTTTTGGGAAATCGGCTGTATACGCTGCATATAAAATAGGGCCCAGAATGCTTCCTTGTGGAACTCCTTTATCACGAGCACAAGATTCCGAAAAATTGTTATTCCAGATAGTTCGCTGCGATCTAAAACTTAAAAATTCCTTAAAGAACCTGAGTTCCACATTCTCAATTCCAAAAAATTCAAATTTGGTGCAAAGTACCCCATGGTCCAAAGTATCAAACGCCTTGCTGTAATCCAGGAGGAGAAGGCATGTATTAAGCCTCTTGTCCGTGGCTCGAAAAATATCATCCGTCACCTTCAGCAGGGCAGTGGTCGTGCTGTGTGCCTGTCGAAAACCAGACTGATATAAGGGCAAAATGTTTTGCTCTTCCAAATAAATTGTCAACTGTCGGGCCACAATTTTTTCAACCACTTTAGAGAGAGTAGGTAAGATACTGATTGGTCGATAGTCCGCCGCTGAGGATGGTGAAGGTTTTTTTGGGACAGGTGTTACATTTGCGCTTTTCCAAACAGAAGGAAAACAGCCATTCTTGAGACAAAAATTAACTATAAATGTAACGTGCTTAGACAGAGCGGGTAACAGTAGTAACAACATTTTAATTCCGATTCCGTCAACCCGTCGCGCACCCGTTTTGATTAACCTCAATATATTTACGACCTCTTCGGAGGACGCCAAATTAAACTTAAAATTTTCGGTAAGTCCCGGAAAACGCTTATTGACATAATTGTTATGTATAAAATCTTCATCAATATTGTTTGTAGGTGCCGAGGTAAAAACTGTATTAAGCTCGTCTGAAGAGATTTCTAAATTGTTACAGCTCACCGAATTATTGTTTACGTTCAGCCATTTGACGAATTTCCAAAACTCCTTCGGGTTATGTTTAAACTTATAGTCAAAAAATGCTTTTTTCTCTCGTCTAATTGAGTTATTCACAAAATTGCGCATGTCACGATATTCATTTAGTGCTAAATCTGTTCTATTATGTTTGTACCTTAGTTTGGCTCTATCCCGTAATCTCATCATTAGTCTAATGTTATCGGTGAACCAGGGCGCTGGAGGTTTTTTAATTCTGACAGTTCTAATAGGGGCGTGCATATCAAATAGATTGGTTACCTTGACATTAAAACAATTTATAATTTGATCTATGTGAGTCAAGACAAACAAATGATCCCAATTAACTGCCAGTAGATCTTCATGAAATAGTTCGAAGTTGAACCGCGAAAAATCTCTATAAGTTCTGAACATAGTTGGATGTTTTTCTCTGTAATGTTAATATTAAATTTAGAAAAACACAAACGCGCTTCGTGCGCTTGGGCGGTTACACACGGGCGTGGATGGCTTGATACATATACGTGCATACATCAACGTGCAAACAACAACGTGCATGGAGTCTTTGTACAGACGCTCGCACAAATCTATCCAAACTGCAGTCTTGCTACTTTTGCTACAGTGCTCCGAGTGTGCATACAAAATTTCTACCGCTTGCACATTCAAAAACGCGACGATATTTTGCATAAGGCGGTTACACACAGACGTGGATGTCTGAAAACATGTACGCACATACATGAACGCGCAAACAAAAACATCAATGTGTATGCAAAATATCGTCGCGTTTTTGAATGTGCAATCGCTAGAAATTTTGTATGCACACTCCGAACACTGTAGTAAGGATAGCAAGACTACAGTTTTGTGCGAGCGTCTGTACAAAGGCGTCATGCACGTTTTTGTTTGCACGTTGATGTATGCACGTATATGTATCAAGCCATCCACGCCCGTGTGTAACCGCCTATACACATTGGTGTTTTTGTTTGCGCGTTCATGTATATGCTTACATGTTTTCAGACATCCACGTCCGTGTATAACCGCCACAGAACATATCACCTCTAGAAAAGTATCTGCAATGTTATGTACCGGTTATGAATTACAGCGCCATCGTTGACTGAAAACTCAACTAATCGAGCATTCTTGACAAAAAGGCGAATTGATTTTTTTCATATATTTTTATTATTATTAAATAATTTTTAATGTTCAACTGCATTTGGCTTGCTAACTCCTTTTAGCTCTTTTCGCCTCAATCTTCAACTATGACTGGCAGGAAGTTTCCGATGTCGAACATAGTGCAAAAAGAGTTAGTAAGTTAGCAAGAGACACGCAGCTATAGGTAGATCGCAAAGTAAATACGAATAATAAATACAAATACGAACGAAACGAAACAAACGAGTAAATACAAAAAAATACGAACAAAAATTCGGGTTTTTTTCAACCTAAACTTTTTAAATTTTCACTTTAACGCGCGTGGTTTACAACAACACACAATTTAAAAATTCAAATTTTGACGTTTAAAATGACAAAATAAATGACAAAACCAACCAACACAAATCACTGTCCACATCACAGATACCTGTAAATTTCTCTTATCTCCTAACAGTGTCGCCATCGTTGACTAAAAACCTAACTAAAAACCTTCGTCGCGATTCTCCCATTTGAGATATTTTTCAATAGGTGATATGTTCTGTGGTAACCGTCTCTTTACTTACAACCAATATTAAACGAACTGTAACGAAACTATCCAAAAATATGCAAACTACCGCTGACGAATTGGTGAAAAAATAATGAGCATTAGGTAGATATATGAATGCTAGACATGGTGTAGTAATAATAATATAGTGAAATGTAAAATTACCGAAACCTACTAAAGATTCACATCCATTTGACAATCCATTTATATTCTGTAATTTTTGACAGGTTTTTGTTTATAAGCAACGTTTTATTGATTTTTTCTGTTTTTTTTTTTTTCCTCTGAAAAGCGGTTTTAAATTAATGTAAGGTGTTTATCTTCTAGAAAATTCGTATTTTAGAATGGAGAGTCCTTATCTTGAGAAGTTGTTAGTGCAAAATGTAATAACTTAACTTTTGAATAAAAGATTACCGAACGTGTTCAAAGGCTTTATTTAATTTCCGGATTTAAGTACAAGAGTTCCGTTCCATGATAGGTCTTTTCCCTAGCGTGGCCGTAGCAGAAGAGAGCGCTTTTGTTGCCTTTTCTGCCGTAGTCTTCAATCTTTCAAATCTGCGCATGTGCGCTAACAAACCTAATTATGACCTTTATATTACGTGTGAATAGAGACTTTACACATATGCAACACCCCTCCACTTAAGATGTTTATAACTGGACGTTTAAACGGGCATATTTGACTAGCTTGAATAATTTGCTATTGTGCCTTGTTTTTACGCGTTACATCACTGTGGCTGGTTTGCAATTGTGCAGTCTACATTCTCGTACAAGGAAAAAGATTACAATAATTCAAAACGAAATACAAAGACTGTACCTTCACTTCTGTAAGTGATCTAAACTACCCTATTTGCGGTGCACTACGCGTGTTGACTTTTGAAATTTAATTGATATGTATTCAAAATTAAATTAATTACTTTGCCACACTCGAAATGCACAGCAACAAAAAGACTGTAGCCGCAAAGCTTCCAACACAACTATTGACCTCAATCTAGCAATATTTATACTTTAAAATTGTACATATATATACAATGAACAAAATAGATAATTTAAAAATTACAAATTTTTTTGCTTACATCAAACAAATGGTCAACCTTTGAACTTCATTAAAAGATATAAAAAATACATTTTCCTTATGAAAATCTGTCAAAAACGTTATACAAACAAAAAATAAAATACAATTTTCACAGTCTGGGAACAAACAATATAAAATGGACAGCTACGCAAACAAATGGTAAGTTTATACAATAGATTATTGTTTACAATAATTTCTTACATTTACAATCAAAATCAATTAACGTTCAAAATTCGACTCATAAGAAGAAAACCGTGATGGTCGTTTAATTTGTCGCTTTGGCCTTCCCAAGTCTTGTGGTGACGTTTGTGGCGGTGCCACTTGACTTTCTAAGGTCGAATTAAGTCCTGGAGGGCTGCTCCTCCCCTTAGACATTTGCTTGCGTTGGCTGTCAGACGGTGGTTCTGCCGAAGGGCTCATATCGACACTGTGGAAAGAAAAATTTAACGAGTCACTGCTATCAGACAAAATCGGAGAGTTATCTTGTAAATTAATGTTTTCATAGGGCAAAATAGGTGAGTTGGTTGAATAGTTAAAAGAATTATTGGGTGATATATTGTCTTGCACATAGGGCGTTTTAACACTAGGCAAGTTTACAAAAAGTTCGCCTGAAGCAGAATTTTCTCCGTTATTTAGTGGTTTATACTGATTTGAGCTTGTTTTTGTGTCAGTTAAATTATGTTTTGAAAAAACGCTCGTTGGCACATCAGGGAGCGTTTTTTGGATTTGATCAGCGTGTCTTTTTAAAATGTGTTCATCTTCATCCTTACACGAGTAGGTAGTTCTTCCTAATTTTTCACATATTGTTGCTTTTGTCCAGTTTTTTCCTTTGTTGTAAACTCTGACGTACTCATTTTCTCCTATTTCGAAATTTCTCATTTTTCCTCCATGGTATTTTTCTTGTGTTTCTTGGGCCTTTTTGAGGCGTTCTTTGGTTTCATCATTTTCGATTTTCTTCGTGGTTTCTACTGCTTCTACGTCATTTTCTTTCATTAATGAAAACCTTGTTCTAGGTTTTCTGTTAAACATCAGTTCGTAAGGGCTTTTTCCGGTGGTGCAATGAGGTGATGTTCTATAAGTAAAAAGGAAACGTGACAAAATTGTTGAAATTGAGGTTCTCTTGTTTTTTGGATCTTCCAAGGCCATTTTTAGTTTGTTCTTGACTAGTTTTACGGTAATTTTTGCTGCACCATTTGATTTGCTATGGTATGGTGGAATTGTGACGTGCTTGATTCCATTGTTCTTGAAAAAAATTTCTACAGTAGATGAAATGAGCTGCGGGCCATTGTCACTTACGACCACTTTTGGTAGTGAAAATCTGGAGAAAACATTTCTCAGAACCTCCACGGTAGCCTCCGCTGTAGTGTTGTTCAAAGAAAAAACTTCGATCCATTTAGAGTACGAATCAAACAAGACAAAGTACATTTTTCCACTGAATGGACCAAAAAAATCAATATGGACTCTCTCGAAAGGAGCGTTGCTTATGGGCCATGATGTTAAACTTGTTTTAGGTGGATTCTGGTGATTTTCTAGACACGAAATACATGATTTAATGGTGTCTTCAATGTCCTTGTCAATATTTGGCCAATAGACTATCGATCTGGCTAATGATTTAGTTCTGGATATACCAAAGTGTGCAGAATGTAATTCAGATAGAACTTTTTGCCTTAGCTTTTTAGGTATTATGATTCTATGACTCCATGTTAGGATTCCTTTTTCAATAAATAATCCATCTTTACGATTATAAAAGTTTTTTACATTTTCATTTGCCTCTTTGGGCCATTTTTTTGTTTTCATAAATTTAATAACTTCTTGCAACTCAGTGTCTAAACTTGTTTCCTTTCTGATTTCCTCGTTGTTGATAGGCCAGGCTTCTAGGGTCTCTGTAAAATTAATATACAAACCATCCAACGTTTCGTCTTGAACTGTCTTCATCGGCTTTCTGGATAAAAAATCTGCTACAGGATTGTTTTTTCCTTTTATGTATTCGATCCTGTAGTTAAACATAGACATAAATGCTGCCCATCTTTGGAGTCTATTTATGGCCATCTGCGGAATACCCTTGTGTTCACCAAAAATCGAAGTTAGAGGTTTGTGGTCGGTTCTTATTATAAATTGTTTTGAAGGTGAAGCTAAATAGGAGAAAAATTTATTCAAGGCAAAATTAATTGCACATGCTTCCAGGCATGTAACTGAGTAATTATTTTCCGCAGGTGAAAGAGTTCGAGAAACACAAGCTACAATTCTCTCTTGGCCATTGATTTCATGACTAAGTACTGCACTCAGACCTTTTTTGCTGGCGTCAGTTGTCACTATAATTGGAAATTCGGGATTGAAATGCGCCAAAGTTATATCCTCAGCTATAATTTTTTTTATTTCGCAAAAACTTTGCTCACAATTTTCTGACCAATGAAAACTATTACCTTTTTTTAATAGACTATAAATAGGGTGAAGAATACTAGCTAGTTTTGGGATAAACTTAGCGTAATAATTGACCAAACCAATGAAACTTCGTGTTTCAGTTAAATCGGTAGGTCTTTCAGCATCAATAATGGCTTTAACTTTACTTTCCATTTTTTTTATACCTTGGTTGTTGATTTTATATCCCAAATATACAATTTCCCTCCCAAAAAAATCACATTTCTCCCTCTTTAAAGTGAAACCTGCGCTCTGCAACTTTTCAAAAACAGCCTCCAAGTTTTTATTATGATCTTCTTTTGAAGTTCCGGATATAACAATATCATCTAAAAAAACTTACCACTCCGTCCAATCCCTGAAGTGTTTGTTCAATTATTCTTTGGAAGATGCTTGTTGCAGGTGTTATGCCAAAGGGCATCCTGTTTACCTTAAAAATACCTCGGTGGGTAGTCCATGTTAACATTCTGGCGGTTTCATCAGTAACTTCGATCTGGTTATAGGCAGACTTTAGGTCAATTTTAGAGAAATATTGGGCCTTGTTTAACCTAGAAAAAACTTCATCAATACGAGGTAGTGGATAATTAACTGGTTTTAAAAATTTTTTGACTGTTGTCTTATAATCTCCACAAATACGTATTGACTGATCACTTTTGAGAACTGGTACGATGGGCGTCGCCCAATCGCTGTGCTCAATCTGAGTAAGCACACCATCTTTTTCCAGTTTTATTAGTTCCTTATTAACCGCTTCCTGAAATGCCAACGGAACAGACCTAGATTTGCAAAAAATTGGCTTACAATCGTCATTCACCTCCAGGTTAACCTTAGTGTGTTTATATTTACCTAATTCATTATTAAAAAGGTTGGGGAACTTTGAAATTATTGGGTCAACTTCCTGATTTCTGCAAATATTATTAATAAACTCAATTTTAATGTTAAAGTTTGATAGCCAGTCCCTGCCAAGTATATTTTCACCCCCTGTGCGTACAACATAAATTTTATTTTGCTTGTTTATATTATTAATATTAATATTTGCCATAAAATAACCAATCGGTTCAAAAACACTGTCATTATATCCTCGCAGCAAGGTTTGATCTTTATTTAGTAAACAATCCGAAAAATATTTTTGATAAGTGCCATGATTTATGGCTGTAATAGCAGAACCACTATCAATTAAAAACTTTACATTTACTTTATTTAACAAAATTTCTAATTTGTGTCTAGAACCTTTGAATTTGCATAAAACATGTCAAATACTTGACTATTATCACAGCTATTATTATCACAAACATTTGTTAAAATTTCTGAACAATTATCATTATTGCCAGGGTCATTTTCGATTATGTTTACATGTTTATTACTATTTTTGTAACAATTTCGGGAATTGTGTCCGATTTTGTTACAAATTTGGCACTTGACTAGATTAGAATTGCATAAGCCTTTATGTTTTTTGTTACAATTATGGCAATTTTTATAAAAATAATTAGTTTGAGTACTATTACCTTGGTTATGTTTATACTGTGACTGATGACTGCGGCCATATTGCTTCTGCCTTCCGTAGCCGTAGTCTTGTCCTTGTGCTCGATGACGTGATTGGTGCTGTGGCTGTGACTGCGTGACATGCGTATTTCTTCCCTGACGTTTGTCGAACTTCCCGAGGAAGGGCGT
This sequence comes from Ceutorhynchus assimilis, assembly GCA_917834065.1. Classification (NCBI taxonomy): domain Eukaryota; kingdom Metazoa; phylum Arthropoda; class Insecta; order Coleoptera; family Curculionidae; genus Ceutorhynchus; species Ceutorhynchus assimilis. The sequence goes on from OU892288.1 coordinate 7,337,628, forward strand.
CTCGGACTGGCCTTCGTTTCTTGGCGGGAATCTTGAATTGTAACCTCTTCTGCTGGCTACAAAATGGACTTCGGAGATTGCATTTTCCGCTTTAAGGGCCAAGGAGTACAAGTCCTTGAATCCTTTCGTGATATCTTCTTCACATAGACGGTCCAGGATCTTTCCAGGAGACAATCCCGTTATGAATTTGTCCTTGACAATGTCTGAAAGTTGATTTCCGAAATCACATGTAGTGGCAGCGGCTCTAATGTCGGCGTGCCAGTCGGCAATGCTTGAATTTCCTTGGGTCATCTGGTAAAATCTAATGCGTTCTCGCCAGGTACTTTTTTGCACTGAGTACTGGGTTTTGAGCAATCTGCATAATTCCTCAAAATTTTTTGCATCCGGAGCGTTGGGGTATGTTAAGTTTTTTAGTAATTTGTAGGTGGCTTGGCTGATGGAACTTAGCAAAACGGCAACTTTGATTTTTTCATTAGTTACCTGGTTGACAATAAAATGTTGCTGAAGCCTCTCGATGTAAATTTCCCATTCGTCCACGTTTGAATTGAATTCGTAGAACTTTGGAATGGTGCCCGTCGCCATCTTCGTTTAACCGTGCCGTACCCGAAATAGAATTATAATTTTTTTTTTTTTTTTTTTTTTTAAAGCCAAAATCACTCGCGTTTTTCCAACTTTTCCTCGTCGCCAAATGTAATAACTTAACTTTTGAATAAAAGATTACCGAACGTGTTCAAAGGCTTTATTTAATTTCCGGATTTAAGTACAAGAGTTCCGTTCCATGATAGGTCTTTTCCCTAGCGTGGCCGTAGCAGAAGAGAGCGCTTTTGTTGCCTTTTCTGCCGTAGTCTACAATCTTTCAAATCTGCGCATGTGCGCTAACAAACCTAATTATGACCTTTATATTACGTGTGAATAGAGACTTTACACATATGCAACACAAAATTTCAAAAGTTTGGAAGTTAGAGAGAAATATGCTAAAATCCAACAGTTTAGTAAAGAGGATAAAGGTTCGTCGAAAGTGAATAGAATCCTTGTGGCGCCAATTTCACTGTTTGATCTAAGCCGCCATAGTGATTCGATTGCCCTATTACAACCAAACAAATGAATAATTATAACGTATTTCGGCAATAAAATTTTCACGTTTTCATATTCAGGAAATTTTTTAAAATGCAAGGGAACATCAATTTTTCACGCAATTGATTTCAACTATTCTAAAGTCTGATGAATTTCTCCGAAAAATGGAAACAGCAAGGAAACAGCCGATTTCCGCAGGAAAATTTTTGTGTTTTTATATTCAGAAAAATTTTAAAATGCAAAGCAAACAATTTTTTCAATGTAACTGATTTCAGCTATTCTAAAGTCCGGAAAATGGAAATGACGCATTGCCGCAGAAAAATTTATGTGTGTCTGATAAAAGGAAGACTTTCTGAAAACAACTGTAACAACATCTCTTACATACCTGATTTCAGGTAAACGAAAGTTGAGCCTAAATGATTACTTAGTGGTCATTATTTAGAATAGCAGCTTCAAAAAGAAAACTGAATATATTCTTTTTTTTCAATAGGAACATTTGCGCCAATTAATTTTTAATAAAAACTCTTATTAAGAGTCTAACATAATCATAAAAAAATTCAATTCAATGTAGCGTCATATTAGGTGAAGGAGCTATAGAGTAAATGATTACCAAAACGGAAAAGGAAACAAATTTAACTGTGAACCAATTTTAATTTTGCTTACAAAAATAATATCTTTTTCTGAACTACTGAAGGCTTTTTCTCTTTAATACCGCTTTTTAGGAATGAATGCTTCAGCGGAATCTGTTGTTGTAATTGTTTAAATCTAAATTGCTCACTACTTAACAAATTCACCAAACACTATTTAAATAATAATTTTAAATTACTAGGAAATACACAAAACACCAAAACTTATTGACTCATATGACAACCTGACAATAATAAATGTCATTGGTTGTAATTCATATTTTTGCAGTCCTTTTATGGATTTTTGCGCTCCGCCTGTTTGTACCTCCACTATCTTGTCTCGTGGAATGAACTATAATACCTGTTGATTCCAGCACCTGGGCTGACCTTTGAATATCGCAAGAACAAGAAATGCTCGCTACTTTGTTTGAAGTACTTTTTAAGGTAACATTTCCCGAAATATCTTCCCCAAGTATCTTCTTTGCCACGTTTATCTTATTTTCTTTGGAGGTTTCAATGTAACCTTCAGCTACGCTATTGTTTTTTCCATCCCCCATGTCTCTTGACAGTTAGAAGGTCCGCTCCTGAATCAGCCAGCATGGATGTTGAGGACCGACGAAAGCAGTGGCCAGTGTAACCTTCTGGATGTGGCAAATTTAAATAAGAAGCAATGGTTTCTGGCATACTTCCAAAAGTATTAATGCCCACGGGTTGCCTTGTGCATACACCTTGCCTGAATCCAACAAAAAAGCGAGAGTGAGTTATGTTCATTGAGCGAAGTGTTTTGTATTGTCGTGCGATGTCAACCAGGTTTACGCCTTCAATACCGCCAGAAGTTACAAAAAATGCTCTGCCGATTTTTGTCTTGGTATTGGGAATTACAATATGAAATACGCAGCGTTCATCTTTGATATTATCACACGTCAGATCTGTCAACTCTTGTTTCGACATGCCCCAGCGATTCCGATAATAAGCCCCACCTGCGACAAATAAAAATGAAAGTTAAAAATTGCCGCTTTAATTTTTGAAGTTTGCTGGTTATTTTAAATGTAGATAATAAAAATATGAATAGCTTACCTTAGCGAGCAAAAACTTCTTGTCCCCTGCTTCTATCAGAAATTTACCAATTTCATCTTTAGTAAACGTTCTACTCTTTTTGGCTTTATATCCTTCAGACTTTCTTTTCAAAAGAGCTTGTAGCTGGGCAAACTTGCTTGTATCCACATTATTTTTCATCGAAATTGTAGCGCGTATAATGAAACAAAATGCCCACAGACTGGATGAGCTGTACTTTTGTGCTAATGTCTCAAAATATGCGAGGAATACCTTTTCTTGAAAGTAGTTTTTGATGTTTTTTTCGTTGCACCAGCGAATGAAATGGTTGTAGTCCTTTTTGTATCTTGTAACAAGCATTTTAGTATGCTCGTTCCAATGATGCAAAACAGTGCTGAGTTTTGCACCGAGTATGGTTCTCCAGCGCGCTCGGAATACTTTTGTCGATCAGTGTTCGGACCACTGTTCGAACACGGAAGTGGTTTTGTTGGTTCCGTTAAGGGATTTCTTTTCAACAAAGCAGCACTTCAAAAGTCATAGTCACATTAACCTCAATTAATAGATTTTGGCGCTTTCAGCAATAAGAGATTATTTGAGGGAAAGGCCGAAAAAGATCGCCTTTTTCAGCCTGCCAGAACTTGAACGAGAAGTGATCTGATACCTAAATAGGCGATTAAAGCCACAAAAATTAAAATAAAATTTAAAATTTCGCATTGGGAAGTACAGCAGTATGCTGGATTAAACATAAATGTTTTATTTTTGAAATGGGATTTTAGTGAATATAATCGTCCGCAAAAGCCAAAACAACAGGTAAATTAATTTTGATCAAGGCACGTGGCCACCCTTTAGCGAAATCCTTTGTTTCAGGCTTTTACCTTTATTTTACCTTTTCAATTTCAAGTTCAATCTTATATCTACTGGTTAAAGCTTATTTTCCAGTTGAATTTTGGCTATTAGTCAGTTTTTATCTTAATAGTTCAAAAACCAGTTTTTAACATTTCCTTCATGCCAATAATTGGATGAATTGACGAGCTTGAGCCTCTAAAAGTTATCTACTTGTTGCTGTAAATCAAGAAGCCCTTGGTTCCTTTCTTTAAAAGCAGTCCTTTTGACGACGTGTCTACGTTTGTTTTGGCTGGTGGCCGACTTCGTCAACCAATATCAATGGCGGCTTCAAAAAATTTGTGAGGAGTTTTCGTGGACACCGCAGTTGCTGTGTGACGTTTTAGAAGTTCCTGACGAGTTATTGTGAGGGAAACTTCGCGGATGTTCCATATGCAAACCCTTACGATTCAGGCCAGGACCTTCGAAATTTACTGCACAAGATAAGTTACTTTTTCTTAATTACATCTTGAACTTTTAACTCCTCGTGACTGATTTCCTGATGAAACCAACATTCTTTTATTATCGAGCATTTTTGTACTATAACTATACCCAATTTTATGTAATTCTATAACTATATCTGTCTTTTTGGTATAATTATTCAGTCCAATACCGGTTTGGCATTGACTGTTGTATTTTCATTAATTCTTTAAAAATTCACTGACTAACTTTGAGCTAATTTGGGAAAACTAAGTTTTATCAATTTTCATTTGTTTATTTTTATTTTTTTGAAGTAATTGTTTTTGCAAGAACGTAACTAGAGGTTATTGATCAACCAGGTTATTGAAAAGGTCAATTTTAATAATTGCATTGCGAGACAAACTTCAGTTTTCATTATTTTCATTATTTAATTTTTGCGCAAGTATTTGTTCTGCGAGAGCGTAGTTGAAGCTATATGAATATGCCAATTAATTATTAATTGCATCGCAGGGTAAACTTCAAGTTCTTTTTTTCATATTTTCAGTTCTTTATTATTTTTTTGAAGTAATTGTTTTGCAAGAGCTTAACTGCAGGTTATTGTATAACCAGGTTATTGAACAAAGCCAATTAGTCATTAATTGCATTGCAAGGCAAAGTTCAAGTTTTTTATATTTTCATTTATTTATTAATTTTTGAAGTGATTGTTTTGCAAGAGCGTAACTGGGGGCTATTATATAACCAGGTTATTAAACAAGCCAATTTTAATAATTGCATTGCAAGGCAAACTTCAATATATTTCTTTTTTTTTTTTTGAAGTAATTGTTTCTGCAAAAGCGTAACTATGTAGAAGTTATTGTATAGCTAGGTTATTGAACAAAGCAAATTTAAATAATTGCATTGCAGGGCAATCTACAAGATTTCTCATTTTCATTATTTTTATTTTTGATGTAATTGTTTTGCGAGAGCGTAGTTGAAGCTATATGAATAAGCCAATTATTAATTAATTGCATCGCAAGGCAAACTTCAACGTTTATATTAAGAACAGTTTACTAATTTTTATTTTCTTATTTTTTAAACTTTTGCTCAAATTGCATAGATTATCATTTTCAGTTCATAGCAACTTCATTGTATGTAGGAATTTCACTTGTTTTGAAACTTTCTAGATGAGGCTCTAGAAAGTTTTTTTTTCTGTGATTCGGGTTCACTGAGTACAAAACTTAACTTGTCGTACCGACCGGAAACTCACTAAGTAGGTTAGCAACTTGTAAGCCGACCTTGGTTTCCATCGTGCATAAGAATTTTACTTGTATTAAAGACTTTTGTTGGATTTTTGTGACGCAGGTTCACTGTGCAAAAATCTAATTTGCTCGTTCTTCTTACATATCAACTTAATTGAGTGTAAGAATTTAAACTTTGTATTTTACTTCTTATATAATAACTTCATCACATATAATAATTTAACTTGTATTAGAGACTTTCTATTTCTGAAAGTGTTAGATTTTTGTGACGCAGGTTCACTGTGCAAAAATCTAACTGGCTCGTTCTTTTTGCATAGCAACTTAATTTAGTGCAAGAATTTAAACTTTGTATTTTACGTCTTATGTAATAACTTCATTATACATATATAGGAATTTAACTTGTTGTTTGGAAACATTCTAGATATATTTCTGAAAGTTTTAAATCTTTTGTGACGCAGGTTTACTGTGCAAAAGATTTAATTTTGTATTTTGCAATTAAATGCAAATTGCTTTCAATTGATTAGTCGAATTAATTAATAATTATCTCTATTTAAATAAATAGTTATTTACATTGTTTTAAATTTTTGGTTTTATTTTAATTGACCTATTGTAGGCCTGGCGCCCAACAAAACAACATCAAATAAAGATAACCCACGCCCATTGCCTCCTAAACCTTCATCTGAGCAGCTGTAGGGCAACCCAACGAAGTGATAACATATGAAATAAATCTTTCATCATTTCAATCTGTCCTTGGACTTTTCCGGTAACAGCGGGTATACAGCGTTCTGGGAAATTTCTTCTATGTCTGATGGAAGATCCATTTCACTCATTTTTAGGAGCTTTTCAACGGAGCTTTTTTTTTCAAATTTTATAATTCTTTGGAATGACTTGTTAAAACATTTGAAAAAATATTTCATCGGCATAGCAAGCAAAACGACATGCTACTTGGATTGTTTTTGGTTCAGTGTCATTTTTTGTGTTAAGGCGGCATCGCGACATAAACCTCTGGCAGAGTATGAAAAAATGCCCGGACTTGTATCTGTATTCTATGTTTGAGACTACATATTTCAGAATAAATAAATATTTTGAAATTGAGGCAACATCAATAAACATATTAAATATTAGTAGCTGTGGATTTTGGATACTTAAAAAAAAATGTGAGTCGTAGATAAAATGTTGTGTATCACACGTACGGTAACGCTCATTACTGCACTCGTGTGGTTACTACGACTCGGTCTACGACCTCGTCGTGTCAATATTCCCCACTCGTTACTGTTATGAAGCTCATACCGTTCTAGTAATATAAATAACTATTATCCAATACCTGCTAGTTATAAGAGTCATTATTTGTGCCAATTTAGACAAGTAAACTATCAAATAACACACTAAAACCATAACCCTCTAGTGGGTTATGGTTTATAACTCACTCTCTCATAACGTCAACGTAAAACGTCGGGAAATAAAAATTTATAAATCTCGCTCTAAAGAAGATCCCAAAAAATACCTGTTAGTTTTTTCATTTCTTTTATGCTGCTCGTGTCTTATGATTTCTCAGTTGTTAGATAAACCATTGTTTGCTACTCGTGTGTTATGTTTCCTAAGTCACTCGAAAAATTATACTTCTCGGCATTCGGTCGACCTTGTTCATAAATTGGACTCGATAGAGCTAACTGATTCTTTCATAATAGTATCCTTTGACGTCACAAATCTATACACGTCCATTCCAAAACTGAAAGCAATCCCTATCATTTCTAACCTTTTTCTTGCCGACGAGATTGAACCCGATTGCGTCTCAACCATTATGAAATTGCTAACCCTGTGCCTTCAGCAGGACTTCTTCTTGCTCAACGATTCAGTCTATGAAGAACCGCACGGCCTAGCCATGGGCAACCCACTTAGTTGCTTATTGGCAGATTATTTCCTAGACTTCTTCGAAGGGCAATTAATTCTTGATCTTTGTTTTGGTAAATTGGTTTTCTGGGCTAGATACGTTAACGATTGCATTGCAATCATTGAGGGTGATCAAAATCAACTCAGTTTCACTCTTTAGGCTTTGAACAACATGCACCCTGCTCTTTGCTTCATTGTAGAGATCGGAGTTAAAAAGACACTAAATTTCCTTGATATTTCCATAAAAAAAGACAATAACAATTTAGAATACGCAATAAATAGGAAACCTACCCAGACTGCTCATTATTCAACATCCCACAAGATGTCTTCTTTAAACTGTTATTTAAACAGATTACTCAATATTCCCCTATCTCCTGAGAGTTCCACTTTGGAATTCAACACTATTAAACAAATAATAGTAAATAATAATGGATATGATCATACAGTGGTAGATAAAAAACTAAATAAGATCAAAAATAAGCGAGAAACGCACATGGCCATTCAATTCTCAAAACACCGCCAACCCCAAATAGGGTTCCCTCCCGAATTTCAAATAAAGTTTCCAGAATATTATCTAATAACTTAGAAAATATAAAAATATCTTACAAATCTTTGAACACTCTGGCTTCTTACTTAGTTAATTTTAAGCCTAAGATACCCCTCACCAAAAAAAGCGGTGTATACAAATTCAACTGCGCCGATTGCGATTGTATCTATGTTAGGAAGACTGTCAGGGCACTGGAGACAAAAGTGAAGGAACATGTTAACAGACCCAACCATTCGGTTTTCGGTGATCACCTCCAATATTCAAGACACAACTGGTCCTCCTAGTTTGGAACGTTAAGATTCTACATGAACTTAGCGATAATAATTTTCATGGGATTGACTTTTTGGAGGACTTAGAAATAAAAAGGGAAACATCGAGGAATGGAAATTGTTTAAATCTGAAACTTTACATTATCAATGATAAAGATCCCATCTTCGACTTATTCGCTTGATGTCTCATGATTGTTCTTTTCATAATTACAATTATCACACAAGGGCTTTTTTCCTCGACTTACTTTCTTTCTTTATTTTTCAGCTATTCAAAAATAATTATTTAAAGTCAAAGAGAAACCTCTTGCTAAAAACGTTGGTTGGTAGTTTACTGCTATTGGAAAGTGAAAAATATAGAAACTAGTCACAGGTTTCATCGCCCCGTTGATTCTCATAGATGGCGCAAAGTCGGTGTCTGTCTTTGCAAAGCTGTTTTTGGGTTCCTTTACTTTGCGGTACCCTTTTCTGTCGCGAGGTGTCCTCAACCGCTAATTTTAAATTTATTTAGTTTTTTAAAATATTTCTCTACCTTATTTGTCTGTCGTTTTAAGTGTATTTACATTATTTGTCATAATTTTATAGTTATTTATGGTACTAGTGTGTTATGTTGAAAATAAGTCACGCGAGAAAGATTTATACCACGAGGCCGTGAGGCCGAGTGGTATAAATTCTCAAGTGACTTAGGAAACATAACATATGAGTGGCATACAATGTTTTATCCAACAAGTAAAAAAAATCGTTATTTTTATGAGATAATACAAAAAAAAAACAAGGTTCTATGCGTCGGCGTCTTCCAGCACTATCAGCAGCTGTACCGATATGGAAGCGTCTGGTTTCAATGAACCAAAGAATTTTACAATGACTTCAAATTTGAATAAACCGTTAACGTTTTCCTTTTATTTCAATATCAATTTGAATTCTGCTTGTAATGCCCGTATTACATCTGTGTATTTTTCCATGTATGTAGTTCAGGGTGCCAACATTATTTTGTTTTTCATAATGCTGATTTATGTTGCGTTTGAAGTTTTTCGGTTGTCACCCTGAACTACATGAATGAATACACGGAAAAATACACAGATGTAATACGGGCATAATAGTAATAAATAAATAGAATACTACTTTAAATATGAACGTGAGTTATAATCCATAACTCACAAGTGAGTTATGGATTATAACACACTAGTGTGGTATTTAATAGTTTACTTGTCTAAAATGACATTAATAATAACAGTCATAACTGTCATGTGTTGAATGAACTAATTTATTTAATTTATTTTAATTTATTTATTGTAATTATCACCTTTCATGTAATTTAGTTGACCGTTTTTCCATCTTGTTTCCTGTTTATTTGTGTTCAGCTGGTTCTTGAGTTTTGAGGCAAGAGATCATGTATACTTTAAAAAAAAAAAAAAATTGACAAGTAAGTTAGCTTATCTCTATAACACTCCTCCTAACTCCTCTTATTTGTAGCAACGACCCTGATGATGGCCCTTAAATAGGCCGAAAGCGCTTGGTCAATTTTTCAATTTTTTTAAATATTATTTTTTTTTTCACCATTACACAATACACTTTCCTTTCAAAAAAGAAAACATTGGTAAGTATAACATAAAAATACTTCATAGACGAAAGTTAAAATTACACATACTGCAGACATGTGTTTTCATATTTAATAGTCAAAGTTCTCTAGCCTTGATAATCCAAAAAAAAAATATACACCTAGAAACCAGGACTCGCGTACCCCTTGTTTTGTTGAAAGCTAATTATGTAAAATGCAATTTTCTCTGCTCGGCTTTGGTCACCTTTCCACGAGGCAAAAAGCATGTATGTAAATTCGGGATGACCAAATTTACTTCGTTTAATCAGTTTGAAGTTTAATTATGGCCCTCAGGGCTTTGGGCTATTTGATTTTATTTGAGGAATCTTTTGTAAAATTACAGCTTCATAAATTTTATTGGATTGGCTTTAAAAAGAGTCAATGTATGGATACAAATATTGACTCTGTTCAATATGTTTTTTTTTTTAAATTAATAGTATATTACATACCGAGTAGGGAAGTGTTTCATTACTGTCGAGAGATTCTAATAGTCAATCGAGACGCGAAGCGTCGAGATTGACTATTGTCAACTAGCTGCTTAGGAAAGGAGGACCCGGTATTCAACCTTATTAATTTAATTGCCGATTCGATCGAATGTTTATTGCAATTCAGCAATAAATTAATATAAATTGCGCTGCAAGTCGCAGCAAAGGCAGACTTAAACCAGTGCAAGTACCTCTCGTTGGAAAAGCCCCTCTGGAATTAAGTCTCCCCAGTGCAAGTACCTCTCGTTGGGAACGCCCCTCTGGGTATCTTCAGCCTTATCGTTGTCCAGTGTAATTACCTCTCGTTGGGAACGCCCCTCTGGACAAGGCATAAGGGTGACGATAAACTTATCTACAGTCCCCCAAGCAGAATTGACGTGTGGCCCCCTATAAGGACCCCAGTGTACGAAGGGTCATGTATCTTATAGGATTAGCATACATGTAAGGTTATATTTGGGAAAATATATAGCATATATTTTTATATAACCTGAGCGAGTTTCTCTCCATCTACCCCCAAAGCTACAAACCCCCCATGTCACCCCCGTAACGCGGGTAGTTGTGACATATTTGGTGGAGGTGCCGGGCCACGAAACAACAAAAACAATCCAGGTTGCTTTGTTTGTGGAAAACAGGGTCACTTTGCAAACACCTGTACAGCCCGACGACAAAACCCAAACGAGAAGGGATGGCAAAATTAAAAGCCCCTGCCATCCTTACCATGGGGAAGAACAATAACATAGGTATCTTGCACATCACAATTAGATTAAATAATAAGTACATGTCAGCAATCGTGGATACAGGAGCACAAGATAGCCTTCTACAAAGAAGTCTAATCAAAGAGGAACTAACAAGAAATGATGACACGGTTCTAGTCACTGCAGGAGGACACCAGATAAAAGTTTTGGGAGACATTGATGTTCCAACAGAAATACCAGGGAGTCAGAAATGGAAGGGCAGACTAAACGCCAAAGTGATTTCAGGATGTCCAGGATTTTAGGAGGTCCAGATTGGGTAGACATTGGGACCAATACAAAATATTAAGAAATTTAACTTTAGCAGCGATAAGAAGGGAGAAAAAGAAATGCTTAGACTCCTTGTGTCAAGAAAAAAATACCCGTGACTTGTGGAAAACGTTGAAAGGCTTTAATAGTACCAGTAATCAACAAAATATACCAAATAATCTTTCTGATGTGAATCTTATTAATGATTTCTTTGCAACATTCTTTCAAAATGTTTCAAACTGTATAGATAGAACTGAATATTACAATAACAATACTTATAAACATAATCTCAAGTTTTCTTTCAGCTTAACCACAGTAAAAGAGGTACACACAATCTTAAATGGTATCAAGACTAATGCATTGGGAGTTGACCAAATAACTTCGCGCATGCTGAAGTATTGTAGTCCTTATATTGACATATACTTAACTCATATTATAAACTGTTCTATAGAAATAAACTATTTTCCTGACCAGTGGAAACTATCGATTGGAAGGCCTCTACCCAAAATATCCAACCCTTTAACTTTTAACGATTTAAGAATAATAAGCATCTTACCAGCAATATCAAAAATCTTTGAAAAAATTCTCTATAATCAAATGTATAACTACGTCAATATTAATAGCATTATACCTCCAGTTCAATGCGGGTTCAGAAAAAGTTTCGGAACTTCTGTGGCCTTGGCTAATGTCACGGATGACATAATTCGAGCATGTGATAAAAAAATGGCTACGATTCTTGTCCTCCTGGATTTCAGCAAGGTATTCGACACGATCAATCATAAATTGCTTGTATCTAAACTAAAATATTACGGTTTCGATGTAAAATCGTGTCAAATTATTGAATCCTATTTATCTAATAGATTCCAGGCCATTTCTTATAATGATATGTACTCAGAAAATGCTGCGATTTTGTCGGGGGTACCTCAAGGATCGGTCTTAGGACCTTTACTCTTTTTAATCTATACGTCGGATATTCTTAAATCTTTAAATTATTGCAATGTTTAAGCATTCGCTGACGATACGCAGATGTATTGTAGTTTTGAATGCGAAGACATTAAGGAGGCTGAAGCCGGCATTAATAACGACCTAAAAATACTAAGTGAACTCTCTAAAGGCCATAATTTACAACTAAATCCTGCCAAGTCTTGTATGATGATCTTTGGCAGCCAGAACAGAGTTGATGAAGTTAAAACCAATATTAATATACACATTAGCAATACGCAACTGAGTATTGTTGAATGCGCAAAAAATTTGGGAGTAATACTCGACTCAAAGTTAAGATTTGAGGAACATGTTAAAAAATTAATACAAAAATCATATTTTTCTCTTAAGCTTTTATATAATAGCAGGCATGTCTTAAACCAAAAATTGAGAAAAAATCTGTGTGAGACCATGGTGCTGTCTAACTTTAATTATTGCGATTACCTGTACGGATTTTGTTTGAATTCTGAGAGTAAAATGCGTATTCAAAAAGTGCAAAACTCGTGTCTTCGTTTGGTGTACGATATTAGAAAGTATGACCATATTTCTCACCTTTATAAGCGTATCAACTGGTTAAAGATGGATGACCGTAGAAATTTGCATTTTTGCACATTTATTTTGAAACTTGTCAATGACCCCGCTTCTCCTCAGTCCCTAAAAGAACGTTTAATTTTTCGCCAGGATGTTCATGACATTAACATCAGGGCTAGAAAAAGATTAACAATGCCACTTCATCGGAGTGCTATGTTTCAGAGGTGCTTCACATACAATGCCGTTAATTATTTTAATAGAATTCCCACAGAATTATTAAATTTAAGTTCGGAAAACTTTAAAACTAAATTTAAGTCGCACCTTTTTAATAGGCAAAATAATACTTAATTAAATGCTTTTCCTGTTCGTTTTATTGTACTATTTATGTTGTATAATAAGTTATATCAGCTTAAATTAGTATATGCTCTTACTGTAATTAGTACATACTTCTTTTCAATTTTATTTGAACCATTTGCCCAAAATTTTGTTTCATGAACTTTTTTTTTTTTTTTTCTATTACGGCTTTCGCCATCAATTTAGTACTCAACTATATGGATATCTCTTTCTGGTTCAGTAGAGTAGCTATCAGAAAGCTAGACTGCGCCAGTAGTAGACGTCTAGAATGAATTTATTAATTGTAATTTTGTAATTTGTATACATGCAACAATAAAAGTCATTTATTATTATTATTATTATTATTATATTATTATTTCATCATTAACTCAACCAGTCATCCTAGGCATGGAGTTTTTGACAAAAAATAACGCGATCATAGATCTCCCAAGGAAAAAACTGATTCTGAATGGTCAGTATGAAATACCTCTAAGACAAATGAATAATGAAAAAAATCAACATGTCAGGTCTGGTCACAACAAAGCAGCCAACTAAAACGAGAGAGCTTAAACTAGATACTTCAAGAGATGAACAAGAGTTTAACAAGTTTGTAAGAGAGCACATTCACATAAAAGATGACCAGGTTAACGGTCTCCTGAAAGAAGAATATGGAAACATAGACGTCCTAACGAACGATGCCGTTTTAGTAGTAGGAGTAACCCAAAACTACAAATCAAAAAAATCAGTTTTCAGAAAATATAGGCATATGATTCCAAAAAAGAGAGAGAAAGGAACCATTGGGGAGCTATTTATGTCAAAACAAGGAAAAAAATCACTCATTTTCCTATTTACAAGAGAATCAATGAAGAAGAAGCCAAGTCCAAGAAATATGTATAAATGTCTCACAGCACTGGGGAACAATATCTCAAAAAATAAATCCATCAAAAAATTAGTCATTCCAAGACAAGGATGGGGATTAGAAAAAGAATGGACAAGATTTAAACAGATGATATATTTTCTATTTGAAGATGCAGGGGTCCAAATTCACATTTATAGGGAAAAACCTGGGGATAAAGCTAAAGAAGAAAAGCAGGAAGAAGAAATCAGGCATCTGATGCAAATCGGTACAGAAACCAAGAAAAAGACATATAAATTGGGTACAAAGAAAGATTATATGGTATCTCAGAATGAGTTAAAAACATTGGAATTAGATATTATGGGCAAAAATAGTGAGATTAAAGATAATACTACGTATACATGCAAATATAATTTAGACTGGTTAGCAAAAAATCATCTTGAACTAAAAACGCACATTCACACCAATGAAGGTAGCCTCATTTTAAAAGTACAATCAAACACAAGGAACCCAGTAGCTATATACGCAGTAACCACAATGGCATTTTTGGCAGAAACTGCATCAGAGACAAATCTTTCACACAATTTCATGTTACAAGCAGAAAAAGATGAAGAAGACGAAGAAAAAATTGAAGAAGAAATTGGAAGCAGTAAAGCAGAAAACGAGGAAGAAGAAGACTGATTATACAGATAAAACATAAGCAAAATTATGAAGTAGGGAAATAGGAAGTAGAGATAGGATGAAAAAATAGAGTAAGAGATTACATAGAGTAAACAAGGAGGGATGGATAGGAATGACAGCTCAATATAAGAGGAAACTAGTGGATGACCTCATAATTCTATGGGAAGATAGAGAATATGAATTACTATGAAAGAAGAAGAATCAGAAACATTCTTATCGACGGAAGAAGCCGCCGAAGGGATTTTAGAAAAGTACGAGCTGCAAAATGAAGGCATATGGGTATACAAAAAACAAGTTGGACTAAACTTACCTGTTGGAGCCATGATCAACAAATAACCAAATGATGAAATTTGGTGGCCCGAATGTGGGTCATAATTAAACTAATTATAGGAATAAGTTTTTTTTTTTTTGTATATTAAACATTTATTTTTTTTGCATGTATATACAAAACCACCAAACCAGGAAACGACACTTAGACCGTGGGACCGTTAACACCCCACGATCTAGCTGACCCACCAAGAAGTATTTGGAACCAGAACAGACCAACAATACAGAAAACAGGACCGGACCAAAAGAAAAAACCCATGGCTGAAGCGGTGAAGTTGATGAAATTTCTTAGTTGTAAGCTATTTTTTTTTTTTTTTAGTAACCTGAATAATAATGCACCCTCACCCATCCCACCATAAAAAACTTTTGTTAATTTTAAATTTTTTTTTCTCTATACGCGATATTTGGATTATATAATTGTAAGCATCAGGGGTATTTTATAATTAGGCTATTATTGTAAAGAAGGGATATTTTTAGGATAAGGATATTATTGTATTTTTTTGACATTATTATGGTATTTGTATATATTTTGTTGTAAGTGTCTCTTCCAAGCATTGGGGTCCAATGCTTCATGGAGGGGGGGCATATGTCAACTAGCTGCTTAGGAAAGGAGGACCCGGTATTCAACCTTATTAATTTAATTGCCGATTCGATCGAATGTTTATTGCAATTCAGCAATAAATTAATATAAATTGCGCTGCAAGCCGCAGCAAAGGCAGACTTAAACCAGTGCAAGTACCTCTCGTTGGAAAAGCCCCTCTGGAATTAAGTCTCCCCAGTGCAAGTACCTCTCGTTGGGAACGCCCCTCTGGGTATCTTCAGCCTTATCGTTGTCCAGTGCAATTACCTCTCGTTGGGAACGCCCCTCTGGACAAGGCATAAGGGTGACGATAAACTTATCTACAGTCCCCCAAGCAGAATTGACGTGTGGCCCCCTATAAGGACCCCAGTGTACGAAGGGTCATGTATCTTATAGGATTAGCATACATGTAAGGTTATATTTGGGAAAATATATAGCATATATTTTTATATAACCTGAGCGAGTTTCTCTCCATCTACCCCCAAAGCTACAAACCCCCCATGTCACCCCCGTAAAGCGGGTAGTTGTGACACTATAATCTCGAGACATAAATGAAAACTTTCCTCCGAGGTTTGTATACTATTTTATTTGCAAGTACCTACACCATTAATAGAAAATTAGTTAAATAATTTTTTAATAATAAAAAAATCATAGAATTAGGCAATTCAATCCATCTGTCAAAAAGGAAAATTCAATGTGGCGTGGCGGCCAAGCAAGTTTGTTTTGAATATGTTTTTATGCCTATTTTAAATTATTTTGCATACAGTTTTGCTTACAACTTTGATTTTCATTATTTAATAAACTATTTTTTGACTAGGTACCTAAACTATTAATTTGGGCAGAAACTTGCACGCCATCTTGAATGTCACGTGGTTTGAATTGCCTAATAAGTTTTATAGTGGGTTTAGAATGGACAGTCCCATTATACGGGTCGGACAACCATTTGTGGCGCCATCTGTTGTCTATGAAAGGAGCTCATCCCATTGTAGCAGCTTGTAGAGCAGTTTGCTTCTTATTTTTTTTAGATTTGCTTTTTATTTATTTTATAATAAAGACACAATTTGATACAAATTTAACAAATAACGGTTTATTACAAAGAAAGAAGAAAATTATGTTGGCTTTTCGAAACTTGTCAACAAAGTCACACTTAACAACACAGAATTAAATAACAATAATAGTCTAAACACTAAAAATAACACTGTGAAAGTTCACAAATACACACAGATATGCTCTATCACTACGAAACGCTTTTTCAACGAACATAAATATTAAAGCAACAATAAGAAGCACAATGTTTTCTAGTTAATCGTTTTGTCATCATTTGTCATTTCATGAATTTATGTCGGTTCATGTCATAATTTAATTAGTAATCACGTCAACCTTCGTCTGAAGCGGAGATACCTTGGAGATACAATCAACAACGCGTACGCAAATCAATTGGTAGCGCCTCTACCGGGCATGAAACAAGTTTATCATCGAACCAAGTGGTATAGTCCAGGAGGTGGCGCCAAAAACATGCAAGAGTTTTCGCAAGGCGGATATTTTCAAAATAGGTCGTACTTTAGTGCTAGAATGCTAGTGTACAGTCAGCACTCACAGTTCCGGGACAGCTGGCTCTGGGATGCGGGCAAAGTTGTAATTTTAAGAAGCATCTAAACTGTTTTCTCAAAGCTCAAAATTTATAGAAATTTTGCACATTATCTGTTTGAAGGTCACAGATAACGTATGTAAATCGTCAGACGTCTAGTTCGTTGCAAAAAGGGGGTCAGACGTCCTCAAAGTTTTTATTTTATGGCATTTTCTTCGGTGTCCTGTCAAAATATATTTTTGCAGGTATTTGACAAATATATTTGAAGAAAATGCCATAAAATAAAAACTTTGAGGACGTCTGACCCCCTTTTTGGAACGAACTAGACGTCTGACGATTTACATACGTTATCTATGACCTTCAAACAGATAATGTGCAAAATTTCTATAAATTTTGAGCTTTGAGAAAACAGTTTAGATGCTTCTTAAAATTACAACTTTGCCCGCGTCCCAGAGCCAGCTGTCCCGGAACTGTGAGTGCTGACTGTACACTAGCATTCTAGCACTAAAGTACGACCTATTTTGAAAATATCCGCCTTGCGAAAACTCTTACATGTTTTTGACGCGAGCTCCCCAACTAGTACATTTGAAGATCGCGGTGTATGAAAAAAATAAAGCAAACATGCCAGAATGTGTCATTCACTGTTTTGACGTTTTTACCTGCCATGTTCTCATTGTTGCCAGCAAAGGTAAATAAATTAGAGTGAGGGAAACCGGTGAGGGAAGTCGAATAGGGAAATCGGTGAGGGAAATCGAAGAGGGAAGTAAAGCACGTAATGTGATACTTCCAAAATTTTAAAAAGTCAGTAATGTCAAGATTACATACATGCTTGCAAATAAAAATATTTATTTTCATAGGCTTTAATAACAATAGTTAAATAAATCACTATTTTCCAGCATGTCAATTATTCACTAATATAAATTTAAATTATCAACGCAAACATTCGCGATTTTTGGCTCGGGAAGCTCGCATTGAGTTAATAATAATGTCAAATACAAACCGGCGACTATTATATAGGGAAATTTCAATTTTAAATTTTAAAACATTTCGTTTTGTGAAAAAGCGCGAAAAATTAATTTAGTCGGACTGTTCACGTGAAAAAACGTATAAAGGCAAAAATATTCATTGGATTTTTTTTTTTTTTCATCAATGGACTGAAATTCTATTCAACACTTATCGTAAATTGTTGTTTTTGGCACAGTTACTTTATACAATAAAAAAATATCATACAATTTACATTATAAAAATATAGGAGAAATAATTCCAATAAAGGAAATATCAGTTCTTATTTATTACACCGATCGATTTGAAATAAAATCAACGATGATATTAACACTTCGACAAGCTCAGAACATGCAAACTAAGGAAAAATAAAAACGTGTTGCATGGTCTAGCTCATTTGAGGGCTGTTTTGAACTGGGTGGTATGCTAATACCCGAGCCTCTAATCACATGCAATAAATATTTCTACATTAGACTAAATTGAATCTAAACACTTTCCCGAATGTCTTTGGAATGAACTTATGGTACCTTTGAACCATCGAATATAAGTTTGTGAATGTCAATGGAAAACACGACTACATTTTGAGACAAATTTCAATTGATATTAGGCAACTAAACGAGATATTCGGTGACTGAACTTCACTTGATAAAAACATAGACATTAGACTTTGACAGTTTCACAGATCTTGGATCAGTCAACTATATCTTTTGATTGTAAATATAACACCCCATATCAATTCAAGATATTCATTTAGGTCAGCCTAAAAATCCTTCTCAACCTCAATATATATTTTTTTTTTTTTTTTTTTTTTTTTTTTTTTTTTTTTTTTAAACCTTGAATATTAACAAGCGTTTTACTAACTTCTAGATTGCTTATGTCCTTAGACACATCAATACATTTCATATAACACAGAGCTTTTGCTACACAATTTCCCAGACTCGATAACTATTACTTGCGTATCCTACCACAAATTTTGACGTTAAATTTTCTTCTGGAACATGACAATATGCTAAGCTGTCAAAAAATAGGGCATTTTTTTTTTTTTTCATTCAGCTTTTGTTTTATGAATTAACTCTGCAGGTGTGACGTTCTGTTTTGTGTAGGAGACCGATTTATTAGATAAGCAGCACAACGTACTGATACTCCCCATACACAGCATCTTGAATATAGCAACACTGCCCTAACTTTTTCCAATACTGTCCTAATCGAACGTACGATAGTCATTTGTTTCGGTGTTATAAGGTGATGAATACCAAGTCTGTATCAAGTTAAATTTGTCATTAACGCTTCATATACTTGGAAACAAATAAATGTGTCACCGCCATTCGATATAAGATCAATTACAGTGAAATACCTCACAAAAGTGTCCATCTTGGTTCTAATATGTTCTGTTGCTCCTGAGTCAACGACAAACTGGATTTTGTTACTTTGGAATGGCATATCAGGAACGCAATTCAAGGCTATTCTTGAGGTTGCTGAAAAGGCGATTGAGTTCATCTTTCTGATTTTCTGTTGAGGCATCATTTGCTTGCTTTCTGGAATCATTCGATGATGACAAGTAAACTTCTTTTTCCGTTTGTCTGAAAACTTTGCCCTTGAAAAATTATAATAAAATGGTTTTCAAGTGTTTCGCCTTTTTCTTACCTCACAGTTAGCAATTTTTTTCTCTGAGTTGTAATGTTCTTCCGTTGAAACACTTTCTCAAGTACCAGCCTTATATTACAAGATGTTGGTTCATCTTCCATGAACTTCAAGTGCGAGTTGGCGACGCACTGTACTTTAATGTTTTTACATTTCTCGTCTAGCTTCGTCTTGTGAATTTTGATGTCAATGTAAAACACGACTATACTTTAGAACAATGTTCAACGTTTAATCAATATCTGATAAAAACATAGACATTCAACTATGTTAAGGCTTGTGATTGTAAATCAAATATCTATGCACAGTAGCTTCATTACGGGACGCATTCGTTCTTTCTATTGCACATATTTCGAGTTTCGTCTTGTATAAATGCAAATTATTTTTTGGGTTTGTTGTCTTCTGTTAGGCACATCAAGTTTCGAGAGAAGTCACAGATTTTGTTTGTGTAAAACAAAATCAATTGGAAAACTCTTGTCCTCCACCAGATGTTGAATAATTATCGGAAGAAGTCTCATAATACATTAAAGCATATTGTTCTATTTTGTTCATTTATTCCTAAACGGAATAGGCCCCTTGCACCAAATTTTTTTATTGCTGATTTCGATAGTCCATGAAAAATAAGTCAACGCGTGTTTCTTCTTTTTCTTCTTAGTCAAAAATTGACGGAGTTACAACGCTATGAAATAGGCCTATGACGTCACTTATCATATAAATTAGTGACGTCGCACATGCTCAGTACATCTATATAAGTATACAAAACTTAATATTTGCATAACTTCCGGAATAATCATATTTGGGTGAAATTAACAAAAGTAACGATTTTTTTCCGATTTCCTACAGTTTGCAATAAACAATAATCAATTTAATTTTCCATGCAAGTATCCTATTGGCCTACAAATGAATGTATGAAATTATTATTAAATTGAAAACCCTTATAAATTGGCAACACAAGATTTTAAAAAAATCATTTAATAATGGAAATTTTTGACATACATTAAGAGGCCAGCAACAAATTCGAGCGCGCCAAATTCATTCTTTCTCGCCGAGTTCAAAGTAGGACCGCGATATACGTCGTTACGGCAAATATTTCTGAGATAGCGGACGGGTGTGATCAAATTGCATGGAAGGTGGATAATAAATACTATGGGCTTTTGTGGAGTCACAACTAATATACCTATAATATTTATTATAAAATGAAATATGTCCAGTTATAATAATCTTATAATAATAGATATCATTTCCTCACATTGTGCTTTTTATAACAAAGAGTGTAAAGAATATAATGCGCGGAAACAGAAAAATATTACGATGCTATAATAAAATGTACCATGCACCTACAAATACAGCAAAATAAATAGTTGAATATGAGCGAAAAAATGAAAATTCACGTATTGGTGAGATTGCTAATCAATAATAATTCATTAATTTTATAGTTTGATATTAATTACAATGTACAGGTGCAGAAAAAATCTAGGATTTATACTTAATAGCAAAGAAGTTTAAACTCTCAACCTTGTGTAAAGTTAGCATATTTTTTCATTGTGGCATCAAATAGTAATTATTACTGATAATAATACACTGGTAGCAAGAATGATCCCTTAGCCCTTCTCGAATATTCAACCTGTAACGTAAAAACATGCAAACTTAATACAGGGTTGAAAAAAAACTGGTACTTTATTGTCAATTTACCCGCTACTTGTTCTTGTTGCATTTTTGGGAAGGAATTTATTGCTGATTATTTCATTCATTATAAAATGGACCAATCAGACAACGTCATTTTTTGAATAAATTTTGTTTAAATAAGTGATTATTTCACAAGACCTGTTTATCAGCGATCAAATTTTTGTTTACCTTTTTTGACAGAATTTTGATAGAAATATTCTGACATTTTATAATAAAAAATAGAACTTTTTGTTTGTGGCTTCAATCCTAATAATTATTCAGGAAATAATCTAGCCGTATATCACTCGACCTAGAAATTTAAATGGATTAAACTATCCAAATATTTTTCGCACAACTTTGCTTTTTGGCAAATAGTTTCATGCACAATAGCTTTTAAATAAAAGCCCTCGACCGCTTCGCGGTCTCGAGCTTTTATTAAGTTATTGTGCATTCAACTATTTTCCAAGCAAAATCATGCTCAAAATATGTTGCATAGTTTAATCGATTAAATTTGAAGGTCTTGTGATATAATATATGATTATTTCATTCATTATAAAATAGACCTATCAGACAACGTCATTTTTTGAATGAATTTAGTTTAAATAAGTGATTATTTCACAAGAGCTTGTTTATCAGCGATTAAATTTTTGTTTACCTTTTTTGACAGAATTTTGATAGAAATATTCTGACATTTTATAATAAATAGAACTCTTTGGATAGGATTGACGCCAACAATTCAATCCTAATTATTCAGGAAATAATCTAGCCGTATTATACCACTCGACCTATAAATTTAAATGGATTAAACTATCCAAATATTTTTTGCATAATTTTGCTTTTTGGCAAATAGTTTCATGCACAATAACTTTTAAATAAAAGCCCTCGACCGCTTCGCGGTCTCGGGCTTTTATTAAGTTATTGTGCATTCAACTATTTTCCAAGCAAAATCATGCTCAAAATATGTTGGATAGTTTAATCGATTAAATTTAAAGCTCTTGTGATATAATATATGATTAAATTTATGTTATGTTTACTTTTTTTGACAGAATTTTGATAGAAATATTGTGACATTTTATAATATAATAGAATTTTTTGTTGTTGGCTTTAATCCTAATTATTTAAGAAATAATCTGGCCGTATACCACTCGACCTATAAATTTGACTGGATTAAACTATCCAAATATTTTTTGCATGATTTTGCTTTATGGCAAACATAGTTTCATGCACAATAAATTTTTTCTACAAACGTATTAAAAATGCAATTTTTAACACCCTCCCGTAGCATTAAAATTGTAACTTTATCGCACTAGTCTTTAACTAGTGCCTTATGTGAATTGCAGAATTCGCTTCGCTTATTCTACAATTTTTAACATGCATGCCTTAAAAATTTACTCTCAAACTTATATTATAGTTATTGTGCATTCAACTATTTTCCAAGCAAAATGATGCTCAAAATATTTTGGATAGTTTAGTTTAATCGATTAAATTTAAAGCTCTTGTGATATTATAGTATATGATTATTTTTGTTTTGACTGTTTTTTAGTGATTTTGACCATGTTGAGATTTATTTTTAATCAATCAAAAATTGACATTTTCAATTAATCACAAATTAGCAACCAGATAAACTTTTTGTACTCTAGCTTTGAAATTGTTTTGCTTATTATTGTCATAACGATGAATGGTGTTGTTTATAACAAGTTGAAAAATAGAAATATAGTCGAGTCTTCACACGAGTCTTTTTCAAAATACAGTCCACTAAAATTCATTAATTTCTATTACGCAAATTCTGCAAGCGCTGCAAGAAGCTTGATCCAGAAAAGCGGTATTGGTAATAAGATCCATATTATCAATATATTCATTGGTCCATCGTTGCCGGATCATTTATTGGCGTATCCTGTCCGACGACGAAGTAGTCAGGCGATAAGAGGGCCCTTTCGAGTTCAAGGAAGCAAGTTAATACTCCATGGTCATGTAAAAAGATAGAAGCGAGCAAGGTAACATCACAGTAACATTTTTCCTCTATGATAATCGTTTGCAAGCCTTCGAAAACCGCAAATTGGACGTCACCCGACCAGAAGGTGTCCAGGTCCAGATCATTTTACGTGGATTATTTCATTCATTATAAAATAGACCCATCAGACAACGTCATTTTTTGAATGAATTTTGTTTAAATAAGTGATTATTTCACAAGACCTTGTTTATCAGCGATTAAATTTTTGTTTACCTTTTTTGACAGAATTTTGATAGAAATATTCTGACATTTTATAATAAATAGAACTCTTTGGATAGGATTGACGCCAACAATTCCATCCTAATTATTCAGGAAATAATCTAGCCGTATACCACTCGACCTATAAATTTAAATGGATTAAACTATCCAAATATTTTTTGCATAATTTTGCTTTTTGGCAAATAGTTTCATGCACAATAACTTTTAAATAAAAGCCCTCGACCGCTTCGCGGTCTCGGGCTTTTATTATGTTATTGTGCATTCAACTATTTTCCAAGCAAAATCATGCTCAAAATATGTTGCATAGTTTAATCGATTAAATTTAAAGGTCTTGTGATATAATATATGATTATTTGCTCAAAACCAGTCATTGATTACAAGTGCATTGCCTACAAGAAGAAGGCGCATTATTTCATTGTTCAAGCAAGAATTACTCTGCAACAACGAGTCTAGCAGGTACCCATTTTCCTGGATTTGCTCATAAGGATCCAGGTCAGGAAAGAAAGTCGCGTTTTTGGACTATATTAGACTGTGTAGGTTTGTAAACGCGGAATCACAGTCGCCGTATCAATAATTTACCCTTATTTTTATCAATATATTAATTATTGTTTTCATTAGGTACTCTATTGCGTGAAATTTGACCATAAATAACTCGGAGTGTCGGTAGAAAAGCTTTCAATCAATTAAAACCAGGTGGAGATGCCTAAGACAAGGTCAATCTCAACTTCGTCAGTACAGGAAGAAACAATGTCTGAAACTGCCGAAAGAGTAAGGAATTTAGAAAGAAAACGTAATAGTTTGAATTCTAAATTGAGCAATTTTGGATTATTTTTACAATCTTTAAAAAATTCAGAACTTTCTAGTTTCAAGTTAATAGAATTAGATACGCGCTTAAGAGATTTGGAAAATAATTTGCTTTCAGATTACATCAATGTACAATTTGAACTCGAAGATATAGATTTTGAAAGGTTTAAAGAGGATGTTGAAAATTCTTTTGAAAATTTATACTATCAAAATATTACTTTTGCGAAACAATTTATTTTTGATGCCAAAAGTTCTCCTCTTTGGTCTCAAAATTCTAATCAAAATTTTAATTTCATGTCAAATGCTTCTAGTGGTTCTAATTCTGTTAAGCAATTTAATGTTAAACTTCCTGTCATTGAGTTGCCTAAGTTTTATGGGAGCTACGATAAATGGCTTGAATTCAAAGAATTATTTATTTCTTTAATTCATAATGCTCAAAATCTCGATCCAGTTCAAAAGCTACATTATTTGCGTGCGTCTTTGGAGGGTTCTGCGGCTCAGTGTATTCAATGCTTAGAAATTTCAGGTGATAACTATGCATTGGCTTGGAATATCTTGTGTGAGAGGTTTGATAATAAGAGGTTAATGATTCATAACCATATCAAATCACTTTTTAACATTTCAGAGTTCAAACCAGATTCTCCTAAAGCATTTCGCAATTTGGTTGATTCATTGTCAAAGAATTTAAGGTCTCTTGAAGCAATCAATGTTAAAACTGAAAATTGGGATCCTCTTATAATATATTTAGTAACCAGTAAGCTAGATTTAGATACAATTCGCAATTGGAAACAATATAAATTAAATGAGGAACTTCCAACCATTTCTGAGCTTAAAACATTTTTGATATCGCGAGCTGACTTTTTGGATAAAGTAACTATGCACAAATCTAAAAATTCAGTAGGTACCTTATAAAATCAAAGAAAAATCTTTAATACCGAAACTGCTGATCAAAAACAAAAATTTAGTTGTTTCTTTTGTGGCAAACAACACTCTATTTTCAAATGTGATGATTTTATTGCACTTCCCTTAAAAATTAAAAAGGAAAAAATAAAATTATTAAAACTTTGTGTCAATTGCTTGCAAAAAGGTCATGATGTTAATCAATGTAGGCGAGGCAGTTGCAAACATTGCAATGAAAGGCACAATTCGTTATTGCATTCATTTCAAGAAAAAACTGCTGCTAACGTTTCAATGGCTGATCAAGATCAAAGTTCGGTTTCAGAGCAGATCTTGGATCAGCAAAATTTACAAAAAGCTAAGGAAATTCAAACCACAACATGTAATGCATCTTATCAAGGCCAAATCTTGCTGGCCACTGCATTGGTGGAAGTTAAAGATTCTTCTGGTCGGTTTCATGTTTGTCGTGCTCTTTTGGAGAGTGGTTCTATGTCAAGTTTTATAAGTGCAAGTACACTTAAGAAGTTAAAATTGCCACAAGATTCAGTTAACATTTGCGTTAGTGGTATTAATGAGGCCCAAGCTCATGCTTCAAATTCATGTCAAATTTTCATTAAATCTTTATGTTCCAGTTACAATACAAGTCTCAAGTGTTTAGTTTTACCTTGCATTACTGATAATATTCCTACTATATCATTGGATCCTAAATTTCTTGAAATTCCCTCGTATATTCAGCTTGCTGATCCAAAATTTTACGAATCGAGTAAAATTGACATTTTGATTGGTGCAGGTATTTTTTGGAAATTATTGTGTAAAGGTACGAAGTCTTTAGGTTCAGATAAGCCATTTTTGCAGAACAGCAAATTTGGATGGTACATCTCAGGACCTTGCGGATCAACTTTACAACAAACCACTACCTGTCATATTTCCAAAGACATTCAATTTCAATTATCGAAGTTTTGGGAACTCGAGGAAATATCATCCAAAGTTAGTTTTTCTGATGAAGAGCAAGATGCTGAACAACATTTCCAGCAAACATTCAAGAGAAATGACGAAGGTCGATTTATTGTATTTATTCCATTAAAGAACTCACTCTCAACATTAGGTGATTCTAAACAAGGAGCATCTAAACAATTCTATAATTTGGAAAAACGACTAGCGTCAAATCCAAAGCTTAAGGGAATGTACGTTGAATTTATGTCCGAATACAAAGAACTTAATCACATGTCTCTTTTTCAACCCCAACGAAATCAATCATTATTCTTTTGTCCTCACCATGGTGTACTACGTGAAGATAAAAGCACTACTAAATTACGAGTTGTTTTCAATAGTTCTTATCCGTCTTCTTCAGGTGAATCATATAATTCAATTCAGATGGTAGGTCGAACAGTGCAGGAGGATTTGCTATCCATTTTACTTCGCTTTAGACAGCATTCATATGTAATATCTGCTGATGTATGCAAAATGTATAGACAAATTCTTATTGCTGACGAATTTAAACCATTTCAATCAATTTTATGGCGGTCTAGTCCTGAAAAAGAACTTCAAACTTTCTCCCTTAATATTGTTGTTTATGGAACAGCTAGTGCTCCATTTTTAGCAACTAGGTGTTTGTTGCAACTTTCAATCGATCATCAAGCATCTCATCCTCGGGCATCCGATGTTATTAAGCGAGATTTCTATGTTGATGATCTTTTATCTGGTGCAAATTCCCTCGAAGAAGCTGTTGACTTATGCCAACAGGTACAAATTTATTTTGGCAAGCGCAGGCTTTGAGTTAAGAAAGTGGAAGTCGAATAGTTCAGATCTTCTAAATCAAATGAAATCATTAAATGTATCTGAGGATAAATTCTATTTTGGGTCATCAGAGGCGAGTAAAATACTTGGGATGCTTTGGTCTGGCCGAGATGATTTGTTGTCCTTCTATATTGACTTACTTCCATCAACAAAAAGGGTAACCAAAAGGGTAATTCTTTCAGACATTGCTAGAATATTTGACCCTCTCGGTTTATTAGCTCCAGTTTTAATTCGTGCAAAAATCTTCTTGCAAAGATTATGGCTGCTCAAGTTATCATGGGACGAATAAGTACCCTCTGAACTTGCAAATATGTGGCTCTCTCTTAGATCTGAACTTCCAGTACTTAACAAAATTCAAATTTCAAGGCAAGTAACTTGCAAAAATCTGGTTCGAGTTGAACTACATGGATTTTCAGACGCTTCTCAATCTGCATACGGTGCTTGTGTGTATCTACGCACAGTTGATATTGGTAAAAAAGTCCATGTACGTCTTCTTGCCTCTAAAACTCGTGTAGCTCCTATCAAGTCTATTACAATTCCTAGGTTGGAACTGAGTGGTGCTTTACTTCTAGCATAACTTTTTTCCAAAATTACATCATCTTTAACCCTAAACTATGATAATATTTATTTTTGGTGTGATTCAACGGTAGCTCTCTCATGGATTCGTTCTTCACCACATCACTTCCAAGTATTTATTGGACATCGAGTTTCGGAAATTCAGAAGTTAGCCCCTTCTGAATCATGGAGATATGTTCCAACTGCTGAAAATCCAGCAGAATTTCTTTCGAGGGGCATGTCACCAAAAACTCTCCTTGAAACTAATTCCTGGTGTCATGGCCCTAATTGGTTATATGAATCTTCATCAAAATGGCCAAATGACATTACTTTACACAATTCAGTTCCAATTTCTGAATTGCCAGAATGTCGAAAAAATACACGCGCTTTGGTTCATGGCAAATTAGATTCTAATAATTTGCTATTTCCTTTTTCAAGGTTTTCTTCTTTTCAACGGGCAAAACATGTGATGGCTTATTGTTTACGATTTTTGAGAAATTGTAAGGCTACTTACAATCAAATAGACAATGAACAAATATTAACATTGGACGAATTACGTGAAGCTTCCCATAAATTAATTATGTTAGCTCAGCGTGAGTCATTCTCTGATGAGTTAAAAGAACTCATCAAGTCTGGAAGTGTTAGCAACAAAAGTCATCTCAATAATTTAACTCCGTTTTTGAAGGATGGCATCATAAGGGTAGGTGGTCGCCTCAAAAACCCGAGTTATTCATTCGACAATAAACATCCTGCTCTTTTGCCTCATAAGCATGAATTAACAGACCTTATTCTGAAAAATATACATAATGAGAACTATCATTGTGGTCCTCAACTACTTTTGTCCAAGACTCGTGAACACTTTTGGCCAATTTCGGGAAAAAGTGTCCCTAAACGCATTGTGCGGCAATGTGTAATATGCTTCCGTTTTAAGCCAAAGTTCATTAATCCAATTATGGGTAATTTGCCAGAATGCAGAATATCTGTGAGACCCCCTTTTTCAGACGTGGGTGTGGATTATGCAGGTCCATTTCAATACAAAGATAGGAAGGGCCGTGGTGCAAAAACAAAAAAAAATATTATCTCTGTCTTTTTATCTGTTTAACAGTAAAAGCGGTTCATCTTGAACTGGTGACGGATTTGAGCACTGCTATCTTTCTTGAAGCCTTTCAAAGGTTCATATCACGTCGAGGCAGCCATCTAATGTATATTCTGATAATGGCAGCAATTTTTCAGGTGCGAATAATCGGTTAAAAGAATTGGGGCAATTTTTAAAATCTAATAAAAGTATTATTATTCAACAACTTGGTAATGATCTTGACATTAAATGGCACTTCATTTCGGCTTATTCCCCACACCTGGGTGGTATATGGGAGGCGGGAATAAAGTCCGTCAAAGGACATTTACTCAAAGTGATGACATCTTCACCAGGTGTTTTTACATTTGAAAGTTTTTATACCATCATTTCACAAATAGAGAGTATTTTAAATTCTAGACCTTTGACACCGATGTCTGCTGATCGGAACGCTTTAACAGTTCTTACGCCATCTCATTTTTTAATAGGTCGTGCGTCTGTATCGTTTCCTTACCCTGACCTTATGAGCACCCCATCTAACAGATTATCTTTGTTTGAACAGTTAGAAAAAATAAAACAACAGTTCTGGAAAAGGTGGTGCAACGAATATGTTGCTCAATTGCAACAGCGACAAAAATGGAAACAAAATATGCGAAACCTTGCGGTTGGTGAAATGGTGTTAATTCATGACAATGAATGGCCTCCATATAAATGGCATCTTGGTCGCATTTGTGACGTTCATCCAGGAACTGATGGAATTGTGCGCGTTGCGTCCGTAAAAACTGCGAACGGTGTTATTAAACGCGCAGTGGTAAAATTAGCACCACTTCCAATAGATTAATTTTAGGTTTAGCGATACAATTGATGTTTCGGTACTGGGGTGCGATTTTCGAAACCATTCGAGTACATTTCGTACACGAAATTTGACTGCTCTCCATTTAATTTACATTGCTGTCAGTTAAATTTCGTGTACGAAATGTACTCGAATGGTTTCGAAAATCGCACCCCTGGCATTGAGCCCATGCAATTATTTTAAGTTTTTTAGTATTATTCAATTTGAAAGATTCCTTTCAAAGCTGGGGGCCATGTTGAGATTTATTTCTAATCAATCAAAAATTGACATTTTCAATTGGGCAATCCAATCCATCTGTCAAAAAGGAAAATTCAATATGGCGTGGCGGCCAAGCAAGTGTGTTTTGAATATGTTTTTAGTGTATTTTAAATTACTTTGCTTGCCACTTTGATTTTGATTATTTAATAAAATATTTGTTGACTGGGTACCTAAACTATTAAATCAGGCAGAAACTAGACATTTTTTTGTGTTTTTTGGCCCATGTGTGGCCGCCATGCCATCTTGAGTGTCACGTGGTTTGGATTGCCTAATTAATCACAAATTAGCAACCAGATAAACTTTTTGTACTCTAGCTTTGAAATTGTTTTGTTTATTATTGTCATAACGATGAATGGTGTTGTTTATAACAAGTTGAAAAATAGAAATATAGTCGAGTCTTCACACGAGTCTTTTTCAAAATACAGTCCACTAAAATTCATTAATTTCTATTACGCAAATTCTGCAAGCGCTGCAAGAAGCTTGATCCAGAAAAGCGGTATTGGTAATAAGATCCATATTATCAATATATTCAGGCCATGCTCGTTTTTTTCTTTTCATTCGCTTCAACAATATAGTCCGGTTCTCTTATAGGCATATTTCTTGCTAATCGGCTATCTACAAGCTCTGGTAAATAACAGTAAAAATAAAAAAATTCCAAGAACGGAAACATATTTTCTTTCCAAAAATCATCATCTTTTAAAATTGTTTCACACTTCATACCCAAAGGAGTCCAGACGCACAATACACAATAGGCTCTATCAGTGACAGCTAGCTGTCCCTGTACCTGAAAATACCACTTATGATTGGTATTTAAAATACATTCATCTTTGGTATACTTCCAAATTGTAATTTTTTTTTGAGAGATTCCTTCTTCTGGTGTCAGATGCCTTGCGGACCATGGGCATTTTATTTCCACTAGTCCGTTATTACCAATTAATCCATCAGGTGATGCCCCCAAGAATGAGTGTTTTTCACTGATAAATAATCCACATTTTTTTATAATCAGTTTTTGTTTGTTCATCAATTCCTCAAAAGCTTTTCCTTCATTATCCCTTCCCCAACTTAGCGCGCTAGATTGGATAAAGCTATTTGTGAGAAGTGTTTTGACTAAGGGTCCACAATATGTTGTTGGCCTCCGCTTACAAATAGTTGCGAAATTGGAAGCAGTTAAAATAATTCTTCTTGCTTCTAACCATTCAGTAGAATTAGCCTGTTCTCTTGTTCTTTCTTCGATGTTTTCAATTTCCGTTTTTGTTTTCTTAATGTTTTTCAAAAATTCTTCCTTCCGTTCCTGGTATTCCTCGAGGGTCATGTCCGGTTTCTCGCAATTTGGTCCATAATTTTTGTTGGTATTAGTGGCCTCTTTATGATCTTTCTCTTTAAATAATTTCTTTCTGGGCTTCTGCCTGTAGTGTAGTAGTTGCCGCCTTTTTTCATATTTTTTATTCAAAATCAAAGAGGGGCTGCTACCATAGTTAAACTTATGCAAACTATAGTAGCTTGAGAGCTTGGTATTATAGGTCAGTGCTGCAAAGTAACTTCTACTTTTGTACTGTCTCTTCTAGGTATAGTTTACACGTTTGCCCCCAATATATTTGCTTATAACGCTATTAAATTGTTCTACCAAGTTGCTGTCAACATCATGAATCAAACTATTGCTGAATTTGGAAAGATGGTCAAATATTGTTTGGAGTTTTTGGTATAATGCAACTTCTTTCAGCTGAGGCCATGGGCGTCGTTTGGGGGGGGGCAAGAGGGGGCATTTGCCCCCCCCTAGAAATAGTTTTCAATAGTACCTTCAATGGTATTTTACTAGGCTGTGTCCTGTGAGCATCAGTCCTACCACCAATCTGATGTCTGGTCTGCTCATGTTTAGGAGATGTTCAGCTCTTTTTGCTGAAAGATAATAAACCTTTTCGACTGTCTGAGTCCCGGCGTGTGCCTCCAATATGATGACAGTTGGTCTTTCTTTTCTCCCATTTGTTGAGTTCTTCCATAATATGGCTTTTCATTAAGCTTGAGTAGGGCTTTGGTCCATGGTATGGTGTTGCTTCTTCGTTTCCTTCATGCCTCGATGACCAGGCAGCCACATCAGCGTTACCTGGTTGTGTGTCCCTAGTGTTTTTAGGGTCTGTTTACACTCTCAGACTAGTTTTGACGTGCATTTAAAAGCCCTTGAGGCTTTTAAGGCAGCTTGGCTGTCCGATAGTATGAAGATGTGTTTTCTTTTGAGGCTTTGGTCAAGACACTCTTGTGCACATATATATATATGGCAAGCAGTTCGGCTTGAAATATTGTAAGATGTTTACCCAATGCCTTGGAGAGCTTGAAGTTAGGGCCGGAAATGCCCAGTCCAGCTCCTTCCATTAGCTTGGATCCATCTATGTACCACAGAGATGCATTGTCTGCTGGTGGCAATTCTTTATTCCCCCATGATTGGCGGACGTTTATTACCACTGCGAAGGGGATCTCTAAGTCCAATCTTACCATCATGTGGTCACTTGGTTTGCTGGCATTCTCCAGTTTTATTAAATCAAGGATTCGCAGATGTCCCCTCATATCACCAGGCTTGAACTTGTCTATTTGGAATAGCCTGTGAGCGCTGGTTATTGCCTCCTTTTTCACACATAGGTGAAGTGGGGGCATGTTGAGTAGCGTCTCTAGGGCTGCAGTGGGACAAGTTGACATTGCTCCCGTTATTCCTAGACATATCAGCCTTTGCACCTTTCTTAGCTTGATCTGAGCGGTGACTTGTTGGGTTTTGTGCCACCACATGAATGAGGTATATGTGACCATCGGCTTTATTATAGTTTGGTAGATCCAGAATACCATCTTTGGCTTTAGCCCCCATGTTTTGCCAACAAGTTTTCGGCATGACCAGAAGGCTGATGTAGCTCGAGAGCATGTTTTCTCTGTTTGTTCCAAGTGAGGGTTCGATCCAGGGTGACCCCTAAGTACTTCACTTCGTTGGAAAATGTTAGTTGTGTACCATTAAGGGTCGGAGATTTCAAATTTAGCTTCCTTCTTCTTGTGGCCATTAGACAATTACCTAAACAAATGATGCGGAGACTGAATTTGTTGCAGAAAAAAATACCATCATTTTTAACTATCGATATCGAATAAGTACGTTGAAATGCTCAAAAAAGTGGCGTGGCACCGAAAAAAATTTCGCCTTCGGCGGTTGCCAGCGGCGCTATTGGAACTGATCTTATTATAGTGCTGCCCCCCCCTGAGAAACCTCGTAACGACGCCCATGGCTGAGGCACTAAATTGTCTTGACAAGGGCTATCCTTCTCACAAAAATACCTTAGGCTCTTACAGTTCTGATGTTCCCCAAACGTATGACTCGGAATATTTAAAATATCCTTTCTAAGATTAACACACTTTGTTTGATGTGGCACATCTTCAGATTTCCGATGTCTTACTGCTTTAACAATAGCTATTCTCATTCGTAAAATATTCTGTTTTATTTTAGTTCTCATTTGTAAAGGACCGTTGGACGTTGGTCTTCCATTTTCGTCCTAAAATTTCTTATGAGATGATTTCTACATTCGATTTTTTCTACAGGTTTTCTATACGGAAAGGATTCTAAAATTTTTTTGTGGACATTACTATCACCATCGCCAATAAATTTAGAATAACGTAAACCGTACATATCCTCACTAGATTTAAAACCTTCTACAAGTATTGCAGCCTCCATACCTGTAGATGGACCATCATAATTTTTGAAACATCGATGTACTTTGGGTGTGCCAGTCTTTTTCTTGTTTATTTCACACGCTACGCAATATTTATTGTTTACACCTAAGTATAGAACCTTTTTGGTTTTATACCCAATAATGGCGGCAGCTCCAGATTTTGAGGAGTAATTTTTTTCCATAAGAACGTTTAGGCCATGTGCCATCGCACACTACTAGGATTTCCAGCACTCCATCCACACCAACATTCTTTTCAGATAATGCAATAGCTTTTTCTTCATCGGCTGCTTTGCGCATTTCTTGAATTGCGCTCTCTTCTATCTCATCAAATAGTTTTGATTGAATGTCAGCATATTTCCGCTGAGAAAGTACCGGGAGTTGCAAATTATTTAAAATGTCTTGCAGGTGAGCGAATCCACAACCAATGCTTGTAACTACGTTCACCAAACATTTGTTAAGATTCATCTTGTGGTCTTTGGGGTCAGCTGATGAAATCTCAGCGCTATAATTACACATATTACATTTTACTAGAAATTTTGACAACAGCCCCTCTTGAACTTCATTAGCAAAAACTAAATTTTCTAGGGTACAGCTAAACATACTATTGTGGTTTGATTTTTCTGAGAGACGATTAAGGAAATATCTTAAGTCGATAATTCTATTTCCTTCCATTATATATTGTTAATTTGGTTTTTTCATGGGTTATGGGAATAAGGAGTAAAGAAAACCACTTATCTTATGGCGACGTTTCGTATAATATATATACTTTTTCAAGCCCTGAAAGAGCAACAGGACACAATTGTAAAACCAAATAAATTTTTATAAGACAATAAAGAAACTTACTTAGAAATCGGTTAAGCAACTCCAGACCAATGTTAGTGTTGGTGAATTCAGGCATGTAGACATCCTTGGTGTTATTAATTACCCAATTGGTTTTATTATATGGTGATTGGAATTAAAAATCATCAAATTATGAAAAAACCAAATTAACAATGATCCAGGGAAATGAATATTCTTTCAATTATATATTGTTTCGTCCTAAAAAGTAAATAAATCAAGATTAAGAAAAAAATATCAGGAAAATTTTCAATATAGCAACTTTTTTAAGGACCGGTATCTATTCTCGTAAACAGGGAACAGCGTTCTCACAAGAACGATTGCTCTGTCTTTCAGTCAGTGTTATGGAAATAACAACGGCGCCCACAGAATTTGTCACAGGGGGGGGGGGCAAATAAACTGGTCGGGGATTCTAAAATCACGATTCGACATACGATTCGACAACGAGACGATTTTTCCGACGATTCTAGGTTAGAAATCTCATTGGAATTATAGCTTTCGACACGACAAGGCCGGTATCGTTGTCGAGTCGTGTGTCGAATCGTGATTTTAGAATCTCGGCCCTGCTCTTGGGGGAATCGTGGAAAGCGCACCGCAGGCGGAATTTTTTTTTGGGCCACACCCAAATTTTGCTAATTGTAACTAATATAATAAACATTAAAAAATAAAACAATTTGGAAATACTTTTATTTCGGACGGGAAAAAAAGTTAATTCTCTGTATCTTTTGATAGGTGCACAAATTACTTTTCCTTGTGGGAAAAAATTTAAAAAAATTGTAATCAAAACTAAAACAACACAACGTAAATGAAATATTCCAAATTAAAGAAATAGTTATTTATGCAACAAGTGTGTAAAGTGAACCTTTTTTCACAAATGTGAAGTTTGACGCACGAGCCGAAGGTGAGTGCGACAATCACATGAGTGAAAAAAGGTGCTTTACACACGTATTGCATAAAACATTTTTTCTACTACCAATAAAATATGTGTAAAAAAGTAAATTTGGATAAATACTTTACGCACTAGTGCGTGAAGTATTTTCACTTTACGCACTAGTGCGTGAAGTAATTTACCAGAAAAATTCCAAATTGACAGTTGTCGACATCTGCCATTGACATTACCTTACGCACTAGTGTGTGAAGTGAATTACTTTACACATTAGTGCGTGAAGTGAAATTTTACGTCTTCTGAACAGTGTGTAAAGTGAGTACTTTACGCACGGTAGTAGAAAAAATCTTTATTAACCAATTCATTCATCAATGATCGATGAATTCAAATCAAAAAAAATAAAAATGGAAATACCTAATTATTTTTTTTTTTTTTTTCTCTTTTATTTTTAAGTATTTATATTAAAAGCCAGCCTTCAAAATATTTCAAAATAATAAGTTATCAATTTCTTACCCATTTACAATATGGCTGTTATCGTTATCCTTCTGTGAGTCGGTTTTCGTTGTCAAAGGGGTAGTACATCTAGGAGAACTAATATCGTATTTAAAAAAAGATAGGTACCTATTAAAAAAAAACTATTTCTAGACGTATAACTATAACTATACTTGTTTTGTTTTATCTTTTACCTACGAGCGTGCGGTAAAGTGCACTTTACCGCAGCCTTTTGCAAATGGAAAGTAGCACTTTACCGCACACTATGCGGTAAAGTTATTTTACCGCATAGTGTGCGGTAAAGTTAACTTTACCGCATAATATGCGGTAAAGTGGACTGCAAAGTGTGCGGTAAAGTTAACTTTACCGCATAGTATGCGGTAAAGTAGATTTTAGTATTTATGATAGAAAATCTTTTTTTTTTTTCAGAATAGTATATTGTTGTATTAGGAGCTTCACTTTTTTGTGCTGAAGTGGTAGGTTTGCGAGCCGAACGTAGTGAGGCTTGCAATACTGCTGAGGCACAAAAAAGTGCTTCTACTCCGTATGCAACAGGCTATTTTTTCTCCAAACGAATGGAGTAAGCTCGGGCGTAACTGAATGGCTGCGCGGCAGTAAAAGTACGAGCGGCACTAAAAGTACTTCTACTGCCGCTCCAGCGGCACTAAAAGTACTTTTGCTGCCGCTGGGGTTGTCAAGCAGCATAGAAATTAAATTTCTACCACCTCGACAGGTGTTAACCCGCTGGATTTGCTTAGCAGTATAGAAATCAAATTTCTGACATCTTGACAGGTGTTAATAAAGTGACGTTTTTCTGAAGTTTGGGGAAAAAATGGATTTTTGATCATTTCTAAATCTAATCTAATTTCATTAATTTATCTGAATCATTAATTAATTTTATTAATGCTTTTTTTTGAAGATGTAGATGCTCATAGGTAAAATTTTGCACCTAACACATGCGGAAAGTGCCTTTACCGCCCTTAACGGTATATTGAAGAACCATACCTTTTTTATTTTAATTTACCAGAAAAATAATTACCTATGATCAAGGGTTTCCTGATGCTCAATTTCTTGAAAATTCGGAGAGGTTTGTATAAATTCCTTGGACCTTAAATGTAAATAATGTTATTGAAATATCAAATGAAATTTGACACCGTTACACATTGCACTCCTAGAAAATTAGTATTATTATAGGTATTATTTCTTTTGAAATTGAAAATGTTATCAGATTATTTCTTTAAGTGCAAGCTGAAAGTAGAATGCCACAATTTATAACTTACCCTAACGCAATTATGGAATCATCATTGTTACTTGAATCTGCACTTTTTTTTCTTTTACTAAAAAATTAGCTAGTTCATTATAATATTCTATGCCTGCATTGTAAGTTTATGGTTTACAGCCACAGCGCAGAGGGATGTAATTTTCTATACCTACTCAACAGGCAATCTAAGTCCGATCTGACGTTCAATTTTTCTCCGTCGTACACATAATTCCTAACGTTCTATCTTTCTCTTTTGTACACATTGATCTTATGAAAATCAAGGTGACATGACGTTAGACTGTTAGACGCGACTTATTGAGTGCCTCCAAGTATATTTGTAAGAGCGAGCCCATCGGTTACAAAACTCGCATGAAAAATTTAATAAAAAAGTTGAAATTAACAGGGCCGCAACTAGAGCCCTCGGCGCCCAAGGCAAATCCAAATTTTGGCGCCCCTCCATCCCGCCTTCTCAAAAGTAATAATAGATATATTTTTTGATGCTTTGGTTTTTGCTTGAAATTTTTTCAATACATTTTCGAAATATATAATTTAGACACAATCAAATATATTTACGTACTAGGTAGTAGGTACTAAGTATTAAAAAAAACACTGCGGAGAATTTGTAACATTTATTAAAAAAAAAAATCAATAGATGTCCCAAACCCAAAAACATAAAATAAAAATAATATAAGTCAGTAAATTCGTAAATTGGTAATTGATACAAATAAAAATTAATTCATATTAGGTCCTAGTAGCAATAGCTAGGTAAAAATAAACACGCTTATGAAATATAAAAAACAAAACAAAAAAACAACATTATTTGGAAAATAAAACATAATAGAAGGATTGAAA
Organism: Ceutorhynchus assimilis; assembly: GCA_917834065.1. Classification (NCBI taxonomy): domain Eukaryota; kingdom Metazoa; phylum Arthropoda; class Insecta; order Coleoptera; family Curculionidae; genus Ceutorhynchus; species Ceutorhynchus assimilis. Next base: position 7,375,381 of record OU892288.1, read on the forward strand.
AGAATGATAGTAAAGTTATTATGAGGAACTATACCAATACTACCAAGATTAAATTAAAAATGAACTCGCCTTGCCTTGGCATTGGCGAAAGCATCGATTATTTCTTTGAAGTTAAGATTATCAACCATTGAAGATTCGATGGAAATTAATGCTAAATTACTGAGTCTTTCTTGTCCCATAGAGGACCGTAAATAACTTTTTATTAACTTTAGTTTGCTGAAAGAACGCTCACATGACGCGGATGTAGCTGGGATTGAAAGAAAAACTCTGTAGCAGATAGACATATTGGGGTAACTGTCTACTAAATTATAATCTATTATCAATTGATACATATCCAAATGAGACAATTTTTCAGCTAGTGCACCTTTAATATTTCCTACCATTGCTTTGGCACTCACCACCTCTAAATATAATTCATTGCCATCAATATCTTTAGAATATTTTTTTTCAAATCATCATCGCTTTTGTTTGTTATGGAATGGCCGGTCAAAAAGTTGAAATCTTCGTTTATGACTTGTAAATTTTCAAAACGCGTCTCAATTTGATTATAAATGCTGTCTAAGACTTCCAAGAAACTGGTTTTAAATTTTTCTTTTTCCGAAAAACGGTTACCCTCGTCTTCTGCTTCATAGGAAAATAACTTTTTTATTTTAATTTTTCTTTTGGCAATAAACTCGGGTGATATATTCATTTTATCGCAAATTTCCTTTGCCTTTTCGTAAATATTTTCAAATTCAGTAAGTCTAAATTTGAGCAAATCTTCTTTTAAACTTTTGAGGAGAATACTGGCTGTTGACAACGTAATGTCTTTTTGCTGAAGAGCAATACTAACTTTGTCTATTTTATCTAGAACGTACCTCCATAACGTAAGATAACAAATAAATTTATACGTAATCAATTTGCTTGATAAACGATTTATCAGCCGAAACACTTTCCTCATTTGTCTGTAGTTCGATAATTTCTTTAAGTGCGTTTATAACGTCGGGTAATTGGTTATACAATGCAGATATAGCCTGGTTTTTAGCAGACCATCTAGTGTCACTACTAGCTTTTAAAGTTATTTTCACATGTCGCTTTAATGTATCCCAACGACCGGTTGACCCAGAGAAAAACACAAAAATATTTTGAACCGTTCCAAAGAATGTTATCATTTTGGAAGATATTTTTGCAGCATTAACCCCTACTAAATTCATGTCGCTGAAGTTAGCATCAGATTCAGAAATGAGAATCATGTTTTTACAGTCGACCAAATAAGTAGTGCCACAAATAAAATAAATCCAAAAAACTTTACTTAAAGATTCTGTAACATCATCAAACTTGGTGGAAATAATACTGGGGGTGATGTACGTCACATACTAAAAAATCATTTGTCCAGGGAGGGGTAAAAGGGGGTAGATTCCGCCCCAAAAAGGTAAATCAGATCAGGTATCGCCAAAATTGGGAGCACCACCAAAGTTGATAGAAATATTGCTTGAATAGATATGAGGGACATATCAAAAAAGCACATGTTTAATCTCGGGGTTGAAGGGGGGAAATTCAACCCCAAAGTTGACGAAAAAATCAAACTTATTTGAAAATTTTTGTAGCAGTTTCAAAGTTGGTTCAACTATTGTTTGGATAGATACGAGTAAAATATCAAAAAAGCACATGTTCATCTCGGGGTTGAAGGGGGGAAATTCAACCCCAAAGTTGACGAAAAAAATCAAACTTATTTGAAAATTTTTGTAGCAGTTTCAAAGTTGGTCCAATTATTGTTTGGATTGATACGAGTAAAATATCAAAAAAGCACATGTTTAATCTCGGGGTTGAAGGGGGGAAATTCAACCCCAAAGTTGACGAAAAAATCAAACTTATTTGAAAATTTTTGTAGCAGTTTCAAAGTTGGTTCAACTATTGTTTGGATTGAAACGAGTAAAATATCAAAAAAGCACATGTTTATCTCGGGGATGAAGGGGAGAAATTCGACCCCAAACTTGATGAAAAAAATCAAACCTCTTTGAAAAATTTTGTAGCGGTTTCAAAGTTGGTCCAATTATTGTTTTGTTTGATACGAGTAAAATATCAAAAAAGCAAATGTTTATCTCGGGGATGAAGGGGGGAAATTCAACCCCAAAGTTGACGAAAAAATCAAACTTATTTGAAAAATTTTGTAGCGGTTTCAAAGTTGGTCCAATTATTGTTTTGATTGATACGAGTAAAATATCAAAAAAGCACATGTTTAATCTCGGGGTTGAAGGGGGGAAATTCAACCCCAAAGTTGACGAAAAAATCAAACTTATTTGAAAAATTTTGTAGCAGTTTCAAAGTTGGTTCAATTATTGTTTGGATAGATACGAGTAAAATATCAAAAAAGCACATGTTCACCTCGGGGTTGAAGGGGGGAAATTCAACCCCAAAGTTGACGAAAAAAATCAAACTTCTTTGAAAAATTTTGTAGCAGTTTCAAAGTTGGTCCAATTATTGTTTGGACAGATACGAGTAAAATATCAAAAAAGCACATGTTTATCTCGGGTTTGAAGGGGGGAAATTCAACCCCAAAGTTGATGAAAAAAATCAAACTTCTTTGAAAAATTTTGTAGCAGTTTCAAAGTTGGTCCAATTATTGTTTGGATAGATACGAGTAAAATATCAAAAAAGCACATCTCGAAGCACATGTTTATCTCGGGGATGAAGGGGGGAAATTCAACCCCAAAGTTGACGAAAAAATCAAACTTATTTGAAAATTTTTGTAGCAGTTTCAAAGTTGGTTCAACTATTGTTTGGATTGAAACGAGTAAAATATCAAAAAAGCACATGTTTATCTCGGGGATGAAGGGGGGAAATTCAACCCCAAAGTTGACGAAAAAATCAAACTTATTTGAAAAATTTTGTAGCAGTTTCAAAGTTGGTTCAATTATTGTTTGGATAGATACGAGTAAAATATCAAAAAAGCACATGTTCACCTCGGGGTTGAAGGGGGGAAATTCAACCCCAAAGTTGACGAAAAAAATCAAACTTCTTTGAAAAATTTTGTAGCAGTTTCAAAATTGGTCCAATTATTGTTTGGACAGATACGAGTAAAATATCAAAAAAGCACATGTTTATCTCGGGGTTGAAGGGGGGAAATTCAACCCCAAAGTTGAAAAAAATCAAACTTCTTTGAAAAATTTTGTAGCAGTTTCAAAGTTGGTCCAATTATTGTTTGGATAGATACGAGTAAAATATCAAAAAAGCACATCTCGAAGCACATGTTTATCTCGGGGATGAAGGGGGGAAATTCAACCCCAAAGTTGACGAAAAAACCAAACTTCGTTGAAAAATTTTGTAGCAGTTTCAGAGTTGGTCCAATTATTGTTTGGACAGATACGAGTAAAATATCAAAAAAGCACATGTTTATCTCGCGGTTAAAGGGGGGAAATTCAACCTCAAAGTTGAAAAAAATCAAACTTCTTTGAAAAATTTTGTAGCAGTTTCAAAGTTGGTCCAATTATTGTTTGGAGAGATACGAGTAAAATATCAGAAAAGCACATGTTTATCTCGGGGATGAAGGGAGGAAATTCAACCCCAGTTGACGAAAAAAAAAATTTCTTTGAAAAATGAGGTCACATTTTTCCAAAAGAGATTTCCCTCCTAGGTTTTTGTTCAGAAAAGTTTGCAATAATAGTTATTTATGCAACAAGTGCTTGAAGTGAACCTTTTTTCACGAATGTGAATTTTGACGACACATGATCACATGAGTAAAAAAGGTGTTTTTTGCACGTATTGCATACAAAAAGTTTTCTACTACCAATCAAATATGTGTTAAAGAATAGGTTTAGACAAATATTTTACGCACTAGTGCGTGAAGTATTTTCACTCTACGCATTAGTGCGTGAAATAATTTACCAGAAAAATACTTAATTGAGTGTCAACATTTACTTTACGCATTAGTTTGTGAAATGGATTTTCACGACTTCTGAACAGTGCATGAAGTGCGTACTTTACACACAGTAGTAGGAAAAAATTAATTTTTCTCTTTTATAATTAGTTTTCGCAACACGTTATAATGCGTCTATAATTCATCGTATTTTTATTTTAGCCAGTTGATCAGGTATCTTTTAGGCAGAAGAAATTTTTTAATATTTTTGCAAATCGTTAAGAATAAACTCAGCTCACTTTGAGAAAAGGGAAAGAATAAAGGTCTAAAAAGGTCGGTAACTCATTTCCATTTTACGATCTTACTCAAAATTAATAATTGTCGGTAGATAAAGTGGCAGGTAGGTACTTCGTCATGGTTAACAGTACAAAGATATAATATACATATCTTTTTTAGTTAGTGTTGATTGAAATTTTCGTCAACTTTGGGGTTGAATTTCCCCCCTTCATCCCCGAGATAAACATGTGCTTTTTTGATATTTTACTCGTATCTATCCAAACAATAATTGGACCAACTTTGAAACTGCTACAAAATTTTTCAAAGAAGTTTGATTTTTTTCGTCAACTTTGGGGTTGAATTTCCCCCCTTCATCCCCGAGATAAACATGTGCTTTTTTGATATTTTACTCGTATCTGTCCAAACAATAATTGGACCAACTCTGAAACTGCTACAAAATTTTTCAACGAAGTTTGGTTTTTTCGTCAACTTTGGGGTTGAATTTCCCCCCTTCAAACCCGAGATAAACATGTGCTTTTTTGATATTTTACTCGTATCTGTCCAAACAATAATTGGACCAACTTTGAAACTGCTACAAAATTTTTCAACGAAGTTTGGTTTTTTCGTCTACTTTGGGGTTCAATTTCCCCCCTTCAACCCCGAGATAAACATGTGCTTTTTTGATATTTTACTCGTATCTGTCCAAACAATAATTGGACCAACTTTGAAACTGCTACAAAATTTTTCAACGAAGTTTGGTTTTTTCGTCAACTTTGGGGTTGAATTTCCCCCCTTCATCCCCGAGATAAACATGTGCTTTTTTGATATTTTACTCGTATCTGTCCAAACAATAATTGGACCAACTTTGAAACTGCTACAAAATTTTTCAACGAAGTTTGGTTTTTTCGTCAACTTTGGGGTTGAATTTCCCCCCTTCAACCCCGAGATAAACATGTGCTTTTTTGATATTTTACTCGTATCTGTCCAAACAATAATTGGACCAACTTTGAAACTGCTACAAAATTTTTCAACGAAGTTTGGTTTTTTCGTCAACTTTGGGGTTGAATTTGTAGCGCTACTTTGGTTTTCCAGGAGGAAAGCGGTTGATTTCGGAATTTTCGGAAAACTCGGGCGCCACCCTTAGGATTATTGTGGTTAAGGGCCCACGTGCTCTAGGTAGCTTTTAAACAGTGGAGACGGAAAACCAGGTGTCCCTACGCATTTCCCAAAAATGAAACACACAATCCAACCAAGAAAGTAGTTTTTATTGACTACCCAATAATTTATAATACAAAAAGGAAATGCAAGAAAACTTAATTAAGATACAGGTTTTATAAAAGGAAATGCTAAGCGGAGAGTGAGGGGGAGCGAACGAAGTGCGTGTGCGTGACGGATTAGTCGCGTGAATTTAACGGTTCGAGATTACGGTACGGTGACGGTTACGGTAACGGTTAATCGGCAAAAGAAAGCTCCAGGAACCAGGATCGGTCCAGTATCTACACCGTCAGCTTGCAGGATTAGGCCTTTGGGCCTCGTGCGCGAATTTCTTACTCCGAGCAGAATGCAGGTCAGAGAGAATAGGTGTGAAGAGTAAAGAGCACTACCCTGGTCGTATCACAGCCCGTAGCCCTATTTACTCTGTCACGGAACGAACGGAGCTGCCCTGTTTATGTGTTCCAGCCCGCAGTTCCGGTCACTCCGTGCACAGAAGAGAGAAAGAAGAACTGTGTAGAATAAAGCGCGCCACCCTGATACCAGCCCGTAGCGCGCGTCATTCTGCCACGGAATGAACAGAGCTGCCCTGTTTATGTATTCCAGCCCGCAGTTCCGGTCACTCCGTGCACAGAAAAGAGAAAGAAGGACTGTGTAGAATAAAGAGCGCCACCCTGTCACCAGCCCGTAGCGACCTTTATTCTGTCACGGAAGGAGCAGAGCTGCCCTGTCCGTATTCCAGCCAGCAACTCCGGTCAACCCGTGTACAGAAGAGAGAAAGAAGAAATGTGTAGAATAAAGAGCGCCACCCTGTCACCAGCCCGTAGCGTCCTTTATTCTGTCACGGAAGGAACAGAGCTGCCCTGTCCGTATTCCAGCCAGCAGCTCCGGTCAACCCGTGTACAGAAGAGAGAAAGAAGAAATGTGTAGAATAAAGAGCGCTACCCTGTCACCAGCCCGTAGCGTCCTTTATTCTGTCACGGAAGGAGCAGAGCTGCCCTGTCCGTATTCCAGCCAGCAGCTCCGATCAACCCGTGTACAGAAGAGAGAAAGAAGAAATACCTGCATTCTTACCCGTACTTACATTGAACGGTCGGCTAACATCTGGCGTCGCGGCGCTGCTGACGGCGGCGGTACTGGCGGCGGTGGTTTTACCTTATCGGTCGGCTGCGGCAGATCGGAGCGGTCTGGTAGGTCTGGTCGGTTTCGGAGCTCGGAGAGAAGTGACCAAACGCAGTGCGTGCTGCTATATTTATAAGCGGGAGGCACCGCGTCATGTCGTCGTCGATCGGCAGCGCAGATATCAGCGGTGGGGAATTGAGTTTTTGAAGCGCGTCGCGCACGTCGGTTTGTACTGGAGAGTGCTTTGCAACCGAGGTCACGCGTAGCCACAAAATATCAGTAGCAAATTAATTTAATTAACGGAAACGCGGATAAATTAGTAAAAATCTAGTAACCTACGTTACACACCCCCTCCTCTTCGGAAAAAATATTTTAACCTAAAATATTTTATTAAATTAATTGACTACAATTCAAATACCATTGAATTCCCTAAAACAAAAATAATAAAAATGAAAATAAACTCACTAAAAAAAACTCTTCTTCCAAAGCTTCTAGCTGTGGACGATCCATTGTGTCGAGGATGGTTACAACTGGTGGCTCCTCAGGCGCCCCCTGGCACCTCACCAGCGATTCGGTTTCACCCCGGAGCCGGCACGGCTCGTGTCGTGGCTCATTTGTCCATAAGGACATCCACAAACCCTGCAGGGCCGGAAACGGAGAAGGGTCTTGCAACAACGGTCCCCTTCTTCCACTGTCGCTTCGTCGGTATGCCTGCGGGTACTGGACCGTCTGGGTGGGAGACGAGTCCCTTCACTCCCTTCGGGTAGGGCACGGTGTCGGCGAGTGTCCGAACCAGATTGTTCGGATTCGGAACGGAGTCGTGCGGATTGTTTGTTACTTGAATTACCCGAGGAGCGGGGCCTGGAAGCTTCAGCTACCAAGCCGCCGACGGCTGCTTCCGGCGGAGAGGCCTTTGGCTTTTGTTTCGAGCACTGGCATTCTTTTGACATCCACCCCACGCGGCCGCAACGAGAACAAAACACCACTGGCTTGTTTTTGCAGGACTCCCGGCGGTGTCCAGGATGTCCACACCTCCAGCACAGACCGTGATCTACTGGTAAGTAGATGTCGTCGTTGGGGTGACGGGGGTTTGCGGTCGGCTTTCTAGCCGGGGTGTCGATTATTTGTTGCGAAGGGTGGTCGGACGTTACGGATGACGACGGTGCGGATACGGATGCGGATGTCCGACGGTGTTTAGATGTTGTGGATGGCGGGCTAGGGGAGCGGCCGTATACGGTCTGTCCAAAAGGATCGTCGAAGGGGTCGAACTGGTCGAAGTCGGTATAGAACGGTTCTGGTGAGCGCCGTACGGGTGGGTCTACGGAATCAGCTCCCGAGTACAATGATTCGGTTCCAGCTTCGACTGTAGACGGTGAGTCTTGCCTTGGAGCGGTTTTTAGCAGGGTGTTCGGTGACGGTACATCTTCGGTATTCGGTAGCGGTAAATCTTCGGTATTCGGTAGCGGTAAATCTTCGGTATTCGGTGACGGTAAATCTTCGGTGTTCGGTGGCGGTAAATCATCGGTGTTCGGTGGCGGTAAGTCTTCGGTGTTCGGTAAATCTTCGGTGTTCGGTGGCGGTAAATCTTCGGTGTTCGGTGGCGGTAAATCTTCGGTGAATGTCTCGGCGGATTCATGACGATTACGATCTAAAACGGAACAGAAGAAAAATGGTTACACGTAGGCCGGCTTAAGGTCTTTAATGTGTATATGTCGGAGCTTTTTACCGGAACCGTCCCGTAAATCGTAAACCACGGGTGACACGACTTTTGTTACGGTATAAGGTCCGGAGTATTTCGGTGCTAGCTTTGCGGCAAATCCTTTAGCTGCGGAGGAGAGCGGATTCTCCTTTCTCATTACTTGATCTCCTACATGACATTTCCAATCTCGGCGGCGCAGGTTGTAGTTATGGCTCTGAGCCGTGAAGGCTCTGCCAAGATTGACACGGACGAGTTCAAAAACGTCCTGCAGTTGTTTCAAACGTCCAGATCGTGCGATGACGTCAGCAGGTCCGGTATCTTCCGGTTGAGCATCTTCCGGTACGGGATCACGGTATAACGCTTTGGGCGGATCTAGTTCTCGGCCAAAATTCAGGAAAGCTGGTGAAAATCCGGTTGAATCCTGTCGGGAACTATTCAGAGCGAAAGCGAGTTCCGACAGGTGGGCGTCCCATTTCCGGTGATTCTCGTCACAAAACTGGGCGATCATGACCTTAATTGTTTTGTTAGTGCGTTCTACAGGATTCGCTTGGGGAGTGTAGACTGGGGTAAGGCGGTGAGCGATACCCATTTCCTGTAGAAGCTCTTTGAACGGTCGGCCGGTATATTGGGTTCCATTATCCGTCAGGACAGTATGTGGACACCCAAATTTAGTGATCACCTGCTCGTAGAGAGCCTGTGTAACTGCTCTGGAAGTTGCTTGTCGGATCGGTCGGCACTCTACCCATTTTGTGAATCGGTCCTGGAACATAACCAGGAAGTTATTACCTTTCGAGGATCGAGGTAAAGGGCCTATCAGATCGGAAGTGACGGTTTCCCATGGTTGTCGGTTTCGGGACGGGTGCATCTTACCGGGAATCTGTTGTTGTGACGGCTTATACCGTTGGCAGGATTGACAGCTTCTAACATAGCGTGCTATATCTCTCATCATTCCTGGCCAATAGTATTTACGGCAAATTCTGGATGTGGTTTTGGCAATGCCTCGGTGTCCGGCCATAGGGGAGTCATGATTTTCTTCCATAATGGCCGGGCGGGCGTCTTTGGGAACGCAAAGTTTCCACGGATCGGATAATTCGGTTTCGGATAGATCGGTTAAGTCCCAGAAATGTCGGTATAGTTGCCCATTTTTAACACAAAAGTCTGGAAAGGCGGCGGAATTGTTTTCTACGGAAGTTTTCTTTGCCGTGTACCAAGCACACGGTGCGAAATTTTCCAGACTTAAAATCGGTTCCGGTTCGAGGTATTCCTCGCCAGGTATCGGGTCTCGGGATAGAGCATCAGCAACTTTATTGAGGACTCCTTTGCGGTATTTGATCTCAAAGTCAAATTGCTGTAGATAAATGCTCCAACGAGCTAGTCTTCCGGACGGACTTTTCATCGAATGCAGCCATTTCAAGCTTTGTTGATCGGTAACGACGGTGAATCGGTAGCCTTCTAGATATGGTCGCATCTTCTCGATTCCCCAAACGATTGCGAGACACTCTTTTTCGGTGACGGAAAACTTTTTCTCTCCTGGACTGAGAGTACGGCTGGCGTAAGCTATGACATGGTCGCCATCGGTTCCATGTTGTATCAATGCCGCACCTAACCCATTATCGGATGCATCGGTCTGCAATACGAAAGGCTTCGAAAAATCGGGACAAGCCAATATTGGGGCTTCGGTGAGGCATGTTTTGAGCTTTTCGAAAGCCGCTTGTTCTACCTCGGTCCAAGTCCAGCGGACTCCTTTCTTGAGTAATCGGTTTACCGGGCTGGCTACTTGGGAAAAGTTCGGTACAAAACGGCGGTACCAAGAAGCCACGCCTAAAAAGCGTCTCAAGCCTCGAAGGTTGGTGGGAGCGGGAAGCTCACGAATGGCGGCAACTTTGTCTGGATCGGTTCGGATACCTTCGGAAGTCACAAGGTGACCAAGATAACGGAGGGAGCGTTTCCCAAATTCACATTTATCGGGATTTATTCTCAAATTGGCTTGCCTCAGACGACGGAATACCTCTGCCAAATTGTTGAGATGTTCCTCAAAAGTTTCGCCGAGAATAATGATATCGTCCAGATATGCAAAACAGAAATGATCTAATTCGGGTCCTATTATTCGGTCCATCAGTCTCTGAAAGGTAGCAGGAGCGGAGTGTAATCCGAACGGCATTACACGAAACTGGTAAAGACCCATGCCGGGTACGGTAAAAGCGGTGACGGGTTTGCTACTTTCAGCTAGCGGTATTTGCCAATATCCTTGTTTTAAATCGATGCTAGAGATGTATCGAGCCCGGCGGAGTTTATCCAGAATGGCATTGATGAATGGCAAGGGGTATGCATCCTTTCTGGAAATGGCATTGACTTTCTGAAAGTCAATACAGAACCGGTACTTGCCATCTTTCTTTCGGACAATTACCACAGGAGAGCTCCACGGACTGGCGGACGGTTCGATGATTCCATCATCTAGCATTTTTTTAACTTCAGTGTTCACGATTTCTTGCATGCGTGGATTTTGCGGTCGGTAACGCTGCTTTATCGGTTCGGGATTTAGTAGATGGACATGGTGTTCTACTAAAGGTGTCGTGCCTTTAATTTGTTCAAACTTGGGCAGCTGTTGATCTAAAAATTCGGTTAACCTTTGCTCTTCTGTTGGTGTTAAAACGAGGCTCGGTTCAGAATCTATGGGTCCGATAGGACTGCATAGGGTCGGAAACGGTAAAAGCTGATTGCCTAGGCGGACTTCCCCGGTACCTAGATCTAGATGGAACTGGTGGCGGTTTAAAATATCCATTCCAAGTACGATTTCGGATGTCAGCTTTGGGAAGTAGCTGAGGGATTCTACCAAGGTGATATCTCTGAATTTCAGCGGTATCTGATAGGCTTCGGAGATGTCAATTATACCACCATTGGCTACTTTAGCACTGCGGACAACCGGTGGTACTCTCGGGTAATGGTTCAGACGGCATATATCGGCAGCGATGTCCCCGATATACGAATTAGCAGCTCCGGTATCTATCAATGCTAAAAACGGGGCATCATCAATGTAGATGCATACATGAGGTCTAACGTCTGGGAGGCGAATCAAGTTCATTTCGTTCGGAACGGTTCGGGTATTAGGTGAGGTCTTCGGCGGACGGTGCTGGGCTGACCTCTGATTAGGACAGCACCTTCTTAGTTTCCCGAATGTGAACGTGAACGGTTGCAAGTGCAGTCTCGGGACATTACGCCATTTTTCCCGCAACGGGAGCAGAATAGCTTTGCAGTGCCTCGACACTCGGTTCTAAAGTGTCCGGTTTCCCCACATCTCCAGCAAAGCTGTCTTGTGGTTCGGTCATCTGCGTTATCGGACCTACGGGTTCGGTTGCCAAATTCCCTTCGATTAGGCCTTTCGGTTCGGTCTGGTGTACGGGGTTGGGTTACGGAAAGACCAGCTGGTGGTGAATTCGCTCTTCGGGAAGTGAACGGGGCGGCCTTTAGCTCGGATAGTAAACTTTCAATTTCCCTTACGGTGCGGGAAAATGAAACCACATCGGTGACGTCACTTTTGCGAATATGCTGGCGGTAGTCGGGTAATAGATTCCTGTACAACCACTGAAGTTCTTGTTCTGGAGTTATGCCACCGTGCCTTCTGATAAGCGTCTGTAGATCGGTTATATAACGGTGCGGCGGTTCATGCGGTTTCTGAAGGCGGCGGCTAATTTCGATTTCTAGATCGGCGGCATAATTAATCGGAAAGTAAAAACTTCGGAAATCTCGCAGGAACTCATCCCAGGAATTCCAGTGTGCTCGGTTATTTCGGTACCATAGGGATGCATCCCCTTGTAAAATTTCGGGCATGTGTGGTAATAAACGGTCTATGGCAATCCCTTGGGAGGCACAAATTTCCTGGAGCCTTTCGATGAATGTCACTGGGTCGGTTCGACCATTGAAATTGACATTCCATTTCTGCACCTTCAGTGGTATTATCGGAGATCCGGATGTGACTGGAGAAGACAGCGGTCGGTGAACGGTAATAGTCGGTAGCGGCGGATTAGGTATTTGAGTTGTAACCGGCGTTCCAATATTTGCGGTACTGGTTTGAGCCTGGACAGCGGTACCACTTGCCTGCGTTGGATGCATACTGGCAAATGTCGGGAAGATGAACCCTGTCATAGTAGTCGGTGCTGGTGAAGCCTTTCCCTGGCGATAAAATGTTACCAGTCGCTTCTTCAACGTGTCAACGGTACCCGTAGTATCTAGTCCGAATTTATTTAGTTCCGCAGTCAGTTCATCCTTCTTTAATAGGTAGACAAAACCAACACGGCCATCGTTGGGATCGTACCAAGCGGGGTAAGTGGTTATGGATACACTAACGGGCGGATTCACTGGACTGGTTGTCACTACGGTAGAGGCGGCGGTATTCGGTGTACTAGTAACTGGTGGGTTGTCATTGTTGCCGGTGCCTCCTGGCATCGTAATTTGGTCGGTAAACGGTAGCGGAATATAGACTAAGGGCTCAAATGACAACGGCCTTCAGCGGCTAGTTAACAGCAGGTTCGTTAGCAGGCTTACGGTTACGGTTACACTCGGCGGTACGGTACGGTTAAGATTCGGAATGTTTTCGGCGGCGGTCGGAAGAAAAAATAAAAATAAATAAAAATATTCAGGTGGACGGTGGCTCAAGACTGACCAAGTGATCAGGTTGACGGTCGGACGGTAAGTGTTTGGAAAATATTTCGGTGGACGATTGAGTCTAGAGTGGCCAAGTGATCACCTCGACGGTCGGGCGGTAAGTGTTGAAGTGTTCAGCTTGACGGCCTGACGGTAAGTATCTGAAAACTATTCGGGTTGATGGTCGGACGGTGAGTGTCTGAAGTGCTCAAGTGATCAAGCGATCAGGTTGATGGTCGGACGGTGAGTGTCTGAAGTGCTCAAGTGATCAAGCGATCAGGTTGATGGTCGGACGGTGAGTGTCTGAAGTGCTCAAGTGATCAAGCGATCAGGTTGATGGTCGGACGGTGAGTGTCTGAATCTCGCTTAATCGTCTTGCCATATACTCCCTTGCGGTAGTAGGGAGAGGTTCGGCCACCAAAAGTTGGTGGGGATTTTTACGGAAAACCTCGGAATTTTGAGAGATGTGGCAACCTCTGCAAGATACAGTTATTCCCTCCAGGGAATTAGACTCGGCAACCTCGAATTACTCGGAAAAGATGTGTAAATCGGTTTGCGCATGCGCAAAATTAATCGGGCAGAAAAGGGGTTCGGTCTAGGTGGGTCGGTTCTCGGACAATGCAACTTCGTTCGGGCGGAAAAGGGGTTCGGTATAGATTGATCGGTTTTCGGAGAGTGCGGCTTCGTGAAACTGGCGGCGGACGGTTGGATTGTGTCTCACTACCTTAGGGAGACTATTTACAGATGGAGAAATTGAAATCAGCTACCGTGGATTACGTGTAAAGGAGCGGATGCTCAGATTTTGGCCCGCGCATGCGTGCACAATACTTCCCAAAACGGAGGACTTCGGTCCAATACGGTACGGTTTACAGGAACTCTTTTTCCACGGTCGGACGGCATTGGGTAAGACTCTCAGGTCCTGGGGCGGATGATAAGGCACGCGCGGAACTGTCCCAAAAGGAGCGGTTTATTTGCTCCGGCGCTATGCGGTCTAGCAATCACATAAAAACGGTACGGTAACAGTCAGACCTACGGGTGTCGCCAAACCATACGGCCTCTCGGTGGAAACGGGGACTGGTGATGACGTAATTACCTCGGTCATGTGCTGAAATCATGGACATGCGCAGAACGGTCCCTGCTCGGGCGCCAAATTTGTAGCGCTACTTTGGTTTTCCAGGAGGAAAGCGGTTGATTTCGGAATTTTCGGAAAACTCGGGCGCCACCCTTAGGATTATTGTGGTTAAGGGCCCACGTGCTCTAGGTAGCTTTTAAACAGTGGAGACGGAAAACCAGGTGTCCCTACGCATTTCCCAAAAATGAAACACACAATCCAACCAAGAAAGTAGTTTTTATTGACTACCCAATAATTTATAATACAAAAAGGAAATGCAAGAAAACTTAATTAAGATACAGGTTTTATAAAAGGAAATGCTAAGCGGAGAGTGAGGGGGAGCGAACGAAGTGCGTGTGCGTGACGGATTAGTCGCGTGAATTTAACGGTTCGAGATTACGGTACGGTGACGGTTACGGTAACGGTTAATCGGCAAAAGAAAGCTCCAGGAACCAGGATCGGTCCAGTATCTACACCGTCAGCTTGCAGGATTAGGCCTTTGGGCCTCGTGCGCGAATTTCTTACTCCGAGCAGAATGCAGGTCAGAGAGAATAGGTGTGAAGAGTAAAGAGCACTACCCTGGTCGTATCACAGCCCGTAGCCCTATTTACTCTGTCACGGAACGAACGGAGCTGCCCTGTTTATGTGTTCCAGCCCGCAGTTCCGGTCACTCCGTGCACAGAAGAGAGAAAGAAGAACTGTGTAGAATAAAGCGCGCCACCCTGATACCAGCCCGTAGCGCGCGTCATTCTGCCACGGAATGAACAGAGCTGCCCTGTTTATGTATTCCAGCCCGCAGTTCCGGTCACTCCGTGCACAGAAAAGAGAAAGAAGGACTGTGTAGAATAAAGAGCGCCACCCTGTCACCAGCCCGTAGCGACCTTTATTCTGTCACGGAAGGAGCAGAGCTGCCCTGTCCGTATTCCAGCCAGCAACTCCGGTCAACCCGTGTACAGAAGAGAGAAAGAAGAAATGTGTAGAATAAAGAGCGCCACCCTGTCACCAGCCCGTAGCGTCCTTTATTCTGTCACGGAAGGAACAGAGCTGCCCTGTCCGTATTCCAGCCAGCAGCTCCGGTCAACCCGTGTACAGAAGAGAGAAAGAAGAAATGTGTAGAATAAAGAGCGCTACCCTGTCACCAGCCCGTAGCGTCCTTTATTCTGTCACGGAAGGAGCAGAGCTGCCCTGTCCGTATTCCAGCCAGCAGCTCCGATCAACCCGTGTACAGAAGAGAGAAAGAAGAAATACCTGCATTCTTACCCGTACTTACATTGAACGGTCGGCTAACATCTGGCGTCGCGGCGCTGCTGACGGCGGCGGTACTGGCGGCGGTGGTTTTACCTTATCGGTCGGCTGCGGCAGATCGGAGCGGTCTGGTAGGTCTGGTCGGTTTCGGAGCTCGGAGAGAAGTGACCAAACGCAGTGCGTGCTGCTATATTTATAAGCGGGAGGCACCGCGTCATGTCGTCGTCGATCGGCAGCGCAGATATCAGCGGTGGGGAATTGAGTTTTTGAAGCGCGTCGCGCACGTCGGTTTGTACTGGAGAGTGCTTTGCAACCGAGGTCACGCGTAGCCACAAAATATCAGTAGCAAATTAATTTAATTAACGGAAACGCGGATAAATTAGTAAAAATCTAGTAACCTACGTTACAAATTTCCCCCCTTCAACCCCGAGATAAACATGTGCTTTTTTGATATTTTACTCGTATCTGTCCAAACAATAATTGGACCAACTTTGAAAATGCTACAAAATTTTTCAACGAAGTTTGGTTTTTTCGTCAAATTTGGGGTTGAATTTCCCCCCTTCAAACCCGAGATAAACATGTGCTTTTTTGATATTTTACTCGTATCTGTCCAAACAATAATTGGACCAACTTTGAAACTGCTACAAAATTTTTCAACGAAGTTTGGTTTTTTCGTCAACTTTGGGGTTGAATTTCCCCCCTTCAACCCCGAGATAAACATGTGCTTTTTTGATATTTTACTCGTATCTGTCCAAACAATAATTGGACCAACTTTGAAACTGCTACAAAATTTTTCAACGAAGTTTGGTTTTTTCGTCAACTTTGGGGTTGAATTTCCCCCCTTCATCCCCGAGATAAACATGTGCTTTTTTGATATTTTACTCGTATCTGTCCAAACAATAATTGGACCAACTTTGAAACTGCTACAAAATTTTTCAACGAAGTTTGGTTTTTTCGTCAAATTTGGGGTTGAATTTCCGCCCTTCAACCCCGAGATAAACATGTGCTTTTTTGATATTTTACTCGTATCTGTCCAAACAATAATTGGACCAACTTTGAAAATGCTACAAAATTTTTCAACGAAGTTTGGTTTTTTCGTCAACTTTGGGGTTGAATTTCCCCCCTTCAAACCCGAGATAAACATGTGCTTTTTTGATATTTTACTCGTATCTGTCCAAACAATTATTGGACCAACTTTGAAACTGCTACAAAATTTTTCAACGAAGTTTGGTTTTTTCGTCAACTTTGGGGTTGAATTTCCCCCCTTCAACCCCGAGATAAACATGTGCTTTTTTGATATTTTACTCGTATCTGTCCAAACAATAATTGGACCAACTCTGAAACTGCTACAAAATTTTTCAACGAAGTTTGGTTTTTTCGTCAACTTTGGGGTTGAATTTCCCCCCTTCAAACCCGAGATAAACATGTGCTTTTTTGATATTTTACTCGTATCTGTCCAAACAATAATTGGACCAACTTTGAAACTGCTACAAAATTTTTCAACGAAGTTTGGTTTTTTCGTCTAATTTGGGGTTCAATTTCCCCCCTTCAACCCCGAGATAAACATGTGCTTTTTTGATATTTTACTCGTATCTGTCCAAACAATAATTGGACCAACTCTGAAACTGCTACAAAATTTTTCAACGAAGTTTGGTTTTTTCGTCAAATTTGGGGTTGAATTCCCCCCCTTCAACCCCGAGATAAACATGTGCTTTTTTGATATTTTACTCGTATCAATCCAAACAATAACTGGACCAACGTTGAAACTGCTACAAAATTTTCCAAAGAAGTTTGATTTTTTCGTCAACTTTGGGGTTGAATTTCCCCCCTTCAACCCCGAGATAAACATGTGCTTTTTTGATATGTCCCTCGTATCTATTCAAGCAATATTTCTATCAACTTTGGTGGTGCTCCCAATTTTGGCGATACCTGATCTCATTTACCTTTTTGGGGCGGAATCTACCCCCTTTAACCCCTCCCTGGGCAAATGATTTTTTAGTATGTGACGTACATCACCCCCAGTATTATTTCCACCAAGTTCTCATCTTTAAGTATAGTTTTTTTGATTTATTTTATTTGTGGCACTACTTATTTGGTCGACTGTAAAATCATGATTCTCATTTCTGAATCTGATGCTAACTTCAGCGACATCTAAATTCAAAGTGTGTGCGGCACATGGCACAAATATAGCCAAGGCGTTTTTTTCAATTATTCTAGCCTGAACACCTTTGTATTTACCGGCCATATTTGCTCCATTATCATAGCACTGACCTCTACAATTCTGAACGTCTAAACCGTCAGACTCAAGTTTATGCCATATTTCGGCTGCCAAACCAGATCCCGTTTTTTCATGCGTATCGATGAAATCTAAAAACGTTTCCATGATTACACACTTACCATCTGCTATGGTGACATAGCGAATGACTTGTGACATTTGCTCCTTATGCGAAATATCAGGTGTGCAGTCAAAAGACATTGAATAGTATTTAGCACTTTGAATTTCTTTTACTATATTCTTCCTGATAGTAGACGCGATTAAAGCTATAATTTCATTCGGAATTTTCCAAGAGAAGTAAGAAGTTTTTCCAGTGCCTGAGTGTTTTAATTTAAGGGACTGCATATGTCGTTTTATTTCTGGGTCATATTTGGACACAAGTTCTATGGCGTTTAGGAAAATACCGGCTCCTTTGGATCCGATTTTATCAGAGGAGCCTCTTAAACCTAAATTATTTTTTGCGCAAAATAAAATAGCGCCTACTATAGCTTTAATGACATGTCTCCATTTTTCCTTTTCATTTTGAATTCTATTGTCGAGCTGCTGATCAATTAAATTCTTTGTCCTGAAGCGTTTTTCTAGCTCTCTCCATTCCATGAACGATTCGCGATGTTCTTGGCTATTCTCATGATCCGGAATTATAGGGTTTAAATTTTTCCAGTTAGAGTATCCAATTGAATGAGTAGCAATTTTTGGTGTACGTTGGGTTTGCTTTCCAAACACTAGGCAAGGAAAGCAGTAGACAAAACCGGTTGTGCGGCTATGCATCAACCAATTCCTACATATTTTTTCTCCATTTGCCATCGTCTTGAAAAACCAACATTTAGTAAAAGATCTATTATCATTACTTGTCGAATTTGAAAAATCAGCTGTCATGTCTTGTTCAGGTCCATGTTTGACCAACAAATCAATAAAATTTTGAGCATATGGATATTTCCAAGTCGCTGGATCGCTGAAACATATCTCGATTTGGTCTTCATCTTGGCTTGCATTCTTCTCAATATTTTTCATTCGTTCGGGTGGTACCTCACAGTCCTCGCAGTCATAATCATTGTCATCACTATCATCAAAATCGGAATAATGTGATATTTGTAATCTTCTACTTCTATTTTCTGTAATGAAGGAACTAGTGCCGGAAGTACTTGGGATAGGATCAAAACTTTCATCACCAGGTGTTTCGACCTGAGTTAGAGCTGCTGAACTAGGTCCTGTAGCGTCGGTGTCATGATCCGTGGATGCACTGGATTTTGAAGGCACCTTAAGCTTTTTCCAATATTGAGCTAGTTTTACCTTCTCAGCCTCCCTGCTCTCCTTTAATTTTCGATAGTAGGATCCTGGTTTTTTCTTTAACTTCGACATTTTATCAATCTATCGATGGGACGATAACACCTAGAACTAGAAGAAAATAAGAACTAAGATCTAATTGCTTAAACAATTTAAATTTTGTCTTGCCAGGAGCGGCCAGGCCAGTATAATATAGGAAGCACTGTGTGCACGTTTACGATATGCAAGTTGACGCAGCGTTATTATTTTGACTTAAAATAATTCTAAAGTAAATCATAAATGAAGGTATTCTAATTTAAGAACTTTAATAGTTCTTCAAGCTGCCCTAACAATAAATATTATTGGATATTGACATAGTAAATTTAAATCCACTTACCTTTATAGACTGGGCTTAACAGGCATCAATTTACTAATGAGCATCGAAATCACAGCTAAGCACGACGACGGGAAAGTAAAACAAATAGAAAATTTATTATATTGATTAACTTTTGGCCCATCGTCTATCGGTCTATCACAATTCACAAACCACGCAAAACGAAACGCAACGACAAAGGCTCATAATTTGAACCGATTCCGAACCAGTCTGGAACAATAATTGAGGACTGTCGTAGAGCGCATGCCCAGCTCTGGAATCGGACTGGTTCAGAATTTTATGGCGTTTTCCATTTGTCATCTCAGTGCAGCCCTCAGTGCGCACGAGAATTTTTCTGGTGTTGTCAAAAACGCACACCAGTGCAGTTTAAATGAAAAACAAGAATGCACTGGCTCTCCACGAGCCTGCCTAGCTTGTGCCAAAAAATGCGCACTGAGTGCATACATAATAGTCCCCAGTACATCGACCCTAAAATTTTGTAACTCATGTACACGCCAAACTTCCTGAGCGGCTTCATAACACCAAGTCGGACAATATTTTTCATATCTCCACCCTGGGCGTTGGGACATTGCCGCGCTAGCTCTTCGTGAAGTTGTCGTTCTGACGTCCCTAAGGAAGTTGATACATGTACGTGTAGTTTTAATGCCAATCGACTGTTTTTTATATTACATTGACGATATCACATTTGTCGGACAAAAACCATGTGGCTTTGGGGAAGGTCCGACACCCTCAACATGTCGCTGTGGCGTCCCTGAGGAAGTTGATACATGTACGTGTAGTTTTGATGCCAATCGACTGTTTTTTATATAACATAAATGATATCATATATGTCGGACAAAAATCACGTGGCTTCGGGGTGGTCCGACGCCCTCAACATGTCGCTGTGGCGTCCCTAAGGAAGTTGATACATGTACATGTGTTTTTAATACGAATCGACGGTTTTTTACATTACATTAACGATATCACATTTTTCGGACAAGAAATTTGAGACAATCAATAAAAAAATTAAAATTATATAATTCGTTGAAAACCACGCGTTTGAGAAACAATGGATATCCAGTTGTGTTTTTTGTGCAATCTTAGGAGTGAAGATCCTAAATTTCGGCAGAAAAAAGAGGAAGTTAAACAATTTACTGCTGAAATATTGACATCCTGCAAAAAATATGTAAATACCATGGCCATAAATACAACGATGCTATCTTGCCAGATACTTGGGATGATGGCACAACAGGCTACCATTCAACTTGTTATAAAGAGTTCTCTGTTAAAAAATCATATTTAAACTGTGACAGGTAAGTTCCAAAATAAATTTCGTTTTAGTTAAAATCTTTAAATTCTATTGCTTCTGGGTACCTACACCGTTGATCAGCTGTTTGCTCCGTTTTTCTCATATTCTTGCTCTTGTTAGTGAAAATCTATTATTTTACCTTATAGTGAAAACGCCACGATTGCGCAAGAAGAAGACTCCCATCTCACAAGTACATTCGATTTAGACGATCTTCACGAAAATCCTATTGAGTAAATACCTATAATAATAGCTCTTGTTTCAAAAGACATGAGAACCGTTCTAGAACGGTAATTTCCAGGCGACCAATTCATTTGTCAAGTAGGATAAACGTTGAACTTATTGAAAAAAAAGTGGGCAACTGGAAATTACTGGTTCTGGAACAGTTTTCATGTCGGTTGGAACAGAGCTAATATCTCTAGAAAAGAAAAAAAAATCTGATTTTTTTTTGAAAAATATAAGAAACTATTATTTTACTTAATAGTGAAGACGCCACGACTGCGCAAGAAGAAAATTCCCATCTGACAAGTACATTCGATTTAGTCGATGTTCATGAAAATCCTATTGAGTAAGTACATATACCTATAACAGCTCTGTTCCAACCGACATGAGAACCGTTCTAGAACGGTAATAATTTCCAGTCGATGAATTCATTTGTCAAGTAGGATAAACATTCAACCTATTGAAAAATAGGTGGGCAACTGAAATTTACTGGTTCTGGAACGGTTTTCATGTTGGTTGGAACAGAGCTGATATCTCTAACAAAAAAATAATCTGATTTTTTTTTTTTTTTTTTTTAAATAAGAAACTTCCCGTTTGAGCAATTTCTCATCAAGAATTTTATTTCATAGTAATGAAAGTGATATCCACGACAATGACGATAATAAAATGGAAGATGAAAACCAAAAAGATGATTCAGAAACAAAGACATGTTTTTTTTGTGGTAAACGTCGCATTGGACGTAGAGGACGAAAAACAGGTTGTATTCTCTCCAAAGCAAAAGATAGATATTTTAAAACCATCAAATCATACGCCACAACGATAGATGATACAAAAATGCTGTCGAGAATTGCTCTGGAACAAGCACAGCCTAACAAGATTTTAGCATACCATAAGGTGTGTGGTACTTCTTATTATGGCAAATGTTCAAATGAACAATCTAAAGCCAAAGAAACAACATGGTCGGCTAAACGTAACATCCATCAAGCAGCTCGTGAGCGAATATTCAACTACATTACTGAGGAAGTCATTATTAACAAAAGAATTTTGTGATTGACTCACTTAAAACATTGCTTAATAGAATTTTTGGACGAGTTACATGTGGCGGCAGGTCTGCAAAATGATTACTTTGGTCATAGCATCATAAATCTATCCAATCAAATACAACAGAATTTGAAATCGAAGATCAAATGTGTCATTATGGATAAAAAAACCTACTTTATGTCACAGGAAATGAATATAAATGAAATCAATGATGCAGAAATTCGCGAAATAATATTCGAGCAAGAAGCTGCGGATTTTGCCATGAAATATCGTGCCAATATATTAAAAGTAAAGTCTACGCCTTTGCCTGAATATTTGGATAGTACAGCATTGAAGAGAGGTGAATGGGAAACGCCTCGATGGTTAAAGTTATTTTGGACGACGGTTTTAAGTGGCGTTAACAAAAAAACTACCGATCGCACTGATAGATTGGCTTCCAACTTTTCACAAGATTCGCTTTACCAGGGGTCACACTAAGCCAAGCAAACACATTCTATTAGGACTCACTATGAAAAGTCTGACGGGCAGTGAGAAAGTGATCAATATATTAAGCAAGCTTGGGTATTGTGTTAGCTACTCAACGCTCGTCGAATTGGAGACATCCGTGGCTTATTCTTGTGTCGCGAGCAAAAAATTATGCCCCTCAAGTATTTATCCAACAAATATTTTACCGTTTGGAGTAGCATGGGATAATTTTGACAGATTTGTAGAGACATCGGGCAAAGGAACAGCTGGAAAAGATACGTTGCACGACACCGTAGGTATAATGTATCAAAGCATACCTACAAGGATGGAATTGGAGTTGATAAACAGCACCTCTTTCATCGACAAGAGATCAAGTAATTTCTTACCAAGCATTCGTAATGCACAAGATCGCAGAAAAAGATCTTTCGAGCTTCAGGGTTCCGATGATTTTCATCACGCCAAACAAAGTCGCCCTACTTTCTGGTCAAGCAGCGTAGTGTCCACAACATCAGTTCCTCAAAATCTGAAAGCTATAAAGCAAATTAATTTTTGTTGGTTGCTTTCACAAAAATTGCAAGTACCAAACACGCCCATGTGGGCTGGGTACATCTCAAGAATACTTAAAGATGAAAGTCCTATGCAAAAAATAGAATACTTGCTCCAAATTAATAGTTCGCCAACGAATCCTGATGTAGTGAAAGAGACCATGTTAAGAAGTCTGCAGATAGCATCAGAGTGTGGAAAAGAATATTACAACGTGACATACGATTTAGCCATGGCTAAAATTGCTTTGAGAATACAAAGCGCGGAGCCTCAATTTTCGAGCCTATTTATTCACTTTGGCTCTTTCCATACTATGATGTCGTATCATAAAGCAGTTGGCAAATTCATGGACGGGTCTGGATTAGTGAACATGTTAATAGATAGTGGCATTATGGCAAATGGTTCAGCATACACTTTTTTAAAAGGAAAGCATTTTAATCGATGTCGTAAATTCCACCCTTTATTATCTCTTGCTTTGCAAATACTGCATTTTGAAAGGTTCCTTGTTGACAAACAATTTCCAGAAGTAGAAATTGAAAAGCTTAAAATGCACATTGTGGAATTCAATACTATAAACACAGTCAATCCAAGAATCACAAGTGTAATTGCAAATATGGTATTCGATGAATATGAAAAATTCAAAGAAGACACTCTCAAAGGGAAGCATGGTAAAACACCACAAGTGTATTGACTGTACGTCCAGCTCATTGATTATTATTTGATTTTTGAGTACAGTATTCGGACTTCAGATTTTGAACTTTTCAAATACATGTTACCCAAACTAACAAACCTTTTTTTCACCATGAATCATCAAAATTATTCGAGGTATCTAACCCTTTACGCTGACAAATTAAATAAAATAGAAGAAACGCATCCCGGTTTATTGAATGATTGTAAAGAATGTCTGCTGGGCATTCGCCGCACACTCAACCCGTTTTGTAGAATACCTATAGATTTATCATTGGAGCAAACAGTCAATGCGGATGCGGCTTCCAAAGCCTCTGGTGTGATTAATTTAACTGACTCTTTTTCCGCAAGACAAAGATGGTCAATTACCCACGCAGTAAGAACGCATGCGACAACAATGATGACGGAATTATGTGGTATGAAAAAAGGAGACGACACCGTGAAAGATTTAAAAAAGTCAACAATACAGCATTGGCGAAAAAAATTGGTTACATTACTTGACTTTATGCAAAACTGTACCAATCCTTTTTCAAAAAATTTGGAAAAATCACATTTATATAACGTATCATCAGGGCAAACGGTTAGCGACGAAATTTATGAATTCTTATCATCTGTGGAATCTAGTGGAGAACAGCAACGCAACAAATTTATTTCCGAATGCCTAAAGAAACCAGAAAGATTTGATCAACCCATTTCTAAAAATAAAATTATAAATTTTAATTTTGGTAACAAAAAAAAAGTCAAAATTGCAGGACAGGTCAAAGAAATAAAAATACAGAGAGATGTTTTTGGCAGATTGCTATGCGCATCTCTCGAAAAAAACATTGATTTAGAAAAGGCCTTGAGTTATCCTCTTGTTCCAGTGTCTTTTTCTTTCTGTCACTTAGAGGGCAGTATTTGTAAAACCCAAAAATCTGTCATCATAAATTATCTGAAAACAGCACAATCAGAACACATTGAAGTTCCAGAGGCCGATATTCACATTATAGATGGATTTTATCTGTTACATAGGTTGAAAAATGTACCAGATACTTATGGAAAAATTTCAAGCTTGATTTTGAACATAATTTCAAAGAATAGGAAGGAGGCACACATTGTATTTGATTTGTTTCGAACACCCAGCATCAAAGATTATGAGCACGATAAAAGAGGCGAAGAAGAAATATATTTTGACATAAAACGCGAAAATAAACGTCGCGTTGAATTTAGTAAATTGTTGAGAAGTGGCAAAAAAAAAAATTTGTTGAATTTTTAATAGAAGATTGGGCGAGTGATGGTCATGTACTTGCTTGCGTGGGCAAAAAAATCATGTTGAACTACGACAGATGTTACAGTTATAAGGTGTCCAATAACAAAATGCTGCGAGAGATTGATTATGATTTCACCTGTTTTCATGAGGAAGCCGACACAAAAATAGTTTTTCACGTATGTCAGCTGCACAAAAATTATCGCGTGCAAGTGCATTGTACTGATTCTGACATCCCCGTTATAATGTTGACGAATTTTAAGTTCCGCAGAGGAAATACAGAAATAATAATCAATCTCAGTACAAGTAAGAAAAAATCATTTATAAATATCAACACTATACATGAAAATCTTGGGGATATGCTCTCACGTTCACTAGCAGTTTGTCACATTTTCACAGGCAACGATTTTAATCCTGCTTTTTATCGAAAAGGAAAAAAAAAACCCTTTGCAATTTTGAAAAAAGATGTAAAATTTCAAGAATCCTTTGTCAGCCTCATACAGTCTGTACCGTCTCAAATTACCACCTCGAGTACACTTTATAAAATGATTGAAGAGTACGTATGCAGAATGTATTCATTAAAAATAAAAAATGACGTCGATAAAGGTCGCTACGAATTATTTGCAAAAACCTACAAATGTAGCAGCAATAAAGAAGAGATTTTGAAAAAAAAAAATCAGATCTTGCGATGCTTCGTGTTTGCCCCCCAGTAAGTAAGAATTACTTCAACAAATAAAAAGAACAATGTACATTAGTAGCATATGGTGTAATGCACATATGCGAGTTCCTACGGAGAAGATCCCAGAAGAATGTGGATGGACATTGATCGATCAAAAGTATGAATATTATTGGTTCGATGGGCCTGCAAGTCCATCGTTCAATGATGTATCATTGTACACTACAGGTATTTTTATTATATATTTCATTATAATTCGCTATTTAGCATGTTTCATAACGATTTTATATTCGTCGCAGAACATGATGAGAATGGGTCCACTAATATGAGCGACCAGGAAGACGATGATGAAAGTGATTGCTGTTTCAGTGAAAATGACGAAAATGATGATAATGACGAGATGAGCGATGAATCAGATACTGAATAGTTTTTTAATAAATTGATCAATATTAGTTTGGTATATTTTGATGTGATTTAATTTAATTTAATTAAAAAAAAATATATGTGAAAAAACTTTGTTATATTATGGGAAAAAGTTTGTTGCATCAGCATTTGAAAAGATGTACCTACTTACAAAAAAGTATGTGTTTTTTCTAAAAAATCTATATTTCAGCTGCAAATTCCAAATTTAATTAAATTGTTTATAAATTTTAAATGCCGCAAATTTAAGCTAGCTTTTCTATGTTGAGATTAGTGATCAGCGCATCAACAAACAAATTGTCACGGATTCTGGAAAAACCTGGCACCCTACTTGAATAGAATTTCTTCGAATTAAGTTTGCTAGTGCCTAATTGTTCACAATAATAACAATAATAATAATAATATTGATAATAGAAAATATAATAATAACAATCAAAGTATGGGTTACATTAGGCAATTCAAACCACGTGACATTCAAGATGGCGTGGCGGCCACACATGGACCAAAAAACACAAAAAAATGTCTAGTTTCTGCCCGACTTAATAGTTTACGTACCTAGTAAACGAATATTTTATTGAATAGGCCGGCATAGACACACGTTCTTTCGCGCGGTTTATCGTGTCATCTGCAAAAACCTGTGGAAAATCATGTGCGTGAGTGACGAGGACTACGCGCAATGATAGAATGGGAAGGGATTTCACACGTGTTTTCATCTGGAATGTGGCGTCAGTACTCAAGTACATGATAAGTGCAGTTCACAAGCCATTCCACGTCACGGATTTTGAGGCTAGTACGAAAACATGAACGCCGAGTAACGAACTATCACGTTAAAAATTCGTACATGACCACATGCCCTTTCAAACGACACGATAAATGACACTTTTTGCCCACACAGATACGATTTTTCCTTTGAAAATGATATGCCCCGCGTAATCACGTGCAAAATCATTTGAATACTTTGTCAAGTGTATGGAACATGACACTTTTTTTGCCACGCCGTTCTTTCGCGCATGCAAACCGCTACATCCCAACACGCCACGATAAACCGCGCGAAATAACGTGAACGTGTGTGTATGGCGACCAAATAATAAAAATCAAAGCTGCAAGCAAAGCTCGAAGCAAAATAATTAAAATATACATGAAAATACATATTCAAAACAAACTTGCTGGCCGCCACGCCATATTGAATTTTTCGTTTTGACAGATGGATTGAATTGCCTAATTATCATAGGTAAGTACATGGAGTATGCTATGTGGTTACAATTTTTTTTGTACTTTTGTTGTCCGACTGACGTTAATACTCATTTTTTTTGTCCGACATTTACTACACATGTTCTAAAATTACATAGTTATTCATAATTATTTTTGTCGGACATACATGTATCAACTTCCTTAGGAACGCCACAGCGACATGTTGAGGGCGTCGGACCACCCCGAAGCCACGTGATTTTTGTCCGACATATATGATATCATTTATGTTATATAAAAAACAGTCGATTGGCATTGAAACTACACGTACATGTATCAACTTCCTTAGGGACGTCAGAACGACAACTTCACGAAGAGCTAGCGCGGCAAGGTCCCATCGCCCAGGGTGGAGATATGAAAAATATTGTCCGACTTGGTGTTATGAAGCCGCTCAGTTTGGCGTGTACATGAGTTACAAAATTTTAGGGTCGATGTACTGGGGACTATAACTGCACTGGATATCAAATGGAAAATAAAAACTGATATGTGCAGTCAAATGGAATGTAAAAATTGCACTGAGTGCACCTCCGTGCAACATTATTTTTTGGCGAACAGTTTTAAAACGAGTTCTCCAGACTAATACGTAAACGAACGTTATGTGTCAATCGAAGTTCTTGCTAAAGTGCGATTTTTTTTTTAAGATAAAAGTCAAACTGACATTAGGTTGGCAATACAATGTAAAATTGTCAATGCTTTCAAATTTTTTATGTAGAAAAGGCTTGTGTTGCCAACATAGTTACTAAATTTCTGACTTGGGGAATTATCTTTAAAAAAAAACAGATTTTAAAATCCTAGGACCGCTAGAACTGGTTCAGAAACGGTTCCGAGCCGATTCTGGTTGATCCGCGAATCCAGAACCGTAACTAAAAGTTCTGAACTTTGTGATCCGCGAACTTGAACTTGAACTACGCATGCGAAATAGTTTCGAACCAGTTCAGAATCCTTACCGCTCACGAAGCTATAGTAAAAGTAAAAGCCGTTTACGGAAACTATGATGGGTTAACCCGATCGCCAGCAGACTTATTTTGGCTTTTTTCAATCGTATTCATTAAGGAAAAATAGAATTCAGAAAACATTCAGCTGCTGATCGGGTTAACCCGATTTTAGTTTCCGTAATCGGCTAAATAGAAAAGAGTCAAAAGAGATAATGCATGCAGCATGCAGAGAGCGCCCACGTCGCCCACAGTGCTCTTGCCTCTTGCTCAGTTTGGTCGGATCCAAGCTCGACTCGAAGCTAATCTCTGGCTAACGAATGTTGGGCGCTACGTCATCAATACTTGAATTTATCACATAATTTATATGATTACTAGTTGTATTCCTTTCAAGAGTTTGAAACACTCGAGCTACTCGCTCCGGTGTTTAGTAGCCCCCGATTTGCAGGGAACAGATGCGTGGTGCAACAAAAACTTTTCGAAAGGAATAAGCGCGTGAAGCCCCGGAGCTGTTCCGGAGCTCCTCCTAGGTGTGAAAGGAATACAACTATTATCGATATTCGTATTGTTGATGGTTGACAAAGAGAGATGTACCACAAGCAAAATAAATTTCCGTGCTACGACAAATGACGCGTAAAACCGTTGCATTTTTTTGGATTGTAAAATATGGATGGATTAAATTGGGCGCCTTCCTTAAATCTAAGTTGTATAATAATTCACGCCCCCTCCTAAATCAATCAATCAATTTCACCATAATAATTGCATTGTTATTCGACTTCCGGACCTATCTATTATAAAGTTTTACAACTTGATGGGCTCACAGAAAAAGCATAATTCAATAATATTTTGGTTGCACGCCATAATAAACATCAAAAGACCTTAATAAATAATTATCACAACAGAAATAATTATTAGGTACTTACCTATTATATTTAATTATGTTATATAATGTCCTCTTCCGTTTCTTGAACTCTAATGAAGTAGTCTTTGTTCGTTTTGAGTTCATTATGAAAAATATTCACCACAATTTACATAAACAAACTAATAACTGAACTCGCAGTGCTCTCCCGTTGTGTAATTTTTACTTACCCCGGTGCGAAATTGAATCCGCCAGAGGCAGCACCTCGCTGCAGCCAAAATTTTTGAATTTCCGTGTTTGCAGGGCTTACGTTTTGAGACGAGATCTCAAAAACTACTTAATATTTTTTAGTGAATCAAGAAAATTTCGAAAGATAATAAAATTTAGAATAATGCTCTTGTTTTATTTTTCTGAAAAGAGCTTTGGGCTTGGATATACCGAGCGATAGAAACGATGCTTTTTTTCGAGTATTTAGGTCGTGGTATTTTCAATTTGAAATTTTTTTTTCGAAAAACTAAAACAACAGCATTAATCTTTAGACTTTTATCTTTCATTTTTTTCTGATCCGGTCAAAAAATATTACAAAATAAGTGAGTTCTCGTCTCAGGAAATCAACCCTTTTTCTCAAC
Organism: Ceutorhynchus assimilis; assembly: GCA_917834065.1. Classification (NCBI taxonomy): domain Eukaryota; kingdom Metazoa; phylum Arthropoda; class Insecta; order Coleoptera; family Curculionidae; genus Ceutorhynchus; species Ceutorhynchus assimilis. Next base: position 7,404,707 of record OU892288.1, read on the forward strand.
TTTTAATGCACCCAACGATTGCCTGCCCCTAAACCATTACCACACCCAATTTTTCCGGAGTTATTTGTCGTTACCTGGGCGTACTTAATAATTGTTGAACATGTTAAGATAATACCGTAAACGCAAACTGGTGCTCGGTTCATTTTAACCAGCCAATTAGGTCAGTTATAGAGCGGCAAGAAAATTACCTGTCATTTTCAGGAAACGTCAGCAGCGCGTGTGCATGCCGGAACCGGTTGCAACCATCAGTGGGCCTTTAGAATTTAATTTACTGGAAACGGATTGTAACTGAGTGTTTTTCTTTGGGGGGAGGGTGTTTCGTGTTGGGTCGTAACGCCATAGGGCGTGTTGGTTGGAGTAATTAATAATCATTATTTTCCAATCAATTGGAAGCAGTGTTACATGCCAAAATTGCCTTCAACTATTTCACGCTTATTTTTAGTTTTCCATTCAAAATTTCTATAGATATTTAATTTTTCCCTGATTTTATTAGGCTTTGTTTACATTTTTCCTTTATGAAAGTTCAACAATAATTACAGGAGTTGCAGATTGATTGATGAGATAAATTTAAATTCTATTTTCAAATGTGACTAAAATCTGTTTTTTTTTTTAAAGATAAAAGTCAAAATGACATTATGTTGGCAATATAATAGGGGTTTTCGAGCGCTTGACCGGTAAATACCGCAGTCATGCCCTTGGTTGTCCTGGGTCACAGTCCTTTGACGTTTGTTTGACCGTTTATGGTCAAAGCAGTTCCAAAACGCTTGAAATTAGTTGGTTGTTAGTTATCATTTTGGTTTTGATCTGTCAAATTTGTCTGCTTCTCCCTTCCCCTTAATCCCCTTGTATTTGTTTACATTTTAAGCTCTAACCAAACAATTATATTTTTATTATTTTCCAATTAATTTTCTCTTTTCTGGTTCGCTCGTTTCTTTCAAAGATGAAGATGCATTTAATAATCCTTGGGCTGTATCCATATCGTTGACGTTGAATATCTTTTCCCTCATAGTTCAAGAGGATTTGGAACCTTTCTCTTCTATCCATGATGATTATTTAAATTACAAATTTAAAATACTGAAACTGGGACTGGACCACTGGACTAACACAAGACAATTGTCATCAACAGAAATGGTGGGAGGTGAAAAACAGGTCGAAAGTTGTGTAAATACCGGTAAATACCACTGCTTGTCAATGTTGAAGAATAACGTCACAACGAAGACCAAGGGCTCGTTTTTAGGTAATGACCACGAATTACCAAACCTCTTAAATTAAATTGGTACAGTAAATGGTATTTACCGGTCAAGCGCTCGAAAACCCCTAATGTAAAAGGGTCAATGCTTTCAAATTGTTTATGTAGAAAAGGCTTGTGTTGCCAACATAGTTACTAAATTTTTGACTTGGGGAATTATCTTTAAAAAAAAAAACGAACTTTAGTTCTTGTTGACGACTAATGATTTTTCTCGATTTTAATCAATATTTTAATTACATTTTCAAATTAATTTTAAAATAAACAAATCCAATATATCTTGGGTTACGATTTCCAAATCGAATGGGTCCGTTCGGGTGTACTGCACGCTGCCGGTACTCTGTTCGGTTGCTGAACCCAGCACCAAATTTAGTTCTGCATCCGGTTCCATCAACCACCGGACTGCTCTCTATTCTATAGTGATACTCAAGTCATGTCACTTATGATTTGTGTGCCAGCTGACTGCGGAAGTGTCGTTTATCTTTGTCAGTTGACCTATCAATTAGTGATGGTTTTGGGTCATCGATTCTTTAGTAGGCGTTTACGTCTTCACACCACGAATTGTATGATTATCGTAGTATTCTTTTAACATATTTTTTCTAATGGTTTATTACTTGTTGTTATCATTAGTCGTCAGCTGATGTCATTTTTCTCTGATTATATTGTTGTGTGTAATTTCTGGTACTTGCAATTTTCTCCGATTTATTTTTGACATTTATGGTTACTTTGCCTCATCTCTATTTTTCAAATCTAGGACAGCTAATTAATTCCTTGTGGTGAACCTTTCTTCTACGATTTGGTTGTTCCGAGAAAAGAGTCTCTTTGGAAGAAATAAATTTTCGTCTTCGCCCTAAAGGGGACTTTGGACCTAGTCTTCTCACTAATTGAAGTAATGGTACATTGAGTTGACTTACGTTGCGTTACGTTCTCGTTAAGTGCCATAATTTCGCCGATGATTTCGGATTTTTAAAAACCATTTCGGTAAGTTTTGCTTTGCACGTTTTTACCTTAAGGGATTCCGAGCTTCTCTATTTGATAATTAGTAAAAAACTGCCATAGAGACCACTATATTATATCCAGGATCTCGAGTCCCGACTAATCCAGCGGAATAAGAGTATTTTTGTGGCGAATAAAACCCTAGTCCAACAGGTGAGACATAATCCAACAACCTCAAATTTTCTTAGCAAACTCGGGTCACATTTTCTTTTCATATATATTATCACAAGAGAAAAAAATTTGTCGGCAAAATTTTCGAAAGGTATGAAAGTTTGTTGCTTGGCAATTTCGCGAATGACATTTTTGACAAAATCACGGGCGAGTGATTTTATCAAAAATGTCATTCGCGAAATTGCCGAAAAGCAACAAACTTGAATAAAACCTTGAGAAAAATTTTGCCTACATAATTTTTCCCGAGTGGTATTCGTTATGACTATTTCACGTAAGATTTTGAAAATAAATCGAATGCAAAAATATGAATAAAAACTTCAAATTGAAAATATCAGTTTGACAATGTCAAAAAATGGTCGTAGGTAATACCATAAGAGCTCAGATTTAGCCGGATATTTTTTGGCTTGGTCTCGAATACTTACTTTTAGGAAATTTAACGAGAGCTGTTCCGACAAAATCACGAGAGCGCAGCTCGAGTGATTTTGTGGAACAGATCGAGATAAATTGCATGAAAGTAAGTATAAGAGAGCAAGCAAAAAAATATCCTGCTCAAAATCTGAGCTCGAATGGTATTTAGTACGGCAATTCCACGAATGCATAATCAAAATAAAATATGGAAATACTTTTTAAAATGAACAGTTATTGAAGGTACAATTAGAATAAATATTTTCCCCTCACAATTTGACTCTACAGAAAGAGAAGAAGACTCTGTGTTCTCAGGAATTGAATTTTCTATTTCGCTATTAATTCATCTTTAATTGTCCCAAATCGCTGAGTGTTGAAAATATTTTTAATTTTATTTAAAAATACACTTTTAATAAGCTAAAATGATAGAACTTGTGAATTTTTGTGACAATTATTTGACAGATGATTCAAAAACCAATTTTATATGCAATTGTTACTACGGTAACGATTGCATCAACAGAAAATTTATCCGATTTTTTTATCCAGTTATATTTTCTCTTCCTTCCTATTTATCCGCTAGCAAACTACGATTTTTGACATTTCAAATGGGATTAATTATACATGAGTGGAATTGTCGCTGAAATACCATGTTGTTGGTATTGTCCAGGTAGCAATATTGTCAGCTGAATACGGAATGTATTGCCGGTGTAATAGACTCTAGTGAAATAGTCTATTAAAGCTTTATCTGATTTTGCCTAAGTTGATTAATTATTATCATAAATACATTTAATAAATACATAATTTTCAAGAGCTATAGTTCTACCAAGTAAATTTGACATTAATAATTGAATAATTTGAAATGTAAATTCATTTTCTTTTCTTCATTCTTTCTTTTCTTAAAGTGCCTGACTATGGTTAAGGTTAAGTTACAAGTACAAGGTGTTATACATACATTGTAACACAATACTCGTTCAGTTGTAACCGAGATTGTAACTGTAAGGCTATCACTACCAAGCCTAACAATCCTTCCGGACTGTGAATTTGAACCTTAAGATTGGTTTGACCACCTTAACCACAACCAGTACCCAGGACTGACCTGTTCAGATTTTGAAGAACGGGATGTACACCGTCGAAACGAAATAAAACAACAGTTGTGTATTTCGGTGTAAATTTAATAAAATTGGCTGAGCGCTTTCGGTCTTATTAGACCATCTTCAGAGCCGCCATATAACACGCAAAGTATACATGTTTAAAAGGTCTTTATAATAAAATAGGTTTTTAAGTACTTACTCGTTATAGAAATCGTGACTCAACATAGGACATTAAAAAACAAAACACCAAATAATAATACATGACAACGGAGACTTAAATAATATTGAAACACACTTTAAAATTCTTGTATATAAAACAAACAGACACAAAAGATGAACAGATAGTATTTTTTTTTTATAAAACAAGAATGGTACGCTCTTAATAAAAGTACGTTGTCTTTTGAAATGCAACAAATATTATTTATCAATGTAAAAACCCAGAACCATCATCGCAATACGTAAAAAAAAAATTATATTATTTTCACATATATTATGATCTATAATTGACTGGGTTTGTCTAAGAAATTTTTAAATTGAAATTGACTAGGTTTGTCTAGAAGTGGATGGGTAGGTATTATCAGCAAAGAATTTGAAGGTAGGACTTCTGAGGTTGGTTTCATTGGTCCATATGTTAAGGCAATGGGTGAGGTTGTTTTTAACTTCTCTGGCAATTTCAAGGTCCTCTCTATAACCTAGGGATTTAGGGTTGTTTGACCTCTGTGGAAAAATTATTTTGCTGTTTTCATAAGGGGAGAAATTATGTTTCGTGAAGTTAAGGTGGTGGCCAAACGCAGAGTGTCGTGTTCTATTCATATGCTCTTTAATGCGGGTTGAAAGAGGTTTTTCCAATGTATGTGGCAGGACAATCTGCGCATTTAAGTTTGTAAAATCCACTTTTTTGGGTATGGGCTATGGTTTGCTTGTTATTTATTAAAATGGAACCTAATGAATTTGTGCTCTTAAAAGACAGTTTGATATTGTTTTGAGAACCGCTTAGTATTCTGGATATTTTATAGGAACAAGGGCCAAGGTAAGGAAGGGAAACATATTTATTAGTTGAGGAATTTTGGGTTTGACTCTTGTAAGCTTGGATTGCTTCTCTTTTTGTTTTTATTTTGGCAATTTGTTTATCTACTATATTCGGGTCATACCCATTGTTAAAAGCAATTTGTTTACTGATGTTAGTTTCATTTTCTATGTCTTCAGGGGACATGGGGATATTTAATAAACGATTAATATAGCATTTGAAAGAAGCCATTTTGTGGTTAAGGGGATGGTTGGAATGGTAAGGGATGATGTGATCTGTTTGTGTATTTTTACGAAATATTTTGAAGGATGGACAGTTGTCCTTTTTTGTAATGGTGATGTCTAGAAAGTTGATGCTGTTGTTGGTTTCCGATTCTGAAGTGAATAAAATGAATGGATGCAAATTGTTGAGAGAGTTCAAGACTTGCACAGGATCACAATTAACTATTGCAAAACAATCGTCAACATACCTAAACCAATTCAATATTTTGTTTTCATTGAGCAGTAAAGGAACGGCATTTTTCTCTAATTTGTCCAGAAACAAGTCAGCTAAGAGATCGGATTTAAAAAAAATTGAATAGAAAATCAACAATAAAATTTGAAAAAAAGTGTATTATTTCAAAATGTATTTTCAAGCTGGCAACGCAAAGGGTCATTAGCTAGTTATTTATAAATGAATTCAGACAGAACATGGTTCTTTTTTTCTTAAATATACAAACTTTTTATTCGCTAATAATAACTTTTTATGCATTGCACCCATTCAATTCATTTTTGGAGGGTTGCAACGTTCTTGTGAGGCGGTCTGGTTTTGATCAAAAAGTCTCACACAGGCCTCGACGAACGTGAAGTTTTCTAACTTACTGATCGAGAAATGTGTTTTTTTTTCCTGTGGGACATAATATACTCCTGGACATAATTATCGCACCACCACTGCACATAAACTCCATAAGCAGTGGTGCGAAAATTTTGTCCAGGAGTATATTAATGTTCCACTCATTTTATAGGTATCTTCCATTCCAATTTTATTGAACATCAATAATTGATCTCCAAACAGTCCATGTCTCAATTCGATCGACTACACTCCCACAAGACGTAATTCCAGGTGCAACTGGACAATTTTGCTGCGTAGTTTCTTCTCGTACCGTTCCTTCATTATATTTTTCAAACGTCAATGAATCTTCAAACATTAATGCATTTATATCTTTTGCGTTTCAACAAGTGTATTTACGGTAGTTTAGCTGATGAAAAAATCATCAGTTCAAATTTGAGTAATGAAACAGATTTTTTTTTTGTAACAACATGAAATTTAGCATTATGCTCCTATGTCCGGTCCTGCCTGAAACTTTTTGATCAAAACTGGGCAGCCTCACAAAAACTGTAACGCTCTTTTGTCGAAACAAAAGAATGTTCATAATTTGTGCTCGACTATTGCTCAGTGGTAGTTTAGCTTGGGGTGGTCCTTAGTGTTGGTACAGTAGAGAGAGGGCGCCACTAGTTTGTATAAATAATTTTGGTTACCAAGGAATAGCCAAACTAGGCACTATTCCATTAATTAGTTTTGTTTAAAAAGATAAATTCAAAAAAATCTGAAAAGGTAAAATAAATCCAAAATTCAATAGCTATCTGAGATTCAACCCATTCAATAAAAACACAAGCTTTGGAATTCTAAACACAATTATTTATTTAAGTTAATTTTCATTAAAAATTTGTGACAAGATGGCGAACTTATTTTTGATCTATTATTATCTAGTATCCAAGTTTAAAAAAAAAAAAAAACATTAGGCAACTTTTCAAAAGCAGAACTCAATTTAAATAAGTATAATAGAATTGAATTTTAAGAACAATCAATAGATACCTATGAAGAAATTTACCTAAATATAAATGATGAAGTCCTAATACCATTAACCTTCAATTTTTGACTAAAATCAATAAAATCAAATTTATAAATGCATAAAGGTAATAAGTAATCCCTAGGAAGTTATAAATGCCAAAATCTATAATCAAAAGTATCGGGGAGAGCTCTACCGTCTTACCTGTAATTAAAATTCAAAATATGTAACCATGAAACTCAAATTCAACTACCGAAAGATTTTACATTGGCTTACCTTGCAGAATTACCACCTTATTCATTTGAAATTAAAGGTTAAATTAACCTCTAAAAGGTAATTAATATTATATCGATCGGTATTCGATATAAAAGAAATAAATTTGTAATGATCCATAATTATTGGATACTAGATAAAGATAACGAAAACGATAATAAAGGTAGTTATCTGATTACGATAATGATTAATTAATCAATAAAAATTACATTAAACTGTAGCTAGCTATTTTAGCCAAATACCACAATACGGTAAATGATTTTATAGTTATTAATTAGCTAATTAAGCTAATCGATAGTGAGCGATAAGAAAAAAAAAATTAACAGTTATTAATATTTGTAAAGATAATTAACAGCTAACAAAGCCAATCGACAGGGAGCGGCAAAAAAAAAAATAATAATAGGTAACGGTAATTATTAAGGCACAGTTACGGGACCCCTAGGTAAGTAATTATACAAGCCTGGACGAAATCCGTGGAAATTCTCAAGAATTTGAGATCCAGAAGCACCAAACTGACGGAAGGCAATCATCCAATGGTCGGGGATCAATCTCTTACAAGACACAACTTTCCTTGTAGAGGTGGCCCAGACTTGCTTTGGAAATGCAGTACCGCATGGTCTCAAATTCGTCAAATTTTCACCCAGAAGTGTAGGCGTGGATTTTCAATACTCTCCCAAATTGCTTCAACGCAGATAATTAACCTCACTTTCAAAAATTTACACAAAAATCAACAATCTATTGATTTTCCAGGAAACGTTCCAGCTGGGACAACTACTCACTCCTCTGGCTAGTTAAACTTATCCAATTTTGGGCTCGATGGCCAAGAATGAAAACCAAAGTTTTTGGATTTCTCGGAGACGACCTTTTCAGTCTCTCTATAAAATCGAAAAGAAAAGTCAAAAGTATCAAACTGTGGTTGTGTCTTTCTTCCTCTGTCAAGCCTGTCAAAATTATAAAAATGACAGTGCTACGGGGTTTTCTTATGAAGAACCTTAGTTCGGTTCGGCGGGAGTGCGAATGGAGTCACTCGGAGCACCGGAGTGAGCAAATCGAAACCACCTTTTGATAATATAATTTTCGGTATTAGGTCAGGAAACTAGTCAGAGGAATCATAGATGTCGCCAGGTGTACGAGAATCTTAAATGATTTCAAATATATGAAATCAATTAAGAACAATTAAATATGTTCTTGTGACATTTCAAATGTTACAAAACATAGAAGCCTACTTAACCCACTGAAAATAAATCGAATCGGTTCCATACATAATAAGTTATTAGCAGAGAAAACAAATAATAATTTGGGCCACGGTGTCCAACATATCATTATTTCAAAAAAATCATACCTCCGCAAGGTTTAGCTTAATGAGCTTAAATGTTCCATAAAACATTTCATATTCAAACTTCGAAAATTAATCGCACACATTTTCATTAAAAAAACCAAAATTATGGCCCAAATAAATCTAAAAATTACAACAACAGAAATAGCACTAACACGTTCGTTTATTTCAAGCTACAAAGCAAAGTATAAAATTCCATTTAATTTTGTTTTATGAAAACATAACGGACGCGACGAATCAAATTCGATTTATTTCAATTTCATTTCATTTTGGTTACGTAGGAATGAATATATATATTTTATTAAAGCAACAAAAATTTGTTCCTAGTTTAATTCAATTAATAAAATTAAGGCTATGGAAACTAGCTCCCTTTACATTATCTCCATCACAATTTTAATTTAATTAAAAAATTTCCAACTGAGTATACCGAATAACGGAATCTGATTTCCAGAAGAGATTGTAACAGGATTAGCCTCAGCTGAAATTGAATTTCTGCAGCGTCGCATTGACGCACCTCACATAGATAATTATTACTTCTTTTTCTGATGTATTTTTTTTTTGTCGCCACCAGATTCTAATGCCAGATGCGCCTCTTTCAGACTTTGGTTTTAATGAGAATGTAAATTTTATTGAATCACAGTTATTTTAAACAAACAATTTAGTATAATGTGAAAGTATTCCAACAAACAAGAACTTTGTTATTATGGGGCAAAAGTTTCCAGTTGATATTTTGCGGCTTAGAAAAGTTTGAATGCTAAATCGAGAGATAATTTCTATAAGTAGCATGCACGCTCATTGTTTAAGGGTAACACTTAAATGAAATGGAACCAATTGACTTCAATTATAAAAAAGTTTCCAATTTAAGTTCTAATTTCATGAAAAATCGATATTGCTCTTGTCATTATAATACGATTATCTAATATTATTTCTAATTTTATTTAACTTAATTTCAAGATTTACCTGATGATATTATTGATTATTGCATAAAAGGTACAACGATAAACTAATAATATTCTGTGAATTCTGTTCTTTTTCTGCCTCGATATTCATGAAACTCTGTTACTACCAAGCCTCAGCGCCCTCAGCTGCTTGATTATTACGCGACTATAATGAAATTACCTCCATGTAAAATCGAACTGCATTTTTCTCTATGCAACAGAGCACAATTATTCCTAGTCAAACGAACAGATGCAATTCCGTCTCTTTATATTCCATACAAATTTCCGCTCTGAATTATCTCAAAAACCTTTGGGGCTGACGCGAAAAATAATATTGGTTTTTAGTGCGACTGTCTATGTTTTGAGGGAAAATAAATCAGAGCGCCAATTTTCGGGGGAAAAAAAATTGTGGCAAATATCCTACCCACTTTCTATGATATTTCATAGGCAGTGGATTGTTTCAGGGAAGTCCTGTGTTTACATAATAAAATTTTTATTTATGGTACTATTGTGTTATGTTGAAAATAAGTCACGTTGACTTAGAAAATATAACACACGAGTAGCATACAATGTTTTATCCAACAACTGAGAAATCATAACACACGAGCAGCATACAAGAACTGAAAAAGAAAAAACTAACAGGAATTTTTTGGGAATAAATCTTCTTTTAGGCAGGATTTATAAAAAAAAATATTTCCTGACGTTTTGTGTTGACGTTATAAGAGAGTGAGTTATGTTATAAATCATAACCTACTAGTGGGTTATGGTTTATAACACACTAGTGTATTATTTGATAGTTTCTCTGTCTAAATTCGCACAAATATTGACTCTTGTAACAAGTAAGTATTGAATGAAATATTTTTTATCCAACACCAACTTACCCACTAGTGTTGTGATTAATTTCTTTCTCTATTAACACTCTCTAATAACGTCAACGAAATACGTCAGGAAATAAAAAATTATAAATCCTGCTTTAAAGACTCATTCCCAAAAAATACCTGTTAGTTTTTTTAGTTCTTGTATGCTCCTTGCTGGTTATGATTTCTCCGTTGTTGGATATAACATTGTAGGCTACTCGTGTGTTATGTTTTCTACACAGTAAAAAATCGGTTTGAGTAAACCATTGAAAATCGTTGAGTTAATGGGATCGGGTGTGACATTTTGAGTATAAAACCTTAATTTTCACTCAAATAATTAAACACTAGGGAAAATTTACCATAGCTGAAAGTTATCAGAACTCATAATGGTGTTGATTGCCACTCGTTTATCTTCGGAACTGATCGGAATAGACTTCGGTTTCATCACAGGTTGCATTATCTTGGCTAGAGTACTTGACCATTTGACCAATCGACAATCGACCACATCCTTTCCCAATTCGCGTCCGACGTGCTGATCGGTTTCCAATTCCAGGATGCGTTTCTCGGTTTTAATTCGTCATTTAAGTCATCCGAAAGATATAATGGTCCGAAATGTCGAGTGAAAACAATTTTTTTTTTAAATTAGAGTACTTGGGACGAGAAGTGCAGTGCCGTGTTGACTCGACAGCTGTTAGTTCTAATATAAGTGTTTCTATGTATACTTCCTATTATATTCAATTCCAGAATCCAACCCAATCTTAGGAAGGATAGGTTATGAAATGAATTTTATTAACTTTTAGAATGTTCACAGATGATATACAGTGATTAATTTAATCGTATTTCCTAAAATTATACTATACATTTTTAAGGATACTTGATCAAATTAAATTATGATATGTAATTGAATTTAAATTTATTTTTACCATGGTACATTGTACATTTTCAGGTAAAAATTAACAGACATTTTATTAATTATTGTATAAAATGTACGTACATTTCATGGTAACAGTTAATTTATATTCAATTCTAAATCCAGCAAATATACGTCGAAACTTAGTATAATTTCACGGAAATGCGATTAAAGCAATCACTATATTTTGTTAAAAGTAACTCTGAATTGATTAATTTTAATGCCAATAAAGCACAAAAATGAAAAAAGAACAACGCAACTGTGGGTAGAAAAATTAATAATTATTGAGACATTTTTTAGTGCGTATTAACTAAAAATTGTGTAAATGTAACACAATTGTTGTGGAAGTTTGCAGAAAAGTGGACGAGGAAAACTCGAAAAAATTAAGCCGCTTACACAATTTCTATTTTAAATGAAAACCTATTGGTGTAAGTTTCGCTAAAAAATAATGTGTTAATTTTCCACACATTCTGGTGAGGCCATGTTTTGTAGTTAAACCCTAGCAACCATCAATTTTAATATTAGATATAAGCGCTTTCATATGCTATACTAAATAAATTCTTTATAATAAGATTCATATCACTTTATTTTTTAAATGTCCAGCAAAATGGGATAAAATTTTGTATACATCACGCGAGTTGTATGTGTATGTGTATGTGTGTGTTGGAGGTGTCAGATGCACTGCGACCAAGGATGATCTATTGTACCCCTCCTTCTGCTGCTAAGTTCGGGATTCCTGCTTAAAGCAGCCCCTCTAGTCCTAGGTCCTTTAGGAATTTTAGGATGTCTAGCGGTTCCAGGGCTGGAATGTCTTCCAGCTGTATAAGGGGACTTCCAAGTTCTTCATTCTTGAGCGGCTTACGGCATCGCAGTTCAGTAGAAGATGGTGAGGTGTTTCTTCACCGTCTTCACAGAATCTGCAAGTGTTACCTTCTTCCAACCCCAGATTATGTAGGTGCTTATTCAGTCTGCAATGTCCCGAGAGAAACCCGGTTAGAGTTTTGAGACTTTTCTTGCTAAGGTTGACCAGCAGTTCCGATCTTTTTTAGTTGTAGCTGCCCAATAGATCTTTGGCCTGTCGTAGTCCTGGTTGGTCTAGCCATTGTTTGTTCCTTAGCCGGTTCCCTTCCTTTTTAAGGATTTCTTGGAGGTGCGCATTTCCGACGCCGCAGAATGGTTCTGGCCCAGTGAAGGGAGTGACCGCTCCCGTTTTTGCAAGTTCGTCTGCGCATTCATTGCCCTCGACTCCTATGTGTCCAGGAACATATAGTAGGGTTACTTTGTTTTCCTTCCCCAGCTCATTGAGTTTCTGTAGACATTCCCATACTATCTTAGAATTGATTATTGGCGAGCTCAATGCTTTGATAGCTGCTTGGCTGTCAGATATTATTACAATTTCTCGTTTTCGGTACCTTCTGTTCAGGTTGAACTGCACGCATTTTCCTATCGCATGAAGTTCGGCTTGGAATATGCTTGTTGATTTGCCCATTGGCTCCGAGTATCTGGTTCGTGGCCCGAATATTCCGGCTCCTGTCCCCTCAGCAGTTTTGGAGCCGTCTGTGTACCATTTGATGGTGTTTGCTTTAAGGGACTGGATACATTCTATGTTCCATCTGTTCTTTGTACTTAGTTCGATGGAAAAGTTTTTCTCGAAACTGAATTTATCAACAATCGCGTCTTTTGGTAAGTCCATGAGGTGTGCACAATTTGGGAGAGGGAAAGCTCTGCCAAAGTGCGTTTTCCCTTGTAGACTTATCTTCGCCAGTCTTAGATATGATTCACTGGCAACCCGCTTCACTGTTGTGTGAAGTGGTGTTAGGTCTAGGATGACTTCCATTGCCGCGGTTGGGCATGTTCTCATTGCTCCTGTTATGCATAGACATGCGAGTCTTTGTACCTTTCCTAGGGTTTTCCTAGCTGTTACTAGCTGGGTTCGGCTGTACCAGGCTACCGCTCCATAGGTGATGATAGGTCTCACTATCATGGTATACATCCATCGTAAGATCGATGGGTTACAACCCCACGTTTTGCCCGCAATGTTTTTACATACCATGAGTGCCGAAATTGCTTTGTTTGTTATGTTCTCTATGTGTCGGTTCCAAAGGAGTTTAGAGTCTAGGGTTATTCCTAGGAATTTAACTTCTTGTTTCCAGTGAAGCCTGCTTCCATCGAGGCGAATGTTCCTCAGATCTGGGATTTTCCTTCTTTTTGTAAATGTTACCAGTGTGGTTTTTGATGAGTTAAGACTCAGTCCCACAGTCTGACACCATTCCTTCGTGGTTCGGAGTGCTTTTTCTATAAGGTCACAGAGTGTTCATTCGTGTTTGCCTCTGGCTATGATGACAATATCATCGGCGTAACCAAGGCAGTTGAAGCCCTGGTCTGTCAGTGTATTTAGTAGATCATCGACTACTAGACTCCACATCAAGGGTGAGAGTACCCCTCCCTGTGGACATCCTCTCTTTGTGGTGACTTGTATGGTTTGTTCCCCCACATCCGTTTCTGCAGTTCTGGTGGCTAACGTTTCACACATCCAGGTGGATGTGATTTTGTCCACTCCTTTTCTGACAAGCGCATTCTTTATTGACTCATGAGAGGTGTTATCGAAGGCCCCCTCTATGTCTAAGAAGGAGCAGATGGCTACTTCTTTATTCAGCAGTGTGTTTTGGATGCTGTCAGTGAGTTTAAATAGAGCGGTTTCTGTTGATCTGCCCGCTCTGTAAGCATGTTGCCGAGGGTGTAGTGGCGTCGTTTCTAGAACATTTGTTCTGATATAGTTATTTACAACTTTCTCAACTGTCTTCAGCAAGAACGACGTGAGACATATAGGTCTGAACGACTTCGGTAGAGTGGCATCCTTTCTCCCTGCCTTTGGGATGAAAGTTACTTTAGCTCTTCTCCATTGACTGGGTATGTATCCGGTCACAAGGCTGTATCTAATGAGTTTGATTAGATACGGCATAATTTCATTTTGCCCTTTTTGCAACAGGGCTGGAAAAATGCCGTCTACTCCAGGTGATTTGAACGATTGAAATGAGTCGATCGCCCAAGCCAGCCGCTGCGGAGTGCAAAGGTTCTTGGCAACCTCCCAGTTTTCTTGCCTGGTTTTTCTGTGCCGTTCTTTGTTTTTTTCAGTACCATTGGGTATGCTTCCTGGAAAATGGGTTTCCAGTTGTAGAGCAGCTCGTTGCTCTTCATTTTCTGTGTAACTGCCGTCTGGTTTCTTAAGTGTCAATGGTCCTTGCGCCCTGCCAATTCCCAAAAACTTAGTATTTATGTTGGCAACACAAGTCTTTTCTACATAAAAAAAATTAAAAGCATTGACAATTTTACATTGTATTGCCAACATAATTTTGACTTTTATCGTTAAAAAAAAAACAGACTTTATTTTAGGTTAGACATAAAAGTGAAATTGCCAAAAATAAAAAAGGTAAAAGCTGGTCTTATTTTATGTTAATCTATACTGTATTTTTTCCCAAGATAGATTTTGACACTGTCTACTTTGAACCATAAACAATGCCGCTTATTGCCTGCAACATGCCATTTGCACGACATGCATTGTAGAACTGACTCTAACCTACAGGGACACGGCATTTTGCGATCAATCAGGGCCAAGCAATATTGTTGATGTTTCAAAGTTTTCAATGTCAAAATCCATCTTGGGGAAAACATAGATTTTAAATTAAACCATATATGTAATTTTCACATTCCTTACTGGTTTAAAGGTTCGAAAATGTCACTCTACTTTTGTTTACTTTAAAGCAGGCCAAAAGTGACTGTCCTTCTGTCACTTTCGGCCTGTATAACTCACTTTCGGCCCCGATAAATTGTCCTTTCACACCTTAACTCAAATCCAGGGGCAATATTTGTATTTAGAAGTAGATGTCACATGTGTTTATATTGTTGAAATTTCCTAAGATATCAATGCCGGTATCAGATTGTCAGTCAAAATTCCATTTTTGCCATATTTTTACCTTATTTTATTCAATAATTAATGGTTCAAAATAAAATAGTATACATAATTCGGTGGTAAGTTTTCATATTATTGTCTCGAGAATTGGTTAACCTCGGCGCTTCGCACCTCGGTCAACCATATTATCTCTCGACAATAATGAAACACTTTCCACGTCCGCATGTAATATACTATTACATAGGTATTACATAAATAAATTCAAGTGAATTGTTTAAATCTAATTGGTCTTAAATTTATTTATCTTTTACCTATGTAGATTTACATAAAATAAGACCAGCTTTTATCTTGACAATTTCACTTTTATGTCTAACATAAACCGCATGTGGCTAAAGTCAGCTTGTGTAGGCACCGTGGTGGAATGGTAGAACAAGCAGTGTTGTTAAATTAACCAGGGTTTGCCAAGCAGTGGTTTGGCATTGACATTAGTAAATTTTGATCAACGCATCAATGGCGGTGCACCATTTTGGTGAATTTAGCAACACGCGGAAAATACTTACCATCATTTCTGATGAAGCTACAGTGTTAGCGAAACATGTTGAATTTTATTAACTAAATTAGTGGAAATATATAAGTACATACATATAATCAAAAATCTTTTATTATATTATGAATTTCCACCAAATAAACGCCAATTCAATACAAAAATTAATTTCTCATTATGATTAGAACAATATAGACTATTGGAAAACTCTTGTCCCTTATCTTATTTTAATATTTTCGTGAATAGAATACTTGTCTAATAATCATAAAGGTGCATCGAAGTTTTGGAATAATAAACTAACTGTTTTTCTTGAGGCTTATATTGGACCAAAATTCATTATTTTGCTCGTAAGAATTGGCAACTTTTTCCCTCGTTGATTATTCAATTTGTAAAATGCTCTGCCTCTATTTGTAAATGTAACAAGCGTCCAAAAAATGTATTTTTTGGACTTGTGTTATAAATAGCTATATGATACTCACAATCTCTGGGCAAATAAAAATTGAGAACCTATTTCAAAAAGGTGTTTTGTAATTCATTCAAAGTTCCATTTGAAGTAAAGTCGAATTTACCTGCTTCGGGGGAAAAAAAAATCTTGTATCGCTGTTGATGTAGCCGACATAAGTAGATATAAATGGCCGGTTCTGCAACCTCCGTCCTCCGGAGGAGCTTCTAGCATGCCTGCATGCGCCATCTATAGGTTCAGTTGCCTATAATACCCCCGGGGGCTATTGTACACTCACTACCTGCCGTATGAGGCGCCATCTAGGTCCGGATACCTGTATAGGTTCAGTTGCCAAAGTTCCCAGGCTCAGGTGATGAAGTTCAATGAAACAACAATTTTTCGGTAAAATTTTATTTAAACGCAAAGAAAATAAAACACAGTAATTCTATGGTGACTCGAACATTTGTTCATGACAGAGTAGATTATGTTCGTTTCTTCTAATGTAGGTATGCTTTTTAATTGAATTTTCGCAAAAGCAAAAACATTTTTGACAAGTATAACAAAAATGTGTATGATCTGGAAAGGCTGTGTATAGATCCGTTGGATAAATTTCATGACTGGTTCTAAAAACCAAAAAAGTGGTAAGTATAATTTTTTCGCAGTTAGGTTAAATTTACTTACATAAAAAACACTCACATAGTCCATTCTGCAAATTCGAAAACTGCAGCTGGTAAAGGTTTCCCAACATTTTTTTCACCTCTGTAAATTAGGGCGGAGCAACCATTAGTCAATTTTTTAATTTCCTCTTGAGTAAAATCATATCTCTTGGGTAGAAAAATGGACTTTCCATCTTCCAATGCAACCAAAATTGAAGGCCCAAATTTTGTATCCATTTTACTAATATTAATGATTTTGTACGGTTTGCCAATTTCTAACTCTTCTTTCTTATTACATTCTTTGAAACTATATTTATCATTAATTTCCGCAATCGACATAGCTAATCTGAAAAAGAATACATGAAAAAGAATAATGTGAAAAAAAAAAAAAAAAAAAAAAAAAAAAAAAAAAAAAAAAAAATAAGAATAATAATAATAAAAAATGTCTACCTGTCTATTTTTTTTTTCCACAAACGCACCGCTGCTCGCAGAAAACAGAACTTGTGTTTTTAACTCAAAGAAACCCTATTTATACAAACTCATACCTACTACACGCACTGAAACAATACCGTCAATTTGCATTGATTAACAAAATCGTGATCTTGTGTCACGTTTCGTAATTACAAATTACAAAGTACTTAATTATATATTTTTTTAAATTTTTCTAACCAGGATCTCTATGTATCGTTTAATAGCATTTTCGTGTATCATTTATCATCAATTGAAAATAATTAATTGAAAAGTGAATCACGTTTCCTCGTTATTCAAAATGTGAAGCGACTTTGCTTTCTTATAAATACGAATAAGAGATTCAAAAATTATCCAAGTTTCCAACTTACCTTACCGGCTTTGTAATACACCGTCTGAATAATTTTCGTGAAATTTAAAAATGGATAAAAGTACTCAAACAGATTTTGACCAGGTAAATTCAATTGTATTTCATTTTTCAACCAATAAATAGTAGGAAGGTTGAAAATATTTTTTCGTTTTAGTGTTATTGTGCAGTAACTAGATTTTCTCAACCTCCTTCTACTTCTCCTAACCAACAGGAACCACCGAACTCAGGAGGATTGGTTCGACTGAGATACAAACGTACAGTTTCAAAAAAAGTTTAGAGGGGAAGAGAAGAGACGGTTTGGGAAATTTAGTGATAGTGATAACTGATTTTGAACAATAAATGGTTGGAGAGGTGGAAAATATTTTTTTCGTTTTAGTGTTTTTGTAAATTGAATAGTGTTTCTCAACCTCCTTCTACTTCTCCTAAACTTCAGCAGTCGCCAAAAGTAGTAGAATTACCTCTTCCACTTCCTAAGGAAGATTGGCTCGACTGGGATACAAACGAACCGACTTATGATCCAACGGAGTATGTATTAGCCAATCCAATTTTAAGGAGTATTCCACCCAAAAAATCCAAAAGTTTCAAAAAAAAGTTTAGAGAGGAAGAGAGGAGACGGTTTGAGAAATTTAGTGCTAGTGATAGTGATAAATGATTTTAATAACTATCTAAAATGTTCTATAATAAGGTACCATTTTTTTAATAATTTATTTTCAATAATTTATTTTTTCATTTTTAAGGTACAATGCCGTTTGAAAAATTTCATAAAAATATTTATCGCGACTTACGAAAATTATTTTCCTGAACAATGTTCAAATATCGAAGAGGGTGGAGTGTTCTATGAAGAAGAATATCTAGAAGGTTTAGTAAGGCTTTGCTTAGAATGTGGAAGAACAGTGTATCCCTTGGATCGTCTTGCGACAGTGTCTAAACATGAAAAACTGAAGAGTAAACAGACGCTTAATACTGATTTTTCTTGTATGAAGTGTAAAAAAAATTTACAGGAGATTTTAAAAACGGAAAGTTGTACATTTTGTAGAAATAAATCAACTTGAATTAAACTAGAAACTTATTTATTATTTAAATGGAGTCACTTTCATTATAACATCATGTATTCACATAAGCATTCGAATGGCGATGGTGGTGGTGGTGGTCGTGAAAACATATTGAAAGGAAGCTTAGGTTGGAGAATACCAGTTAATCTTTCTATTTCTTCTCGGTTTGAATTACCTCTAGAACCGTAAGTTTAATTTTATTTTATTTTTATTTTTTCATGAAAGTTAACAATTATTATTTATTGTGTTTGATTTGCTTTTTTAGAAAAATGTTTATCTGTGAATACTGCTCTAGATCGTTTACCAGAAAGGATAATTTAGTGCGTCATGGGGATTGTAGAGCCGCGGTTGAAATTTGCAGTCAATGCGGGGGAATTTTCAAATCAGAGGGAGCCTTCCAACGTCATTTCAAAGAAAAACACAGAAGGGCCCCAAAGCGTAAAGCAGAAAATTTTTGTGTTCCCATGGTTGAACGAGCTAGAGTTGACCAAAATAATGGTAAGGTTTTTTCGTGTTTGTATAGTATTTGCTAACTCTTCTCTTTTTTTTTCTTTATTTTCAAAGCGTCAACGTCATCCACACGTCACTGTCTGGAATGTGCTCTTGAGATTTCGACCAATCGATGGGCCGGGCATCTGCGGAGTCTACAACACCTGGCCAACACCTGTGTCCAGCAGGAAGAAGGCGTACAGCTCGTAAAAACATCTTTTAGGGCCCGAATTGCGACATACCGGCTTTCTTCAAAACAGGACCCTACCAGCGTCAAGGAATTTTTAGGACATCTTCTTGAAAAATTTATCAAGCTGATAGGTGATAATGTGTTGAAATTTGGTCATATTAAAGTCGGTGTGGAGCTTTTCGGCGGCTTCCTCCTGCAGGCGAAAGAGTTGGAAGAGGTTAAGTCCTTCAACACCAAATTCCGCCTGTTAAGCGATGGTGCAGATCTGAAGGAGCTGTTCGAGCAGTTTTCAGCCATCCTGGATAAAAAGTGTTCGGAATTCCAGGAAAAAGAAAGTGGTATGTAGAACTTTATTTGTATGTCCTTTTTACTAGACAATGTTTATTACAGGCTGGGCGCTGCAGCAACTCCTACACTTAGATGTAGCGATAAATAAGGTCAACCCCTTGAGAGCGTCTTCGTATCTCGCGCTACCAAAAGCGATAGAAGCTAAGAAAGCTGTCCTAAATATACAAAATCGTGACCAAAAATGCTTCATGTGGTCAGTCTTGGCTCACCTACATCCAGTTGATCGAACTAAACCAGCAAATAGAGTCGCGAACTATCTGTCTTTTGAGAACGAGCTAGACTTTACAGGTATGGAATTTCCAATTAAACTTAAAGACATTAGTAAGTTTGAGCAACTCAATAATATCTCCATCAATGTTTATGGATTAGATAACGCCTATGAAAATGGTAGAGATATTATTGAAATTGTTGGTCCCTTATACTTTACTCAGTCTCGAAAAGCGAAACATGTGAATTTATTATTAATCAGTAATGATTTTGGTGATAGTCACTATTGTTTAATAAGAAACATGTCTCGCTTGATTTCAAGTCAATTATCTAAACATGAAAAAGCTAAATACTTGTGTGATGGATGTTTGGTGTATTTCTCAACTGAGCAAAAATTGAAAGCTCATCAAGAATACGACTGTGGTCACGTTTCAGTGCAATTACCGACAACAGATTTAAAGAAAAATAAATACGGTGAAGAGGTTCCTGAGAATATCCCGAAATTCACAAATTTCGATAAAAAATTGAAGGTACCTTTTGTTGTTTACGCCGATTTCGAGACAATCATTGAACCTGTCGAGGCAGAGGAAACCGAGCTGGACCCCGAAAATTCCTATACTATCAAAACTCACAAGGCTGTTCCTTATTCTTTCGCCTATTACATTAAATGTGACTTTGACGATTCTCATTCGATTTTCAAGACTTTCAGAGGACCTGATGCACACAAAGTTTTCGTAGACTGGTTAGAGAATGATTGTAAATCAATCTATAATCGATTTATGAAAGACATAGTGCCCATGCACCCTCTAAGTCAAGAACAAGAGGATGAGTTTCGCAATGCGGAAAATTGCCATCTTTGCGAGAAACCATTTAAAGCAGAAGACGAAAGAGTGAGGGATCACTGTCATCTCACTGGGAATTTCCGAGCTGCAGCCCACTCTCAATGTAACCTTAATTTTAAAATTCCAAATTTCATCCCTATCTTCTTTCATTGTATGTCCAATTTTGATTCCCATCTCTTTGTCAAGGAATTGGCTCAAGAAAACGAAAGAGTGGATGTTATCCCCCAAAATAAGGAGCGGTACATTTCATTTACCAAACATATTTTGGTGGATAAAATCCCACTCGATGAAGCAGGTAAATACAAACAGGTATTTTTGAAATTGCGCTTCCTCGACAGTTTTCGATTCATGGCATCAAGCTTAGATAAATTATCACAAAACTTAAAACCAGAACAATGTCGAGAAGTTAGAAAATATTTTCCCGCGGAAGACGAATTTCAGGTCATTCGACAAAAGGGTGTCTTCCCGTATTCTTACGTGGATTCTTTTTCGAAATTAGACGACACCAAGCTTCCATCCATTGATGACTTCTACAATCATTTGAGAAAAGAAGCCATCAAGCGAAAAGATTACGAGCGTGCACAGAAAGCTTGGAATTTGTTTAAATGTAAAACTTTAGGTGAATATTCAGATATTTATTTAAAATCCGACGTATTAATTCTGGCTGATGTTTTTGAAAATTTTAGAGACGTGTGTCTATCAACCTATAGTCTAGATCCGTGTCAGTATTACACGGCTCCAGGGCTATCTTTTGATGCTGCTCTTAAAACAACAGCTATGGAGTTGGAATTACTGACAGATATTGACATGATACACTTCCTGAAGCGCGGCATTCGCGGAGGGGTCAGTCAGTGTAGTATAAGGAAAGCTGTCGCAAATAATAAGTTCGTTCCTCACTACGATGCTTCCAAACCTACTTCTTACTTAATGTACCTGGATGCTACCAACTTATATGGTGCAGCCATGAGCCAATTTTTACCGACGGGTAACTTCAAATGGCTTGACGCGGAAGAAATTCAAAACTTAGACTATTTGAAATTAGATAAAAACTCAAGCACTGGCTACATATTCGAAGTTGATTTAGTATACCCGGAAGACCTGCATTATACGCATAATGAGCTACCCTTTTGCCCAGAATCCGTTGCTCCAGAAGGTTCTAAAATTAAAAAACTTATTCCAAATTTCAATCGAAAAGAAAAATACGTTATTCATCTTCAAAATTTGCAGCAGGCTATAAGTCATGGCATAAAATTGGAAAAAATTCATCGCGTTCTCACTTTCAATCAATCTCCTTGGCTCAAAATTTACATTGACCTAAACACAGCAAAACGGAATGCTGCTTCCAATAAATTTGAAAAAGATTTTTTCAAACTTATGAATAATGCCGTGTTTGGTAAAACTATGGAAAACGTGGAGAAAAGGGTAGATATCAAGCTAATTACCCATTGGGAAAATATTGGAAGAAAACGGGGAGCAGAAGCGTGGATCTCAAAGCCTCATTTTAAAGACGTTACCATTTTTGGTGAGAATTTAGTAGCTATCCATATGGCTAAACAGAGAGTTAAATATGATAAGCCTATTTACGTGGGATTCGCCATTTTGGATATATCCAAGACAATCATGTATGATTTTCTGTATAGCTATATCAAGCCTAAATACGGGAATAAAGCGTCCCTACTCTATACTGATACTGACTCCCTTATTTTAAATATAGAAACTGAGAATTTTTATGATGATATTAGAGAAAATTTAGACAAATTCGATACTTCTAATTACTCACAGAATAACCCACATAATGTACCTGTAAACCAATCTATTCTGGGTAAAATGAAAGATGAATATGCAGGGAAAATCGTGTGGGAGTTTCTAGGTACTGGGGCGAAGGCGTATTGTGTTAATGTGGAAGGAGAGTTGACTAAAAAAGCGAAAGGCGTACCTGATTACGTCACCAAGAAAGAATTAACCCTTGATGATTATAAGACTGCGGTTGACGTAGAAGGTACGCTCATTCATCGTCAGATGAACACTTTCCGTTCACATAAACATGATATGTACATCGAACTTAAAAATAAAGTAGCTTTGTCTTACGCGGACGACAAACGCTACGTTATACCCGGTACTGAATACACGCTCGCTTGGGGTCATAGAGATATAGAGTTGTATAAGGAATCATCGGAAATTCCAGAGAGTCAAGACTGACAGCAGGGACAGCTTTCTCAGCATGCTTTCAAGGGGTTGTAGTTTTAAGGTTTTTAGGTTAGGATTTTTTTCACCTATAAGTTGTGGTATTATTCATTTAAACTTATTTATAATTATAATGATATTTGTTTGTGTTTTGTAAATTTAATAAACTACCTTGTTTTTTTTTACTCAGTTGTTTTATTCCATTTTAATAAACATATCGTACAGGTTAAATTTGTGGGCTAAAACTATCTCAAGATGATTTTCGTTCCAAGCCATCACTTCATTGGTCCGCATATCAACCACAGTTAGTCCTTTGCTTTCTTCTTCATGCCAGTAGCTAACGTAAATGTATTCTCCAATGTAAAAATTTGTATCGCACCATCCATCGTTGATCGTATCCAGAAAATTCAGAAAGTCCTCAAATTCATCATTGGTGAATTTCATTGGAGCGCCGTTCTTGGGTTGTAAAACAACCTCCCGTTTTTCCTGACTAAATTTCACTCGCACAATGTTCTCAATTTTATATTCTTGATAAACTGGTTTCGGACGGATGCTCCGGCTGCTTGTTGATGGTCCATTCGAAAATCTTGATGTTGATGTGAATACATCATCCCATTTCGAATCCATTTTTAGATTTTGAAAAATAATTATCAACGATTTTTTTCGCTCGTAAAACTCCAAATCTTTTCTCAATTCAGAGAGATTTTTCAGATAATTTTCAATTCTTTCAGCTAGTGTTCGGTTCATGTGAGCTAGAGAACCATTCTCTATTTATAGAAAAAACTCAACTTCATGTACTAAACAACTTTTTTATTGAGGTAAAAAACTAGTAATATAATTATACAATACATAGGTATTTCTAATGCTACATAAACAAAACCTAATTCTATGATGTATACAATTTGTTAAACTAGGATTAAACTTGGGCACTTTTCCACCCGTAAATTCCAAATTAATTATGGTTGGAGGATTTAGGTTCATTTCAGTAAAAACTTTGATTAAAAAGTCCTTCTTGACTTGTCCTTTCACGTAAACAGTATCGACGTCTTTCAAATTGTCCTGAAGCAGTTGATTAAGTTGTCCATGGTCTAAATATCCTGCATTGTAGGAGATGCCATGAAGGTTGTGGAACACGTAGTTTACTTCTTTTTTCTGAGCCTCACTCAAGTAACGATACAATATTTTGGGTTTAAACAGTCAACTTAGGATCAATCTCCCATCGTAAATGGCCAGTTCTTTAACTTGAAAATCAGTGGAAAAGTAGCCTTGAACGTCCAGAGCCACAAACTTCATCCTTTTCTGTGTCTGGAGAGCGACTGATTAAATCAAGGTTCGAACATTGCCTGATAAGGGCAAGTATTCAAACACTCGATCATGCACGATAATGCAGCAGGCTCGTGATTCATCAGAAAAATTCTCTGAGCTCTGGAACTCCAATTTAACATCGATGGTACTGCTTTTCAGAGCTTCGTTCTGTTTCGAGCAGTCTATCACAAATAATGCCCTGTTTGCGAAATTTTCAAAATTCAATAATGGTTCACTATTGGTTTTACCCAAATACGTGTTTTGAAATTCGGTATACATCCGGTAGGCTTCTGCGAACTGTTTGGCATCGAAATTAAGGTTGAGGGACTCGTACGGATATATCTCAGAGTTAAGATATAGTTTAACATCCGTAATATCCAAATTATCGAACAGAGTAATATCAGATCTTGGATTATCCTTTCGCTTCTTCTGGAAAAATACTATGACATATCTGGCTCTCTCTGACATGGATTTTACAGTCCATACGTCTCTCTTGGTTTTTCTCAATGTGGGCAGCTCGTGGATCTCCCAACTTCTGAATGGGATGAATATGGGCTTGTTATTTGAAATGTCTTCCAACAAGCTCAATTTCAAAACATCATCTGGATAAATGTGTCTTACTCTCAGTTCTACTTTATCTAAAGTGATTTTGGCCGTTTTATCGCCCGTCGTATTGCTATAGCAGTTATCATCATTTCTAGCTCTGACAAGTTTTATTTTTTGTCTGCCCATGATAACCTTGTTGTAATCGGAAAAGATATTTAGCATTGCCCTCAAGGGTATCAGGAAGTTGAAGTTTTCTCCCACTAAAGATTTCACTACACCAGTAGGCCAATTCCAGCCAGCTCGTTCGAGTGCCCGGCTCTCTTGATCGTTGAGGCATAAGAGATTCCGCACTGTGCTAGTAAGTCCGGGGTCTCGGATTCTCTCAATTTCCTTACCGTTTAATTCGTAGGTGATGGATTCGAAAAGAAATGCTCCCGCATTAATTGTTAGATTACATGTTCCTGTTTTCCCAGCGGTAGCGTCTTCGTGAAACTTTCCTTCGATATAGATTTCGGCTTGACTGATATCCATAAACACGTCTTGCTGATTGATAACAATTTCGATTTCGTCGTTATAGTTGAAAGAGTTTGTGAATGGATGATAGGTATGCCATTCTTCTCTAGCTATGGACTCATCGGTGTTGACCGACTGAAATATTCGCAGTTTTTCTGATGTGATAGCCATATTTAGAGGCTAGAGAATTCAACCGGATCAGACTTTTGTGCGTGAGCGTTTGCTTCGATGCCTGAGTACAGACTGAGTTACAGTTATTGAAACCACTGTTTAAGTAGCCACGATTAAAAACCAGGACCATACTTCTTCAGCTCCAATCTCACTATAATCTCTTCTCCTCTGAAATTAACCGGCCTTGCTTCCTGATCGAGTATATTGATTGTTATATTATCGATGCTGTTTCTATTGAGAGGAAGATAGATCAAGTTTCGAGGATCTACTATAATTCTGTATCCAGGATCAACGGCTGGTGTAAACTCGTAGATCGTATGGGATGGATTACTAGTGTAGTAGGAGCCTGAAACGATGTTGCACTCAATCCTAACAGTCGCCACTGATATGATCTCTACGGGTAGATCGGATTCGTGTAGAGAATGCGCTTCCAGAGATTTTTCTGAGAATCCCAAAAGTTTTCCAATACTATCCTTGGGTTTGAAATTGATATCGTATATGCACTTTAGCATACACTTTAATGTATTATTGTTTGGCTTGAGAGAGATCTGTTCTATTCCAGTTGGATTTGATAGTTGGTTTAGTAGATAGGCTTCAATATCCGCAACCTCGTACGAACCAGTTGGAATTTCCAATTGTTTTTCCTTTCCTTTTTCGCTGTAGTAGAACTTGTTTCGGCCTGGTTCAATGTTGGGAATGGAATTCCAAGTAGTGAACGAGATGAGTGCTAATGAGTAGCTATGGGCAGGATCGAGCTCGATGGGTGGAGTAAAGTCAACGCTCAAGCAACTGGTTCGACCTTTTAACGTGAATGTCTGAGACATGACTAAGCTAACATCAACGCAATGTTCAATTTATATCGAACAAGAAGCTCAGTACAAGATGGCCGCAATTGTATGAGTTGAATGGCTGATACTGATCGTAATTGAAAAGTATTCTACAGTTTTTGAAATAACGAACTAGTTCACTTGGAGGATTAAGGTTTCCGAAACTGTCAAAGTAAACCACTGTATCACCATTCTTTTTATAAGCTACCCAATGCGTTCCAGGTCCCGTATTTATGTCCAAATTGACTACACCGCATTCGATTTTCTTGGGCTGCGATGGTAAGCCATCTCGCATAAACACGCCTCTAAAATTGGAAATTTGAAGTTTTTTAACGTATCGTTTGATGTCCTGATCACTGAGTGGCCGCTTGGGTAGCTTCATTGGAAGTTTTTTGACATCTTTTTCAAGTAGAGTCCATAACCGGTCTTATGTTTGGCGAGATATAGTCCACTTCCTTTTTTTCCCAACGCAATGGCTTCCATCGTTTGGTTATGTCGTTTAGACTCGGCGAGTTTATCTTTGGCAGAACGGGTATCACTTACAGCTTTTGCAATGCCCGCGGCACCACCACTGAGAGCTCCCAATGCACTGAGCCCTGCAAACAGAGGTATGAGTGGAATAATTCCGCCTAACTTCGGCACTGGGATAACTCGGGGAACTTTAATATTCTGACGTCCACCAGCCACTTTAATAGTCTTGCGGGCTGCCTGGAGAGCTGATTTAATATAGTCTTTTGTTCCTAGCCCACGACGATGCTTCACTTGCTTCCGAATATTAGAAACGACATAGGATTTGAATGGTTTCTGTTTTTTCGGTTGACCCATACCGAGTTTACGTTTAGCTTTCATTGCAGTAGTTACAAACCAAGCAGCACTCTTTTCGCCGAAACTAGCGTCTTTAGCCTTGACTCGTTCCCACGATTTATTCTCCAACACTCTATCAGCCCGATGTCTGTGTTGTAGATCTGGATGTTTGGCGTATTCGATATCGTGTTCTTTACAGTAACTGTCCAACTTGTTTTTCGGCTTATCACCTCGTGCTAATCGCTGCTTCAGTCTAGTTCCAGGACCACAGTAGGAGTACCCTCCAGGTAGATGCAGCTCAAACGGAAGCTTGTTGATGGTGCTATTTAAAAGACCTGCACTCGGTGACGTATTCATTGAGAATGAAACCGAGCTAGAGTGAGCATCGTTTATATACGATGAGGATGAAAAAACAGAAAATCAACATAAAGATCGACAACTTTGACATGGGCAGGACCCGGACTGAAAAGAGACATGGGGACCTTTTACCAAACACGATTAGAGCAATAATATGTGGACCAAGTGGTTCGGGAAAAACAAATGTTATGCTGAGTCTTTTAACTGATGAAAACGGTCTCAGATTCAGAAACGTCCATGTTTATTCCAAATCATTGAACCAGAATAAGTATAAGTTCCTAGAAGCGGTTTTAAAACGAACTGTCGGTGTAAACTTTTACGGATACAGTGATAATGAAACCGTTGTAGATCCGCAAACAGCTCAACCAGATTCAGTGTTTATCTTTGACGATGTGGCCTGCGAGAAACAGGATAAGATAAGGAACTACTTCTGCATGGGTCGCCATAACGCAATCGACTCTTTCTATCTTTGTCAGACGTATTCGAAAATCCCAAAACAGTTGGTGAGAGATAATTCAAACATGCTCTTGCTTTTCAAGCAGGACGATACGAACCTGAAACATGTGTACGATGATCATGTTAACACAGATATGTCTTTCAATACGTTCAAGCAAATATGTACAGAGTGTTGGAAAGACAGATACGGATTCCTAGTCATTGTCAAGGATGACGATATTACGAAGGGTAGATACCGAAACCAGTTTAGCACCTATATAACTCCATAGGATTAACACCAATCATCAGTCTCCGTTGAGACATTGCCGTCTACACACCTGTCTAAAGCAATCTAAGTGCCGCCTTACGAGCTCTTACAGACCTGCCACCAAACCTGTAGAGCTGATTACCGTAGAAAGACCAGTATAGCTGTATAGCTGTATACTGACCCGTATAGCTGTGTATAGAGCAGTCTGGAAGCTGTATAGCTGTATACAGATCAGTATAAAAGCTGTATACAGAGCAGTCTGAAAGCTGTATATTAGCTGTACACAGAGCAGCCTTTAAGCTGCATCAGTCTTGTGCTGCTGCTGCTGCTGCTCAGTTGAACATCATGAATCCAAGCGAAAATGATAGGAATATCAAGAAGAAAATACTGAACGCTGCTAGATCTATAAGAAAAAAGTATTTGGCTCTAAAACTGGAAAGAAACGAGGATGATGAGGCGCTCAATAGGTTAATAAACCCCATAACAGAGCCTCTAAGGAACCTTGTCAAAAAAGCGGTTGATAGAAAAACCAGAGTGAAACATGAAAAAATTAAGCACGAAGCAGACGTTAAATTTGAGCGCAGTATCCCGAAACATGTAGAGTTCCAACCAACAAAGGTTCTTGCTCAAACAAGCGAGAGTTTGAAAAGTGATGATGATGATGACGAGGATGTCTTTCATAAACCACTACATGAGGTGAAAGAGGATCTACAAAAATCAATTCACGAAAGATCAGCAGTGTATGACGAATTTCTAGATCAGTTTCCCATACCAGCACGAGAGTATGTAGATAGATACTATAAGCAATCAGACGAAATAGATCATTCTTACGGATTGAAACATGATATGGAAACCGATAAGTGGACCATGGGATCAGAAAGAGTCAACTTTCTTGCAAACGGAGATATCAAAGTAGGGGATGTCACCTATACGGGAACACGGGGATTATATGATCTCCTATTTCTGAAAGACCCGATTTATCATACGGCGGATGATCAGTTGCAGTTCAAGGATATATTAGACAGGACCAACGCTCATCGAAGAAACTTTGATCCATCACAACAAGTTAAAGGATCCGTATCTTCGAAATATAAACGCATTGTTAGACCTTTGCTCTCAACGGCAACTGAAGTTAAAAGGCTTAAGTCAAGAAGCAGTGTCTCGCCATCTGGCCGAAATCAATCTACAAGAGTTCAACATAGGTCCGGAAGTGCTCTATTGTTGAAATATAATAAGAAACCAAAACAGTATGTTTATTATGATGACGTCAACGAATTAATTGACAGACTTGTCAAATTGGATGCATCACAAGAAGCTGGAAATACCAATAACATCAATGAAATCATGAGTATTTTGGAAGAATTGGCGGAATTGGATGTGATTGAGTTTAATAAATAGTTTAAGGTGCTTTATCTTAACTCATTACCAGGCTAACCTCGATCAAGTTTGGATCTTTTCACAACAATCATAATATGGCAAGTATCACGAAAGCCAGAAAGCAGGTGGTTGAAGAACTACATAAACCGGCACGTAGAAAGTTCAATCGTAGAAGATTTATACAGTATGGTTTGGATGATACTTTTGCTACAGATCTAGCCCAGCTTGATCAGTATGCTCGAGAAAACAAAGGATTCAAGTATATACTGGTTGTTATTGATTGTTTTTCTAAATACCTCTGGACTAGAGCTCTTAAGTCTAAATCGGCACAGGATGTAACCAAAGCCATGGAGAGTATACTGAAAACTTCTGGAAGAATATCTAAGAAACTTATTTCGGATAATGGAAAGGAATACTATAACACTCAATTTTCGAGTCTTATGAAGAAACATGGGATACATCATTATAGCTCATTCAGTCCTCTAAAAGCATCTATTGCAGAACGAGTAATTCGAACCTTGAAAGAAAAACTGTTTAAGCAATTTACGTTGAACGGAAACCATAAATGGTTGGAATTATTACAGCCACTTACTACCGCATATAATGATAGCAAACATAGTACGATACATATGAAGCCAAGTAAAGTTAATAAACGCAATGAAAAGACAGTGCTTGATTCCGTTTATGGTCATATGAAAGTTGCTGGTAGACAAAAGTTCAAGGTTGGTGACGTAGTCCGCATAAGCAAGTTTAAACATGTTTTTCAAAAAGGATATACACCGAATTGGAGTACGGAACTCTTCAAGGTTGCTAAAGTACAAATAACAAACCCCACGACATATTTGTTGGAGGATTTGCAAGGTCAGCCTATAAGTGGCGGGTTTTATGAAGAAGAATTACAAAAAACAAAACAGCCTGATGTGTTCCTCGTTGAACAAGTCTTACGAAAGAAGGGAAATAAAATTTTTGTGAAATGGTTGGGTTTTGATAATTCACATAACAGCTGGATCGATAAAACCACGGATGTAGTTTAAATTTAATTTTCCACAATTTATCACTCAGTTTCAGTTATGAGTTCGCATTGTCAAGTTTGTGAGGAAAATAT
Source organism: Ceutorhynchus assimilis (assembly GCA_917834065.1). Lineage (NCBI taxonomy): Eukaryota > Metazoa > Arthropoda > Insecta > Coleoptera > Curculionidae > Ceutorhynchus > Ceutorhynchus assimilis. The sequence goes on from OU892288.1 coordinate 7,435,195, forward strand.
TTCTTCTCATTCACATAACCTAAGTCATAGACATAAAAATAAGTGTTGTACGGACCTGGAACCCAATGTTCAGATCATTAAAACAGCGTTTAAAAACCGAATTATTTCCTATAGGCTATTTACAAATGTTCATCAAACCAGTGTTGGACCCTATCTGGAAGAATTAAAACCTAAAATAATGGATTTGATAAAAAAAGGTTTTTCTAGATACTCCAATCTAAAAATCAACCTAGAATTATATGGACTTTACGTTTTAAGAGAAAATCAGGAAATAAAATCCTTCAATTCTCGTTTTGCCGCTATTTCGCCCAACACCGATTTGGGCAAGTTATTCGATGAATTTGAACAACTTTTAGTATCAAAATCTTCTGAATTCCAAGAGAAAGACAGTGGGTGGGCTTTATCTAAACTCCTATTTCTGGAGGTGAACATAAACAAGTTTAAACCATTAAAATAGTGGTGGGAGCTTCCTATATAAAGCAAATTTCACAAAACCTACTTCAGTCTACTGGTGAAGAAGCATGGCAAGTTATAGTTCAATGGAAACAACTGGATATAATTCGTCCTGTTCTTTTCCGTGTTGGACCTATTTCAACAGTATGGTGACGAAAATTGACCAAGAAATCAAGAAAGAATCGAGATTTTTGGGTGAGACCTGCTATTCAACCAATAACTTCAAAATCATTGCCGGAATAAGTATCGCTCAAGGATTGATACCCAGTATAAAAGTGAGTAGTACGATTTTGAACCTACCTGAAGAACAAGTGACTGTATCGTTTAGCGGTGTGGAATGGAACGAATTTCTGGAAATCGTCAATTCCACAATGGAGATGGATAATGATGATGATGATGACGATGTTAGTGAAGTGATAATAGTTTATTCTCTATCAGAAAACTTTACTGTTTCCTCAGCTATGTTTTTGGGAGAAAGAATAATTAAGTTAACAAGCAGAGAAGTTAATTTATGCTTTTGTGTAGATGATATCCAATCAATTTTGAAAATCCAAGATATAATAGATTACAGGCTGCGTTTACTCGCAGAACTAGATTTTAGAACCTTTTATGACGATCTGTTGAACTATAACAATGTAAATACTGTTAATGAAAATAATTGTCTAAATGTGCTGAAAGAATATTGTAACTTAAATATTTGTGAACTATGTTATTTCATGTTAGAGTTTGTACACCTGAACCCAGAAAAAATAAAAGCAGATTTCATCAGAATATGCAATTTGGAAAGTGTTGTATAGCTTATAGCAGTTAATGTATGTATTATGTAATTTTTAATAATAATAAAAAATCAAACAAACAAATCGCTATTTCATTATCTGATGAGAATGACAGAGAGAGAGAGAGAGAGAGAGAGAGAGAAAAAAGAAGAAAACATTTTCATCATGCGTCCTACCAGACTATTGTTGGCTACCAATTGCGCCACAAAGTCTTTCTAGTAAGATAAGAAATTAAAACACTTGATTATTTCCTCAGTATCATCATGTCAGTCGATAAGTTTGGGCGTACGCAACGTCTTAACGACTACAAAAATTTAGTAACCAAACTGAGTAAGGTAAAAAGTCCTGGAGGTATACAAGATTATGTTACAAAATCCTATACGGATAAAAAACTTCAAGAAATCTCAGAAACGTTCAGAAAAGATCTGGAAAACCGAGTGAAAACTGCAGTACCCCCCTCAAGAAGAGAATAGATATAAGCAGCTGGAGTCCCAAATGATGGACAGTCAGAAGAAAATTGAAAGTTTACTGAGTAAAAATCAGTCTATTGAAAATGATATTAAAACAAAATTGGCTGTACGAATATCTGCCTTGGAAGAACAACATAAGCTATTTAATATAACCAAAACTTATATAAGCATCGGCGATAAGAGAATAGTTAGAGCTGGAAAAGCTATAAACGATACCGATTTAGTTACAAAAGGTCAGGTAATTGAAATGATTAATGAAAAGGTGAAGCAGACTGCAGTACCAGCGGACACTAAAAAGCAAAAAGGAAAGGGAAACTAAACATCCGTATATTCGACAACTGCGAGCTTCAGTCTAGTTCAAGTTTTCGAAGATGTGTGATCAATTGTTGAAACTCTTATCTGGCGAAAAAAATATAGAAGATTGTAGTGCTGATGAGTTGAAGGATTTGCCAATTGGGTTCTTTCTGCAGTATGTCGATAGTACCACACTTTTGAATATTTGGGGGAAATTACCACTCGAATGTAGAAAAGATTTCGGGTTGCAGACAAGACTTCCTTGTTTCATGCATTATAATAGACCTGATTGGAGGACGCAAGTAGATGGACCTCCCTCATCGCAAAATACCTGTTATTTCTGTATAAAAGCCCTGACCAAATAGTGGACTCAGTCATTAACGTTGAGGCAATGGTTTGGCTTAGTTCTAACTTCATCGCCCTCGCAGCAGTCGTTCAAAATATCCTCTACATACATCCACCATCAGAAGTCCGAAATATCAAGGCTCAGCTGAAAACTGATAGCTATGTCAACGACTTATGGATTCCGCTCTACTACCGCCTCATAGACAACGATCGTACACGTACTTTCCAGACAGTACTTCCAGAATCGCGGAATAGATTCTACCAGTATAACTTGTGAGTGGAATTCTTGAACAACAGCATTTTGGAAAGCAGGGAATGGACAACTATCGGAATTGGTCCGCAGCAAGAAACCATCTCCAAAAACCACTGTAGAAACGAAACTAGAAACTCCACTTCAACAGATTCGAGACCTGACGCATCTACTTACTTAATCTTTACTTGTATAATAACCATAGCTGTAGTTTTTGGTATTTTATTGTCTAGAATGTTCTACCTTATTATAGGAAACAAATGTGATTATTTTAAGGCTTAATAATGAATAAAATTTTACCGAAAAATTGTTGTTTCATTGAACTTCATCACCTGAGCCTGGGAACTTTTTTTCGATACCGTGGGAAAATCGGCGGCGCCTTGAAATTTCGGGGGTTGACCTGGACTAACCCTCAATTTTTTGGGGGTTTTCTCGGAATTTGACTGAGTGATTATTTTAAGGCTTTACCCGGACCTAGATGGCGCCTCATACGGCAGGTAGTGAGTGTACAATAGCCCCCCGGTTTGTTCGTTCTGCGCCCACCGTCCACCGGTGGAGCTTCCAGCACGCCGGCGCGCGCTTGGTACGACATCTAGGTTCGGGGACATGCACTTAGAATAGGAATTGGTACCCGATACGCCATCTAGTATCGGTACCTGCCGTAGGTGTGACATCTAGGTTCAGGTACTTGCACTTAGAATAGGAATCGGGGGCTTTTGTAATTATCGTCCCCTGCTGTAGGTGCCCGAATCGGGGTCTTTTGTAATTATCGGTACCTGCTGTAGGTGTCCGAGGCGTTTTGGAGATGGTTGCGGTCAAATTCCGGGAAAACCCCCAAAATTTGAGGTTAACCCGGGTAGCCAAGCCTAATCTAATTCCAAAATATTGAACTAGCCTAGCCTAGCCTAATCTAACTTGGTAAGTTTGGTAGAAATGAAGCGAGTAATGAAACACAATTTTTTCGGTAAAATTTTATTCAAGACGCCACCGATCTAGAGATTTTCCCACGGTATCGAAAAAGTTCCCACGCTATCGAAAAAGTTCCCACGCTATCGCAAAAGTTCCCACGGTTGGCCCGGATCAAAACCCCGAAATTTCAGGTCAAAGACGCCGCCGATCTAAAGATTTTCCCACGCTAGCGAAAAAGTTCCCTCGCTATCGCAAAAAGTTCCCACGGTTGGCCCGGATCAAAACCCCGAAATTTCAGGTCAAATACGCCGCCGATCTAGAGATTTTCCCACGGTATCGAAAAAGTTCCTGGGCTCAGGTGCCCCCGTTAGCTAGGCATGCCTTATTTAATGCAATTGACGATGAAGATCAATGAAACAACAAATTTTTGGTAAAATTTTAACCCGGACCTAGATGGCGCCTCATACGGCAGGTAGTGAGTGTACAATAGCCCCCGGGGGTATTATAGGCAACTGAACCTATAGATGGCGCATGCAGGCATGCTATAAGCTCCTCCGGAGGACGGAGGTTGCAGAACCGCCATTTATATCTACTGACATATTTGATCCAATATTTTTCGATCAGCAAAAAAACGTTTTTCATGCCGCATAACGTTCCTTTCTCGATATCTCTTCCGATATATTGACGCATCGAAATAATTCACCATCTACGTCCGGTTCATGTGCAACAGACCGAGTGTAGATAATGCAACTTGTCACATGAAAAAGACTAATAAATAGCATCCTGAATTAAAAAGACATTAATATCATCAACTAGGGAGGATCGGTGCAGTACAATTTTTGCCTCTGCATAAACTGAGTCGAAATACAAAGTTGCCTAAATGGTGCTCGTCATAATGTTACGTGCCAATTTATTACGTGGCAAAACGTAACGGAGAAGACAATAAAAAGATTTCGAGGAGGTGGGAAAGTTAATGGGTAACTAAAAAGAGAAAGAATAGAAAGAAAGGGTTGGTTGGTGGCTGAAATCTAGAAAAGTGATTTCGTGTATAGGGTTGCCGACTAGCTTCCAATACGGAGAGTGGTGTGGGTTAATTAATTAACTAAATATAGAGCGCCACCTACTTTTTCCCTGCAGTACACGAAATCAACCGATATAGCGAAAGCAGGAAACTTCTACGGAACTATAGCAGCACAACCTGAAATATAAACAAGAAGAAGGAAAAAAAGTGAAACGCTTTGCTATAATCAGGTACGGGTTTTTAATCAGCACCAGAACAGAATAGGTCTGACTCCAGATCAGGTTCGGAGACGAAAAGAAATCGCCTAGAAACTAGGTTAGGTACTACCTATATACTCTAAAAATAGTATTTACAATAAATTAAACAATAATACCTGAAATATAAATATATAAATAATTAATGGACAAGCTCACTAAATGCAATACCTTTGTAAATGGCCATTTAACCCCAGTGTACAAGTATTTACCTGTATTCAGTGCAGCATGTAATTAAAGTTGAAGCAACCATACTTAACCTGAAGGGCTTTAATAATATGTAACAATATAGGTAGTATAGATACCTAAATACCTAATAAAATTGAAGTACTTAACAATACCTAACCTGAAGGGTAAATTTCATAAACAAAAAAAAAAAGGTAATAAAGAGAATTAAATTAGAAATTGAAATGACAACACATAATCTGAAGGATAATTCAATACTGTCGCAGGACCGCGTTGTTGTGGTGATTCACTCCAACAAGGAGTTGGTAAGGTTTGTTATTACGACAACACAACACACTTATCAAACCTGAGTAGTCCCTGAACTCTTGGGGGAACCTTTACGGATGGGATTAATATCTGCCAGTGTTTCCGATGGCCTGGAACTGGATCAGGATCGCGACAAGAAGCAACTGACCCTGGGCACTGAAGATCGCGGTAACTAGGGGTCACTAAAGCTTCCAATGGTCCAGAGGAGGCTGAAGACTGGAGGTACTACTTGAAACACACAGTACGCTCAACGTTTAACTCTTTACTCAAGTTAAGGACTAAGAGTAACGAATAAAAGGTGACGATTAAACGTAACGTCTAAGACTGAAGATTAAAGGTAATGAATAAAGGCCTGAAACAAATGGACGTTATGAGACAGGGTAGTAGAGCAATAGGTAGGTATGTCCAATATTCGGAATTCAACCATATTATTAACAGAAAATTATGCTTTTACACAGGCAATAGAGAAACACAGAGAAGACTAATAAGAAAAACCACTTACCAAAATCACTTTTGGCCTTTAGGAACAAACAATTGACCACGTTGCTATTTTTCGACTCACAAAAAAAATCTGCACAAGGCGATTGGGTGCTAAAATAGCGGATTAGCCACCCTAGATCTATGAGCGAAACTTGGCAACTCAGAAATCGGCAAAATGTGCCTGAGGAGTTTTCCCGAACACTTAATCGTGGAAAGTCCTCGACCTGAATGACCCCTGATTGTCCCTGCAATGTCCTTTAAAAAAGGTTCTGTCAAAACTCCAAGGTGGAAGGTACTGGGGATTTTGATGGTAGTTGGGGCATGGTACTTATTCAAATTAAGTTAGTACCGGTCATTGACTCTATTTGGAGTGACAGCGCTCTAGTCAATCTAATCCGATCAGACAATCAGCTGTTCTAGTGTAAATATTGTGATTTTGTTTTATTAATAAATTAATTGTCTATTTATTTTAACCCTACTAACAGAAAATCAATTCCATTAATAAACCTCTAACTTAATGATTCTGGGAAAAATTAAAAGTTTGATGAAAAGTTTGGCCACAACTATTGAAAAGACAACAGTGGCTTGACGAAGGTATGCTATTCATTGAGGCGAATATGCTTATTTCCTTTCATTTTAACCCAGGAAAAATCATCCCGTAACAATAAAATCGCAGTCGTAAAGTTGCGAAGTCCCATATGCCACCAATTAGGGAGTGCAAAATAGAAGGGTAAACTGAAAATGTCGCTTAAAATTGCCGAGTCACGAACTTCCCAAATAACTACACTACTACTGGAAAAGCTAAATTCAGTTTCGATAAAAGTTTCCAACTACGAAGCACCACTTGTTATTTGATTACCATTAATGATACACATATATAGAAAATTCAAAAGTCCTCACATAAAACCCCGAGAATTTTAATATTAAAATGCAGCAAAATAGTCCGGGCATGCTGTTTTCAAAATTGAAATATTTTCACCGCAACATCAATCCAAAATTTAATATAACTTGTGGCTGGAGTTGATGAGTTTTAAATGGCTCCATGCCAATAATTCACGTAATATAAATTAATTTGGAAACTTGGATTGAGTTGATGTAGAATTTTGGATGCCCGCTTGACCGGACGGCGTAATCGGGAAATATGTTTTGCGTATGTTAATTAACCGAACTGGCCCATGTCGAGTCGAATATATTTCTTAATTCTGATTTCGCTAATCGATTGATTTAATTTAAATATCAATTTTTACGTTACATGCATGCCAGGATTAAGAGGGGGGATAACGGGGCTGCAGCCCCGGGCCCCGCGGTCCAGTAGGGCCCCGGAGGGGGCTCACTTTCGAAATTGAGGCTTATGCTGGTCAAGGGCCCGTGCGCAAACAATAAATATCAAATGCACTAGTCTTTCGCGTCATGTTTCGCAAAATTTATTAAATTAAAAATAAATATAAAACAATGCAGAAGGAAAGGAACGCCAGTCTTCATTAGGCCGTGTTTATGTTGGAGCTGTGATAAACGATAAAAGCAAAGATACTAATGATACTTTACATTAGTATCGTTGCTTTTATCGTTTATCGCAGCTTCAACATAATCGCACCCTTAATGTGCATAAAAAGAGACATTCTGAAGGAATTAGAATTTACTGATGTCATACAAGAATTTGTTAGGTAAACTTAAGTTACCTATGAAAAATAGGTAATTATTTTGTTATTTATGCAACAAGTGTGTAAAGTGAACCTTTTTTCATGAATGTGAATGTTGACATTCACATGAGTGAAAAAAGGTGTGTGTAAAGTACTCACTTTACGCACTATTCAGAAGACGTAGAACTTCTCATCTTCACGCACTAGTGCGTAAAGTAATGCAATTGACAGATTTCGACCTGTTAAATTACTATTTTTCTGCTAAATTACTTCACGCACTAGTGCGTAATAAAGTGAAAATACAATACTTTACGCACTAGTGCGTAAAGAATTTGTCTGAATTTATTTTTTTACATATATTTGATTGGTATCTAGTAGAAAAAATATATTCTGACATAATTTTGTAAAACATGTAGGTATATCCTATTCACAATCCGTAGTCCATAGGTAAAGGTAAATTTATCACCTTTCCCTATCAAATAGCACTGAAAGGTGATAAATTTTACCTTTACCTTTGGACATCGGATTGTGAATAGATAATAGGTATAGCAGTGTCAGACTGTTAGATCAGGAATATATATTTTTTTTTATATACAGAGTGGGGACTTTAACTGGAACTAATTCGCTAGAGCCTTCGGATAAAATATGTGGACAAAACGCAAAAACACGTCGATTAGGATTTTTTGCTGAAGATTTTTTCGCATTAATTTTTTTATACAGGGTGTTCCAAGAACAGTTGTACGGTTATCAACTTTATTATTTTAAATGGTAGTCCCTGTATATTAGGACATTTCTGGATTCTGCGGAAAATTCTAGTCATATTCCATTTACAATGTCATATACCTATCTTCAACTGTTTTGGAATTATTGACAGTTGAAAATTAACTTTTTCGCAACTTTGACAGGCTGTAAAACCTAACCGGTTAATTTTACAACAAAACCGATTTCACATTCTTATCTTAGTTGTTTATAAACTATCATCTGACACCACCTTTGAATTTAACCAGAGATAAAATTTGACATATGACATTGTGAATATATCTAGAATTTTCCGCAAAATTTAGAAATGTCATAGCATACAGGGGTTACCATTTAAAAAATAAAGTTGATAACCGTACAGCTGTTCTTGGAACACCCTGTATAAAAAAGTTAATGTGAAAAAATCTTAAGCAAAAAATCTTAATCAACGTGTTTTTGCGTTTTGTCGACATATTTTATCCGAAGGCTCTAGCGAATTAGTTCCAGTTAACCCTTTCGCGGGCACATAAAGGGAAATGAAATTATGTAACCTATATTTTGGGATATGGGTAGCATAGATAGTCTGAAAAAAAAAAGCATATTTGTTGATATTCAAATTTTTATTGTTTATAATAAAACAATTGGTGGGAATTATTCTTCCCACCGCCCACGTTAGACTTATTATTTTTATAAATAAAACACATTCCATTACTTTTGTTGGATAGGAAAAGTGGACACAAAATATTTTTAAAAATGTCTAATCGAGTTGGGACTTTTGATGCAACTTTCTAAAGCATATAGGAACACATACAGGTACCTTGCATTGGGTACATGTGAAAATCGTTCTCTTTTCGTTTACTTTTGTGCTGCAAACTCTACATCTTCTATAAGTACCTTTTTCTGGGAAATGCGTTCCCAGATTACTCAATCGTATCTCTGGAGGTACTTGTTTCTTATTAGCCAAAAATAGCACTGAAGTCTGCCTTCTCTTTCTGGAGCTAAATCCGTTGATGAGCTGCCGCGCTAGAGATACCCTGTACGCTAGTTGATCGGTATGATTTCGCCGAGAAATCTGGTACAAAATATAGTTGTTGACGATAGATAAATCAATCAGAAAATAAAAAATTCGATGCCACCACTTTACGGACCTCCTCCCAATAGCATACCGTTCCTTTTTCTGATCAAACTTATCAACACCTCCCATGTATTTATTATACAAATCTATTACTTTTGGACAAGAAACTTTGACTTTACTCCCGTCCTTATTCTTTCTATCCACTCTAGTTACTTCTCTTGGAGAAACAGCTGTTGTCAATATGGTAACGGGTTTGCTATCCTAGCATTTTACAGCAGCCAAACTCCCTGATATTTTGAACATAAATTCCCCACGTTGAAGTTTGTCATTTTTTCTCATCATATCTGGAAGATTAGCTCTGTCCTTTCTAACGGTTCCCACTGAGTAAATTTTTTTTTCTAGTAGTCTTTCCATCAAAAGAACTGATGTAAAAAAATTATCAAAAGCTACGAGGCAATTTCGACCTTCCAGATTTTCAGTAAGGTTTAGCACCACTCGTTCACCAAGCGAATGTTGAGAAGGGGTTTTTTCTCTTCCTGAATATATTTGAAATTTGGTTACAAAGCCTGTTCTAGAGTCAGCCAGACACCAAACCTTATAGCCTCTTTTTATCGGTTTCATGGGCATATATTGCTTGAGGCTACTCCGGCCTTTGAAAGGTATCATGGACTCATCCACTGATAAACAGGAAGAACTTTTATAAACCTGAGAAATTCTATTGTTTAGGGAATCTATTACTGGTCTAAGTTTATAAAGCTTGTCATAATCTTGACTGTCTTTGTTTGGGCATTGAGTATTATCATTGCAATGAAGAGCTTCTGTAACTTTTTTGAACCTCTTCGATGTAAAAACATCCGAGACGCCTTTGTACCCCAGAAGAGGATCAGTGTTCCAATAGTTCTCAAGCCTGGGAAGTTGGTGGATTCCCATCAAAATAAGGCAGCCAATATAGGCCTTTATTTCTGAAATGGATAATGGAGACCAGTTCTTCACTGGTTTTTGTTGAGCATACAAATTGGTCTGATGAACAATCAAAGTCAATAAATTCTCATCAAGAATTTCAGTGAAATAAGACAACTCTTTACTTATCCCCGTTGGAATGGATAATTCAGGCTCTTTAAGAAAAAACATCTCGACATTGTTTTCAAAATAGTCTGAAGTTTCGGCCCAGTCCTTGACTGCTGGCTTATTTTTTTTTTTTTTTCATTCATTTCATTCATTATTTTGCAGTTCTACGGTGGTTTTCGTAGATTCAGCACTACAATCTGCAAAAAAAAAAAATTATGTAATGTACCATTCCTAGAGAGGGGGTAGGTATCCTCACTTTCATTGGTATGATCATCTTCATTGCTATCATCGTTCGATGAATCGTCTGCTACATTTTCTTGATTCTGGTGGATTTCATAATCCGCTGTAACTGGCAAATTTGAATAAATGCTGCTTCTACTACTGGACGAGGTACAAGGGCTACTCGGCAATTGACTATCATCTAAATCGTTCAACTCTTCCTCAGCTTCAGAATCGGCTTCCGCTTCAGAATCATTCTCATTTTCGGGTAAACTATATAAATAATTTAGAGCGTCCATCGCTTGCTCTGGGTCATTTAAGTCCCATTTTTTACGATCCATCTGGAAATTACAAATATAATTTCAATTATAATAGATCCAAACATAAGTAGTCAAATATTTAGTGCCTAAATAAACCCCAACATGCTTTTTTTTGTATAATATGTAGTTCAAGTTAGGTACACGAACTGGGCGGTGGGAAGCATAATTCCCACCGGTTCAAAGTCATGTTTCACGAATAAAAATATATTTGTGATTACAAAATCATAATATTAACCTATATAAACTTGTTTCATAATAAAATTAATAATTAAAAAGCTTATATACTCACCTTTCTTGCTAAAAATTTTGAAATCACAAAATATCGAACAAAAACAATCAAAAATTGGCGGCAAATGTGGGTAATCAAAATGTCAAATGACATATTTTTCTAACCGTTTGTGTCGGAAAAAAGAAACCTGTAAATTTCAAGTTTGTAACTATTTCCTAGATGGTGCTTATGTTGTAGAGTTGGAAATTTTATTGAAAGTGCGCAAAATCGAAATTTGAAGTTGGGGGAAATATGCTTCCCAGGGCCCACGAAAGGGTTAAAGTCCACACCCTGTATATTTTTTTGTACTTAATTTATGAAGGGCCCCCTAAAACTTTACTGGCCCCGGGCCCCATGAAAGCTTAATCCGACCATGGTTACATGGTACCTGATAAGTCCGAAATTTTCAATCTGAAATAGTAATGAACAGTTACTTTTGAAGTTAAGATTTGAGACACGTTAGGAATTATTTCGATTTCAATTTTCAAGTATATATCCTTTATTATTATTGAACACCATTAGCATAACATAAATAAACCTGCATGGGTTGTCTTCGTGATACATAAAAGAAGCCATAAAAACGCCAAACGAATTATTGATGTCCAAACCGTTTGAAATATTCAAGTATGGCGTGCCAGCTAATAGTTCGTTTAGTTGGTTGTCTTTGCCGAAGGCTATACGCCTCCAGTTTATAATCATTTTTTTAAATTAAGTCAGCTGTGTAGAATGCATGCTTGGTTGAATTGTTCAGGTGAAAATAGGTCTTCCAAGATAGAAATCGACATAAAATTGTACTATTTTTAATCCGTCATTTATATACTCTCGGAACGAAAGAATTTAATTTCAGGAACAAGATTGAATCTGTTTTGGGATTCAAGTCATTTAGGAACTAATTGATAATGTCTATTGTGATCGTCCTGTTGCATTTCAGATTGTATTATTTTCGTTTTTTTTCGATTGGATAGTGATTTCGTTCAATTCATGGTTGTTAACCAACGTGTGGAAAATAAAGCTGATAATAATTTTCAGAATTTTGAAGTATATAGTTCATACTGTATTTTCTGTGGAGGTAATTTTCTTCAACCACCCCTCCAATTTTATGGTCACGTGACTACTTCAGCAGCCTATGGTGTCACTGACGTCACTTTTTCCGTCATCCCTTCCCCCCCTGATGGACACAGACCATCTGAAACGAATGGCCTTTAAAGTGGTCCCATAGCGGGGTTTATGAACTACTAGCGTCGTGCCAAATCAGGTTTCTTTTAACTTGACGTCGAATACGATATAGATACACAATCAGAATACTCCCAATTAATATCAAAACTATGTTCATTTTATATTAAATGCATTTTTGTTAAAAAGTTTTAAATTATTTTACCTATTCTTAATTGATTAGTAAGTCACTTATTTTATGTTCACTGAATTATAATATGGTGTAAATAAAATAATCCAGATTAGTTTAAAATTTATTGATCAATTATGTGTACATCTGTAAGCAAATCTTTAAATTTCTATAGGCCTATAGCTGATCGGGTGTTTGGAAATCGATGCGCTTTGCAGTGTCTATGGGCTTACAGATGTGCACAGAATTGGCCGGTTAATTTCCACTAGTATCGTGATATTTATTCTCTATCAGAATATCACTCGTGCGACAAATTTCCTAAGAAAATTTGTGATTTTTTTCTGATATCCAGTTTTTGAAATAAAAGCATCACCAGAAAGAATTTTCACTTTTAGGATTTTTTTAAGCACTTTCGATAATGTGTCAAGTGGTAGCACCGCTGAACATAACTAACATAAGCACGGCAATGTCAACTAATACCTAATCTGCACTTCTATAAATTATTCATTATAATATGATATGCAATGATATTGGACGTTTTATTACCTGCATATTGAACCACATACACCTAATTGGGTTTATTCATAAGCTAATCGGTTCATTGGGTCAATTACACAGCAGTAAATTAACCAACACTGACGGCCATATCGAATTTCATACGTTAGCGATATATGTTTGTTCGAATGATTTTAAAGGGACAGAAAACGTGAAATCGCAGGTCAAATGGTAAATGCAGCTAGATAGCATAAATCTGTTAGTGTTTTAGTCGAATATCAGGTACCTATATTAAATTGTGATTTATTGATCATTTAAATTTCCCGATTAGATGAGTACCTACGGATTGTTAGCAAAAGACAATTTCATTTTCATCAAGTGAAGCCCAGCCACTGCACTAAGTACTATCGAAAAAATTTAATGTTGGAAATTTTTTTGAATTTGTGTATTGACAAACACTCAAACTAGGCGACAATTTTATTTGACTGAACAAAAAGCCTAACAGACTTTTTTGTCAGTAAGATTACAAAGTAAAACGATTCCTCCCCTCGGTATGCGGGGAATTTTATTATTTGGTACAACAAGAACAAAAATCGAGAGAAAAGTAGTTATCCGTGTTGGTCAGCACAGTTCAGAACAGTCGCGTCCGACTGGAATCCGTACGGATATTACCTAAAAGGCGACTATTTATAGCTGCGCCGACAAATAATAGACCACCGGAATGAGATGAATGGTGTAGTAAAATATTGTCGGGTAACTCGGTTGGCCCTTTATACACCCGCCTTGAACCTCCAGAATAAGGATATATGGCACGAACTGACTGAATAAAAGTTAGCTGCGGTATAAACAGCCGGTATGGACTGATTTTATCAGGGTGTTTGGTATATCGATAGGAAGTTTTCAATGACTGATAGTTGGGGTCATTTGGAAGCTGTTTGACCATATTTACCCTTATGCAAAGTTTTGTCGTTTTTGAGACATCAGCATTTTTAGGTATTTTTGGGAAATATTTGAATTGTTCCTAAAACATATTATTTTTTTGTTAGTAATAACAAACAATTTTTTTTTCTGACATTCCTAATATACACTCTTCCAAAACAATACGGAAAAAAAAAACCGAATGATTGATACACAAAATATGTGACCCAAGTTATGTGTTAAAATAGATGGATTCAAAATATCTAAAAATGGCGATATCTCAAAAACGACGAAACTTTGGATGAGGGTAAATATGGTCGAACAGCTTCCAACTGGCCCCACCTATCACTCATTGAAAACTTCCTATCGATGTACCAAACACCCTGTATATTCTAAATTGATTTATCTGGAACGATAGGGCATATTCCTGGGCTCAATTGAACTCAGACATCTTCTCAAAACGTATATGGGTTCTAGGACAATTATCAGTAGCATTTTAAACCACAAATGTATAAAGAAATATAGGATATATAGAATATATAGGTATAGCGAGTCATGTAAGATCGTTGTCACCCGAAATTATTATAATCAGCGAGCGCAAGTCGAGGACGCGGAAAAATATTTAAGTTGTAGTATAACATACCCGGGTTCGTTCAGCAAGATTGAACAGTGTGCATTTTTATTACCTTTCAAACAACAAATCTTCTGAAAAACGAAATGAAAAACAAATAGGACCTACGTTGTGGAAACTTACTCAATTTTACTTACTGGGCATTCGCCCGACATAGAAAATATTTGGGAAATTTAAGGGAAGTTGTGATATGTGAAAGAAACGAAAAATTTGTGGAATGTCTACGTCATTATTGAAGTAAACCGTACCGTTCTCATCCTGGAACTAACGAGGGGAAAGAGCACGGCAGAGAAACCACGATCTACATTCCTCAGAAATCAAAACATACTGTGTCATTCAAATAATGATTGTGAGTCAATAATTCAATAATTTAAGTCAATAAAAGTTCAAATTAGGTTCCGCCCCTGTTCTTTTGCTAAAATTTCAATTACACACACTATATTCAATCAACACTACCTATATTCAATACTGAAGAGTTTTTTGGTTAGTTAGCCAGTTTCCCAGCAGGTACTGAGGTCCCATACGGGAAGCTACTCAGCTATAGTTGTTTTTGAGCCAATATCTCTAGATTGATTATTTCAATTTGCTAGGATATTCTCTCGTCAAGGTAGGAAAATGTTAGTAAATTCAACAAGGCCCTAATGCTATTGGGAAATGGCCTAAAAAATGAAGGAACTTGTTAATTCGTGATACTCAATATATTTATTTTATCGAACACAGCGTGGAAAACAGAGCGTGTGAACTCATAGAACTAACTATAGGAACTGACCCAACATCAAGACAAAGAATAATAAACCTTTTCTTTATATTTTCTGCTATCATTATTTTAACCAAAGAGCCTCTGTGACATCTTTAAAAAGTAAGCCATATATTCGGCTTCAGTAGATGATGCCGCTACTGACAACTGCCTTTTTGTATTCCAACATATCACACAAATTTCAAACAGTTTAAATAAATATCCTGTTGTACCTTTTATATTGCTTATATCATCTCCACCTTCCTAGTCAGGATTAATAGAATCACTCAAGAAATTGATAATATATTTACAACTAAAATATTGTGTCAACTTCACATTGATTTTTTCCTTAAGATATCTGAGGACTCTTTTCAAAAATTGCCAAAGCTCTTTATTATTTTTGTTTTGATACCTGCCCAAAATATTAACAGCGGTACTTAAATCAGGCTTGGTATACAAAACATGATATACATTAAATAGCCGATTAGATTGCGGCAAGGGCTATCATATTTTTCTTCTGAATTTAAACCAATCAAATTCAGTTTACTAGGAAGCGGAGTGCTGACTTGCTGACACAGCTGATGGCACAACAGTCATGCATATTAAATTTATGTAAAATACTTTTTATATGTATAGGTACATACCTATGTGAAAATTGATCAAGAGTAATTTTATTTTTGATAACCTTTCAATTTTAATACCCAAAAATAGTTTACTGTCTTTCAAATAAACCATAGAACAGTTATTTGCCAAATACCTTTTGAAACTATTCAATGTATTATTATCTGCAGTGGCAAATACCATCTACATAAAGAACTACATAAATATTTTTACATATTGCACCTTTATCTAAGATATAAATACAGTGGTTAACTGATGAATTTTCAAACCCATTTTCTTCAAGAATCTTTACTATTATTTCAAACCAACATCTAGTGGTTTATTTTAGTCCATAGATACAAAGCCTTATAAACTTGGTTAGGAGGTTTACTTGTCACACCTTGAGCCAGCCACCCTTCAGCCTTCAGGAACCTTCATAAAAATGGCTTCCTTCAATGTCAAAGATGTTTTTACATCCATATGATGTAATAAAAGGTTAAACTGATTAAAAAGAAGCTTACGAATCTCGCCACCTGTGCAAAAGTTTCATTATAATTTACCAAGTATTCTTGACTAAAATCACGAGCAACTAAGCGAGCATTGTGTCTGAATGGTTTTCCAATTTCATCATTTTCAATCGAAAATATCCATTTACGATCCACTATATTTTTATTTTCGGGTCTTGATACTGACGAACATGTTTTATTTACCAATAATGAATTAATATCATTTGGCAGCTCTGTTTTAACTACAGATTTACTATACTCATTATTAGGTTAATAAGTTAACAGTTAACTACTTTTCTGGATTGTTGCTAATCTGATTTAGCTATACCAGATTTCCTAACTACCGATCTTGACAAACTGTCAGAGGAATCAGTTTCATTACCAAAGTGTTATAAAGGGTGTACCAATAGCAGTGATAGAACTTTAATTTTGAATGTAACACGAACCTTCTAAGTTAGAAAAATAAATTGTGTGTTAATCGAAAATATATTTCATGCCCCCTGGCAAATGCGCATAATGGGTGCAATTTCTCATGACTCGTGCCAATAATAATGCTGCCAGCCCACAAATCGCATCAACCGTTTTCGGGGGTATACGTATTTCTGTAGCACTTTTCGGGGATTGTTTTCTTCCCAATAGTGCATATTTTGTTTAATGACGAAGCCATTGAGTCAAAAATGTGCTTCGTCACCGACGAAGATTTTTCGAAGAAAATCATTTTCCGCGACGAAGCCCATTTCTGCCTGCGTCTGCAGCGCATCAAACGGATCACATTCAAATGATGTTTTTTCCAAAACATAAATGGCATGAAATATGTTTTCGGTAAATACACAATTTATTTTCCTAACTTAAAAGATTCGTGTTTTATTCAAAATTAAAGTTCTATTATTGCTATTGGTACACCCTTCAGGTACATTCACTTTATCAAACTTACTATTAACTACTACTCATATTGACAAACAGTTAGAGAAAGCAGCTTTTTCATCAAAGTGTTCTATATTCACTTTTTCAAAATTACCATTAACTAACCGCTGATATTGACAAACAGAAGAAACAGCTTTTTCATCAAAGTGTTCTGTATTCACTTTTTCAAAATTACCATTAACTAACCACTGATATTGACAAACAGTCAGAGAAATCAGCTTTATCATAAAAGTGTTCTATATTCACTTTTTCAAACTTACCATTAACTAACCACTGATATTGACAAACAGGGGAAACAGCTTTTTCATCAAAGTGTTCTATATTCACTTTTTCAAACTTACCATTAACTAACCACTGATATTGACAAACAGTTAGAGGAAACAGCTTTATGAAAGCCCTGTATAAAAGCTATTATAAACACATTCGGTCATCCATAGCTGCAATATAAATTAGCAAAATAGGCTTACAATCAAAGTTTAATTTATTAATTTTTGGTTCACTGATATGAATACCTATCAGTTTTTCCAGCAAATGCACACGCTAAATCCAAAAATCAAAATCCTAGCACAAAAGACAGCACATAATTTCTTAGGTTTTTTTTTAATTTACTCTTTATCTGTGTTGTTTACCGCATGAAACGATTTTTGTTGAATACATGAACAATGCACATGCTATAAAAAAATGTTATAAGCAAACAAAAAACATAAAAATGGGAAAAAACATATACTTGTATGAATTGAACTCTCAAAAACAAAATAACAATTATTCAACTGACCTGTGATCGTTCCTTGACACACACACTAATCACAAATTGGATTGAATACTCAGTTTAATACAAAATAGAAATAAAAATTGAATATTGAACAATTACAGACACGCGTCTAAGGGACCAGCCCAGCTACTTCTCTAGTCTAGTTGCGTATTCTCTACCTAGCCTTCGCTTCGGTACTTTTCTGTTGCGACGCGCCCCCTTCCGAAAAACTTCACGGCGCATACAAGGTTGCAACATTTACTTTAATTCAGTAACCGTTTTTTAAAAAACTTAAGATTCAAAGAAATAATATTTTGAATAGGTGGTTTTCCTCAAAGTTATGTAATGAAAATGGAATTGGACAGAAATAAAATATATTATGGTACGACGAATGCTGAATCAATGTCTCATTCAGGTGTACTACTAGCTGTAGAACAGTTAGTTCTACCAAGATTCTTGATAAAGGCAATAATCTCCCGAAAACCAGTCGAGTATACTAGGTTGATTTTCTATAAGCGTGGTGAGAATAAAATATTCCAGGAAATCATTATTCCATATTTCAGGTTACCTAACCGATTTTTGGCCGATGTGTTGATTCTGATTCTTTGTTCAATGCAATATCGCTGTGACCCCATTTTGGTAACTGCTGAAAACTTGAACTTTCGACATTATCTTTTCATTTAAACCAATTCTAAAACGAGATTTAAAAAAATAGCAGCTTGGTAATTTTGGTAAGTTCACAAATTTAAATTATCCTTTTTGGTTTGAAAGTATTTGCTGCTGCACATGTATCAACGACTTGTAATATTCCTAAAAAAATCTCTAGTAATATCCAGTGTTTTTCAATGCCGATAAGTCAGGTTTATGAGGAGTTTGGCACGGCAGGGAATGATAAATAGCCGGGCCGTATCAGACGTAATTGGGGTCGTGGGGTATTGATTCTATCCTTAAGATCTGAGGTGCCATTCACGGCTTTGGCCTATGTCCAGCGATTTTGCATGTAAATTGGTGAATTGATTTTAAAGTTAACTTAATTAAGCCGCATCGAGAGGAGTTCCGTAAAAGATATTAATAGGCTTCGGTCATCGGAAATCAGTATGATTACGCAGCGCAGGTTGGGGTTGCCGAAAAATATAATAAGTGTTTTCCAAATGATTAGGAGGTAGTCTGTAGGTTAGCGAATAGGTAGTCGTATTGGTATATACAGTGTTTGTGATAATCGAAGGCCCCTTCTCCTAGTGGTGCCACGAGACGAGACAAGACTCAAGGTTGGTCTCGTCTCGTGACGAAACCGAGACTTAGTCTCGGTCTCGACTACCAAAGTCTCGTCCCGTCTCAAGTGGTCTCGTCTGGTCTCGAGTTTTACTGCGTGTCCGGAAAATAGCGTAAAAACTTTTCACTGCGTGCTGGAGGACCCTTCAAGGAACCCCAAAAAAATAATTTGAAAAATCAGGTGACATTCTTCGTAAAGTTATTTGCATTTTGATATTTAAAAAATTGGCAATACTGAAAATATCCCGTTGACAATTTGCCACAGAACTAAACTATGTTATTACTAATTACCACCTGAAAAATTCAAAGGTGACTAAAAAATAATGTCAGATCAATTTTATTCCACGTTACTACACACTCTGACTAATTAACTCAAACAACTTAACTCTTTACAACTCTCACAAAGGTCACTATCTAAAACGTATCACAGCCAACCTTAAACTTAAAAACTACTAACTTATACCGTCCTTTATACAGTGTCATTACTTCAGTGTGCAACATATGGGATTTTTTTTTAGTAATAGCAAAATCAAAATACAAACAAGGCCAAAAGTTGGTGCATGTCTGATAATCATATTAGGTGCCCTTAGAATGGTTGCAAGTCAAACAGCATACAGGGTGGCTCAAAAAATATGGAAATTCTACTAATATTTACTTAAATAAAATAAAACTTTTGCACTTTAAGAAGAGTTTTTTTTAATAAGGCTATTATCATAAGTAATGTTTAAACTTGTTAAAAAAAAAATTGCGACATTTTAAAGTTGTGTTGAATATCATTGCAACAAACATGAATTTTGTGATTCCATAAAAAATTAAAAATCCAAGTTAATTTTACAAATATGCTTGAATTTGAACAAAGTTATGTAAAATTGATTTGATTTTAATTAATTTTTGAAAGTCTTAAGGGCGGAAATAAAAGAAAAAAATATATAGAAATTATAGATTTTTTTCGAAAGAAAATTAAAAAAATCTTAGGAGGCTATATTTTGGTATTTAGGCATAACTTTTAATTCCAAACAACTTTTCTCTATAACATTTTGCTGAATTTTCTAAAATAAGGGTACTTTACAGTACCAGCTTTGATATTGTTTGAGCTACCCTGTATGCTGTTTGACTTGCAACCATTCTAAGTGCACCTAATATGATTATGAGACATGCACCAACTTTTGGCCTTGTTTGTATTTGGGTTGTGCTATTACTAAAAAAAATCCCCATATGTTGCACACTTAAAAAATCACACTGTATATCTGTAATCCATTCTTGTAAAATCCAGAATAAACGCGACTATCTCTTTGCCCGAATAAAGCAGTATTTTTGTGAAATAATGGGATGCTTTTTACATACTTTATCTTCAGATCTAACTTCCAGTTTAGCCGAAAGTGCTTATGCTTTAAATTTTTTTTTTAAAATTGACCTCACTACTGAGTAAACCGAAAGTGGAATCTGAACATAAAGGAGGTATGTAGCAATCATCCCATTAATTGTTAGTATTAACAAAAAATTTCGGGGTGATTCTTTTTTCGAAAACTTTTCTATCGACACTTTTTTTATTTTTTTTATTTGACGTTCAATTTTTTTCTGATTTCATTTTCAAATAGCCCAGAATAGCCCAATAATAAAGCTATGAAAGTGAAATTTTAATTGTAGTCTCGAGACTACGCGAGACTCTTGCCGAGTCTGGTCTCGTCTTGTCGAGACTTCAAGAGACGAGACCGAAAGCCAATCTTATCTCGAAAAGTCGACAGGTGACGAGACGAGACGAGACCAATCTCGAGTCTCGCGGCATCACTACCTTCTCTACTATAATTTATTAATCGGTAAAAATTATCGTGTATTCAAATTAACTATTGGCTACCCATTTGTAGGTACACTCAAATATTGGATACTGTAACCCCTTTTGTTAATGAATTGACAAGAGGCCCATAATATGCTCAGTTTGCTCAGAGAATAATTATTAGGGGTGAGTTGATAGTTTAATAAGTACAGAATGGCAAGGGCGCCACTGAATTTACAAAAATAATAATTAAATCACATTAAATATTGGGGTGTGAAAATTCAGAAAAACACTTTAAAAAAAGCATAATCAGCAAACGGTAATTGGTAATTCTGAAAAGGAAATAAATACGGCATATAACTCAACCAAATCTTGACACAGGTGAACCAATAAAACAATTAAGTAAGTTTCAAATTAGTGTATATTTCACAGTGAAGTTAAAAACCAAGAAATAAATAATGTTAAAAGATAAAACCAATTGATGGTAATACACTTTAAATTAAATCAATAAAAAGAGGTTAACTTCCAGTCAGATTTATCAAGCTTAAAAAAAAAATAATATTATAACAATATACCTCAATATACACTCACCGACATAAAATTCGGGACAACCAAAATTTAGATCAAATTTGATGTAGGATAACTTTTTCTTCCAAAATCGGATTTCAATCTTTTTTTTTTTCATAATGTAGATAATTGTTCTGGTTTTAATTAATTTTATTCAATTTTCAAAAATACAGTTTACATGTTGGAAATAACCAGGAAAATGAAAAAGTATATTTTTTCTCTTAACTTTATAACACTCTGTAGAGTAATTTTGCTGAGTAAGCTACAATGGATATGCTTTTCTGGAGAGTTTGATCCATTTTCAACATTTTGCTGTTTTATTGGTTTTGGTATCTTAATCGGTTTGGGAGATATGAATTTTTGATGTAAACATTACACTTTTTGATCAAGTCTAAATTTTTGAAATAAACCTTACACTTTTTGATCAAGTCTATTTTTAATTGAAGCATGAAAGTAAGGGTTTTAAAAGTTAGTACCTCGTGTTACCTCCTCTTGCTCTTATAACAGCTACTAAACGTCGATTCATTCCTCTAATCAGGGGGCGGATTACGAACTCTCGACTCGAACCGAAACCGCCATGGATTTCGAACGCATTCTGATGCATTTGCATGGAGTGCGTTCAAAATTCATGGTGGTTTCGGTTCGAATCGAGAGTTCGTAATCCGCCCCCAGGTTTTGGATATCCTGTTGTGGTATAGCAGCCCATTCTTCTTCCAAAGCATTTCGGAGCTGTTGGAGAGTGAACAACTATCCTCGGCGTTTCCTAATTCGTCTAACATGTCTCATCCCATACATGTTCTATAGAATTAATGCCAGGACTAAGAGCGGGCCAGCGCATAACGTTCATTCCAACCTCTTCTAAATATTGGGCCACTATTCTGGCAGTATAAGGTCGGGCATTGTCATGCATAAATTATGCAAAAACAACAACATGTTCTCCCCGAATTTCGTCAATGTACCTCGGGGCAAATAAATTTCCTCGGTCAATAAAAACAAGTTCTGTTTGAGCGTCAAACGAAAAACCGCCCCATACCATTATCGATCCACCACCAAAGCTAACCCTTTGGCTGAAAGTACATTGGGCGAATCTCTCCCCTTGTCATCTCCATACTCTTTCTCGTCCATC
This sequence comes from Ceutorhynchus assimilis, assembly GCA_917834065.1. Classification (NCBI taxonomy): domain Eukaryota; kingdom Metazoa; phylum Arthropoda; class Insecta; order Coleoptera; family Curculionidae; genus Ceutorhynchus; species Ceutorhynchus assimilis. The sequence goes on from OU892288.1 coordinate 7,457,909, forward strand.
AGGAGACCTCAGGCAAAATCGAGACTCGTCTGAAAATAGAACTTGCCTCCACTCTTGAAGGTTCCAGTTAATGTGTTCTTGGGAAAAAAGAAGTCTATTAACTCGATGCTGTCTTTAGAGTTCTGGTCCAGTTGCCGGTCTTCTGGCCCGTAAATTGCCTTTAATTAAGTCTTCTTCTCACTGTTATTTCATTGACAGCAACTTGACGAACTCTTTCGAGGTCATTTCTTATCACTACTGCACTGGTATGCCGATCTCTTAAAGCCGAAAGTCTAATGAAGCGATCATCAAGGGCGGAAGTAGCGCAATTTCTTCCAGATCCAGGTCTTCTACTGTAATTTCCAGTCTCACTAAACCTTGCTACGGCTCTTTCCACGCTAGATCTTGTAGAACCTAGCATATCTGCCACACATTAACTGGAACCTTCAAGAGTGGAGGCAAGTTCTATTTTCAGACGAGTCTCGATTTTGCCTGAGGTCACCTGATGGACGAGAAAGAGTATGGAGACGATAATGGGAGAGATTCGCCCAATGTACTTTCAGCGAAAGGGTTAGCTTTAATGGTGGATCGATAATGGTATGGGGCGGTTTTTCGTTTGACGCTCGAACAGAACTGGTTTTTATTGACCGAAGATTACCTGCCCCAAGGTACATTGACGAAATTCTGGGAGAACATGTTGTTGTTTTTGCACAATTAATCGGCAACGAATTCGTTCTCATGCATGACAATGCCCGTCCACATACTGCCAGAATAGTGGCCCAATATTTAGAAGAGGTTGGAATAAACGTTATGCGCTGGCCCGCTCGTAGTCCTGACATTAGTCCCATAGAACATGTATGGGACATGTTAGGTAGACGAATTAGGAAATGCCGAGGACAGTTGTTCACTCTCCAACAGCTCCGAAATGCTTTGGAAGAAGAATGGGCTGCTATTCCACAACAGGATATCCAAAACCTGATTAGAGGGATGAATCGACAACGTTTAGTAGCTGTTATAAGAGCAAGAGGAAGTAACACGAAATACTAACTTTCAAAACCCCTACTTCCATGCTTCAATTAAAAATAGACTTGATCAAAAAGTCTAAGGTTTATTTCAAAACAGTCGCTGATGGTCATATCATTATCTTGAAATGAAAATATAAAAGATTTAAGTTTTCAGAAAACTAATTTTTAAAAAAATGGATTATTGATAAATATGGTCAGCTTCTGCTTTAAAAAAAAAAAAATCAATAAAATCAACTCACACCTGTATGAAATTATTATTATAAAAGTTATACTAAGGACCCAGGTTAAAAATTGATCAATCAAAACGGCTCTTCGGAAAAACTGCTCTTCCGGAAAAACAGCTCCGCGGAAAACCCGAAGTAATAGAGGCATTCCATAAACAACCATTATTTAAAAAAAAAACATTAAAAAATACTTACCATGAGGGGGTGCGAAATTCAAACTTGAATAAAACGGTAATCACGAGACTTTTGATTTAAATTTTCTCGATAATCAACAACTTTGCCTTGCGCAGCTTTGTTTCACCAAACTAATGCCTGATGACCGATAAGGTATTTCTCTTCACGAGAACGGTATTCACAGTTGACGAAGATGGTTGCCCTCCGGCCACAGTCGACCTTTCAGGACAACGGCAAGATTAAAAAGGGACGTATAAACGGACAATCTATACAGGCAGAGCTTTCTTTCAAAAAATAGCCAACGGAAAGCGTTGGTACTAAACCGGTACTTCAAATTTGAACGAAAATCTGCCCTCTAGTTTTATAATTGCCATTATTATTTTCGATAAAAATCTTCTTTTAAGTTGTTCTAATAAAGGCAATTTAATTTATAAAATAATACATGGAAATAAGAAAGACATTAGAATTAGTTGAATAATTATTATGTCATCAAGCGAAAAAAAATTGACTATTTAATCTGACTACATTCTAAAACCATCACGGAAGCAGATCTCTAAATTCATTTGAAACAATTGTTTTCCTGAAGTTACAATAGAATTTTCCGTGCCATAGCTTGGTTTGGGGTAGCGAAATAATTGAACTAAGCTCTGATTTGCTAGGGATTTTACGGTATAATCCGAAACTTAATTGCGCAAAAACTATAAAACTTGATAATTCTTGGCTTATAAGGCGGATATCTCGTTTCGGGTCCGAATAAATGACTCGACGCACGGATGTCTGTCTTATTTTTTTTTTATGGGTTGTTTAGCTTCGAATTTTTACCAAATCTGTAGCTTATTAATCATCCGAGGGAATGAAAACCTCTCGTAAAAATATGACGTAATAACTTATTGAAAACATGGCCATCAATTTCCACCAAGAGACTACTACAGTTTTTATTTTCACCCAGCGCAATGCAAACATAGGTAATCAATTGAAATTTAAGAGGCCAATCGATTAAAAATTGAAAACGAGGGAATATTTTATGATGTATGAGTAACTCAATGAATGAAGTTGCTGGTTCATTTATTCAACAAAATATTCGATTTATTTCCGCTTCAAGCTACCAAATAGGCAAGAGTAACTGAGTTAAAGTCAATGGAAACATCTCAAAAGGATTGCCTAATTACAAACAATTAAATAACATACGAAAAGTGACTTACGAGGGGTGTACACGAGAGAGCGTTTTTAAAAAACTTTATTTGACTAATACAATAGAACTGACTAAAATCTAGAAATTACTCCTTTTATAATATAAAAAATAAGCTGAATAGAACAATATAAATGCTGAATTGGAGTTCTCACGGGATATAACTCCTCCATCCTAAGTTAAAAGCATACCCAAAAAAGGTATGGTTTTATACAATGGAAAAAATAAAGAAAATGCTAAAAGAAAAATATGATTAAACTAAATAAGTAAAAGTAAAATTGTTAAATTACAATATCGTCTTCTAACGAGGCTTTTTGGGCACGTTTAAGGCGATGTTTCAAAAGTAATTTATAGACAGTAAAAATGCATAGTATTCCTAAAATACAATAAAGTAAAATTGTCCAAAAATTTATTTGGTGCATTTCCATTGGGTTGGATATTTCTTGTAGTCGTCTCTTCTGTTCTTGAAGCGTTGTGGCAATTTCTTTATTTTCTTTCAAGTTGATGGAGTTCAGGTCAAGTGTAGGTGGATTAAAAGCAAACTCCTTTGTTTGGTAATAATTCATCGATAAATTCAGTGTAGGCAAGGATACATCATCATAAGTCAAACGATTGGGCTTATAAGTTCGTAGAGTAATTGACTTTATTTGTAAGCTGCATTCATTTGTAGATTCGGCTAAGTAGGAACCATGAAGCGGTACGTTATCCTTAGAGTTTGGACAAGATGCTGAGACAATTAGTTGTTCGGGCGTGGTGATTATCCATTTTCCGTCCGTTATTTTAGTGATTTGGACATTTTGTAGTCTGATACGGAAAGGGTGGCAAGTAGTGGCATTGTCTTTGTATAAAATCAATTGGACTGCACATGGAGGCTCATGATCAATGTATGCAGTATGGGCTTCTTTACATAAGTACTCGTTGGGTAACAATTGGTTGCAGGTTTGGTCCATATAAGAGTACTTGTTGTTGCTAAGTGCAAGGTATGGTTTGTGTGGAAAGTTCATAAAGAAATCAGGATTTTGTTCGCTTGCAATTGGTATCGGAAATAGTTGATAATAGTGATAGACATCCAATTCGACCAAGGGTATTTCCAAGATGAAGGTGGTAATCAGGCCCTTTGAATAACATTTTTATTGAATCGGCTGTTACAAGGTGGAAATTCATTATCTAGTAAAAGATTTTTTTTTTAAAGTAAATTATTATACTTATTTATTTCCACTAATTTTTTGTTAAACTTTAACATGTTTCGCTACACTGTTGCTTCATCAGAAAGATGTAGACATAAAAGTGAAATTAAATGAATAACCTTTAATCTCGATTATTTTTTCGTAGTTCAATATGTTATCAATATTGGCTTCTAGTGGTAACACGTCATGCACTAATTGTTTTTTAAATCTAGAAATTTCTTTTATTAGCTCTAATGGAACGATTATTGAATTATGGAGCGTATTGATTTTAGCAAATGAGATAGCTACTTTCGTTTTTTCTAAGATATCGTAAATTATTTGATATAGCATTGATATCTGATTAATTATTATGTGAGTTTGGAAGTATTGATGGTTGTCAATAGCAGACAGAGCTACCTTTTTAATTGTGCTTTCAATTTGCAGTATTCTCGATTTTAGCGTTATTTGATTGGCAGATATATTAGAGATAACGTTTTGGAACTGTTCAATGGTTTTCCCTAATAAATTAATTTGATTAAATGGTAATTTTTTAAGTTTATCTTGATTTTCTTGTAATTGTCTAATTTGCCTATCGTAAAGATCTGCATCATCTTTATCGAGATTGCCATTAATGCATTTTATTAATGATCCTAAAGGATTCAAGATGCCACGTTTTTGTCTTTTTGAGTAACTACTCGTTGGGTCAATTTGCCTTATGTTGTTTTCTATGCGTTTTTCTAATGCCATTAAAGGCAGCAACGTGTTTTTATATTCTCGTTCATAGGATACATTATTTGTAATGTTTTTAATTAAACAGTTAGCGTTTTCTTTGATCAAATAAAATTCGTTAACAAGGGGTGTTAGGTCGTGAATTTGTATTAATGACCAATGATTGGAAACTATTTTGGCAGTTCCCAATTTATAAGGTAGGAGTCCGGGATATTTATTCAGGTTATGGAAGTTTATTCCTACTGCTCCGATGTTGTAGATTCGGATCCATCTGTAACAATAGATTTGATTTTTGTTTCGTTGATATGCAAAATCTCTTTTCGATTTGTTTTGGGGTTTTCAATTTCAATCTTGTTGTTTTCTAATATTTTTGTTAAGATGAATGGACCTGTGAATCTGTGGTGTAATTTACCACGTCGTTTGTCTTGTTTTTTATATATTTGACATCCTATGGTTAGTTTTTGATTATGTTTGTCAATAAGTTTTTGTTTCAAAATAAATTGAGTCTTGTTGTATTTTGTTATACAAAGCTTCCGTGTTAGTTTTGTGATTGTGGACATATTCGGTAAATATTTGTGCGGGCATAAGTTGCATAGGGTCACTAGAAGAAGTGTGTCCTAAAATAAATGTATAGGGAGTAAAGCCTGTGCTTGAATGGATTGTGCTATTATAAGTAATTACAGCATAGGACATTAGGGTTGATACGTCAGTATTTTTGTTTTTTTCTCGTAGTATTCTTATGTGTTCTATCAGGGTCGAGTTTAACCTTTCAACTGGCGAATTCAACTCGTGATGATTTGGAGTAGTAAAATGGATTTTAATATTATGTGTTTTTAATAAATCCTTAACTACTTCGTTCTTGAATTCTGTTCCATTATCGGATACAATCAATTTAGGGATACCGAAAAATGAAAAGAAATGGATTAGATTTTGGGATACTGAAATGGCTGTGCCAACGCAAGGAAGGGCTTGTCCATATTTGGAAAAGGACCTCGCACATTTCTTATGGAAAATGGCTTTCGGCTAAATTTTCTGAAAAATTGAGATAATGTAGTTCTCGATGTCCTGATTAAAAGTTCTCATGGGCACAACTCAATCCTATGATCAGTTTTTGAGTTATGAGTTATCAAAATTGGCTTTTTTAGACTTCGAGATATTGATTTTTTTTCAACATATTTGTTTATATTTCCTCCATTAGCACATTTAAATTAAAAGTTTCTACTCTAAGTTTTAGGCGTTTTGGTGTCTTCCTAAAATGTGGAATAAAAGTTCCTACAGCGTCTTACACAAAATGGAGGCGGCAAAGAAATGTCAATTTAGAAAAAGACGCAAATAACTAAATTCGATCAATTGTGTAGAATACAAAAACGAACGGCTAGATTTTGCCCTATTTTCAATATGTTGTTATCAAAAGTATACTTAAGAATACCTACTATAGTTTTGGATCCAGAATGTTATACCAGGTGTTCATTTTGTACCAGGGCCCCGGTGTAGATGGTAATTTTTTTTTTTTTTTTTTTTTTTTTTTTTTTTTTTTTTTACGAAAATTCAATTTTATTTATTCAAATGTTGATTTACAATGGGGTAAGGTTTGCCAAATTTTTCAATTTTATAATTACTTATGTTATAAAGATGTGAAGCATAATTTTCTAAAACAGTTTTGCAATTTTAATACCTTAATCCTTAATCCTAAACTTAATTTATTTATTATTTAATGAATATAAATTAAAAATTACAAAAATTGGATTCCATAATTTATTACATATAGCCCATTACATTGATGTGGTTCTGCAAGGCATACAGATGCCCGTGTGCAGAATTTAAGATACATTACTTGACTTAATTTCTAGTACAGTTCAGTAGATTTATAATATAACTAAGAATGATAACCAGTTAACATGGAGCTCCTACACAAAATGTGTCAGAAGTATAACAAATCAAATAAAAACAATAAAAAGCATTATTTATTTTTTATGCTACATCTAATAAATTTTTTCACATCCCTATCTTGTGTTAAAGAGGCTGGAACCCTGATAAAGTTGAAATTTTTAGGCCCCTGATAGTAGAAAGAATTCACCGATAGAGTTAATCTGACTAAAGGCTGAGTGAATTTTAGGAAAGCTCTGACATTTTGAGATATTGTTAAATTAAGTTGCTTTTTGTATTTGAAGACTGCATTGCAACAATGCAGTCTGTGTAATGCTTCCAGATTTAATATTTCAAGCCGCTCAAATAACGGCCCAGATGACTGCATGTGCCCAGCTCTCAATATAACGCGGATGAAACATTTTTGCACAATTAAAAGTGGTCGCTTATTACTTTTGTAAATGCCCCCCCCAGATACTTATTCCATAGGTTATTATAGATTGCACCAATGCCATATACATCATTCTTAATGTACTTTGGGGTACCACTCCACGAAGAAAATAAAATGTTGGTAGAATAGTATTCAGCTTTAGTTTTACATTAGAAATGTGAGTCTTCCAGGTCATATTTTGGTCAAGGGTCAACCCCAAGTATTTGATTGATTCAACCTGCTCAATTTCGCTACAGTTACAATGAGTAAGTTTACATTCCACACTGTGAAACCTAAGGGGAACATTAAAGCGAAACTGATTCCTGACAGAGAAGTTGACAAATTTGGTTTTTTTGACATTGACACAGAGCTTATTAATTGAAAACCACTCAGTCAGTATTTTCAGATCAAATTGTAATTTTTCTAGCAGATCTTCCCGGGTATCGGCCTTATAAAGTATTGCAGTATCGTCTGCGAATGCAGCGACCATGCCTTTCAGTGAGGAGTCGCACAGGTCGTTGATATATATAAGAAATAATGTTGGAGACAATACTGATCCCTGTGGGACTCCACACTGAAGTTCAAGTTCCTGGCTTAGTTCATCTTGTACTGCAAGCGGGTTTCAAGTTCAAATGCTGTTTCAATGGGCATTATTCATTGTTTTAAGTTTACCCTGCATCAATAGAAGTAAGCTGAGGAAGAGTTTACGCTTCTTCATAAAACTGACCCCAGTTTTACTGTTTTTTAGTTCTACTTCAAGTAAATGTGTGAAAAAGTAAAACACTACATTAGTTCCGATATTTTTTATCAAAAGTACTTTAGTATATTAAAAGCTATGAAGCTTTATATTTGGGAAGCAAAATGTATGTTCAATGAATTACTTTTGATAAACCAACAATATTTTCTCTCGAGTAGTACAATAGAAATAGTATCTCGCGAGTAGAACTCCTAGTCCTGAAATCAAATATTCTAACAAGAAGACAACCGTGCGAGGCACCAAGAACTCGCTATCCATCTACTGCCTCATACTAGATATATTGGATGCCGAACTTCCGTAGGTAGTTGAAATACAACACAACCAGCAGTTTTCCCAATACTTTACCACACTGGCGTATCCAGCCCATGCGTCTGGGAGGCGTAATCAGCCCAAGCCAGCCCGCGCGGGAGGCATGCCCAAAAAAGTTTATTTTGAACCTCCAAAACATTTTTTTTTTCTACTTGAGTGACGAAAATTGCATTTGCAAATCCGATTTGTTTAACAGTGCGGAAAATCGATTTTCGCGCGCGGTACGGCGAAATTTTTTCCGCACGGATATCGGTGCGAAATAGTTATTTTCCTAACAAGTGCGCAAAGTGTTACTTTTCCGCACGCAAACACAGTTATACGAACGACGCGAAGCGGAGTTCGGATACGTGTTTGCGTGCGGAAAAGACACTTTGCGCACGTGTTAGGAACAAAATTTTTCCTACGAGCTTCATATCAGGTAGGTAACAACAAAAATTTAAAAAAAAAAACGATAATTTGTTTAATTATTTTTAATTAACTTGAAGGGAACCTATGCATTTATCAAAAAATTACATAACAAAAAAAAAATATAACAGAAAATCATCGTCAGAGCTCTTCATCTTAAAGCGTTTAATGGCGATTTCCATTTGTCATCAGTGCCGCACTGAGTGCATCCGCATCTTTTTCTAAAAGCATGTAACATGTAAGGATAAGGATACATTTTTTTGCCCTGTTTCGACAAATGGAAAATGCTATAAATTTGATGAGATAGTTTGTAGATGCATATATATAGAAAACAAATCTGACAATGCGTTGAAGTTAATTAAATTTGGTGTTTATAGGTATAGATGTTAGCTGGAACAGGAACAGAGGAAAAATTTGTCATCATGTGTCAAAGTCGACAGGTGTACTTATTGTTGCTTGACAATTATTTTTACTTTTCGGCACTCAGTGCGGATAAGGCCTGTATCCGCACTGAGTGCGGAAAAGTGCAACTTTGAGAACCGAAATGCGTGCGGAAAAGTACTACTTTGCGCACGCTCGTAGGAAATAGTTATTTTCCTAACAAGTGCGCAAAGTGTTACTTTTCCGCACGAAAACACAGTTATACGAACGACGCGAAGCGGAGTTCGGATACGTGTTTGCGTGCGGAAAAGACACTTTGCGCACGGGTTAGGAACAAAATTTTTCCTACGAGCTTCATATCAGGTAGGTAATAACAAAAATTTAAAAAAAAAAAACGATAATTTGTTTAATTATTTTTAATTAACTTGAAGGGAACCTATGCATTTATCAAAAAATTACATAACAAAAAAAAATAACAGAAAATCCTCGTCAGAGCTGCTCATCTTAAAGCGTTTAAATTTGATGAGAAAGTTTGTAGATTTCTGCATATAAGTAGAGAACAAATCTGACAATGTGTCAAAGTTAATTTATATTTGGTGTTTGTAGAGATGTTGGCTGATATAGGACCAGAGGAAAAATTTGTCATCATGTGTCAAAGTCGACAGGTGCACTTATTGTTGCTTCACAATTATAATTACTTTTCGGCACTCAGTGCGGATAAGGCCTGTATCCGCACTGAGTGCGGAAAAGTGTAACTTTGAGCCCGGAAATGCGTGCGGAAAAGTACTACTTTGCGCACGCTCGTAGGAAAAAACCTTTTCCGCACGGCTGTCAAAACAAAATCAATAAATCACTACAAATGTAGGTGTACTTATTTATTATACTGTAGAAAAACTATTGTACCTAACTACCTAACACTTGCGGTAAATCTGTTTTCCACACTCGGCTGATTTACCGAATTCCGCTATGCGACTTTCGGTGAACGACAACGACAAACTCGTGCGGAAAAATTAATTTTCCGCACTTGTTAAGTAAATATATCCAGTACTGCCAATAAATAACGAAACCGAACTCTGTGATTCCCCAAAAACTTTTTAATTATAGCGAATTCTATTGGTAGAACCAATGCAAAAAATTTATTTTTATCTCTTTCTTATGCAAACTAGTAGAGAAAGACATAAATACACTCAGTGTGCACTATTTTTTCAATAGAATTTGCTATAAATGGCATGCGGGCAGTGCGGACACTGAGCGAACAAGTTAGGGCCAGTTGTTGAAAAATAAAAATATAAAAAATATATGTATTTGTATGGTGTAGTATACATATTTTTCGTCCATCGGAACAATCTTGGGGGGAGTAATTACCCCCATTACCCCCCCTTGTATACGCCGGTGCTTTACCATATATGATTCTCGATTAATTGCCCAAAGTGAGGCAGTGGAAAAAATTATTAGGGTTATTAGTTTATGTATATAGGCATAAGTCTGATGGGATGGCACTCTTTATTCCTATGCTATATCTGTGAGAATGGTTATTTATACCTACAGTTTTAAAAAAGGTCACACACTCGTCAGTCATCAGACTATTTTATATTTTGTACACTATGGTCGTTTGTACAGACCATTCTAAAATGGTTGGTGCAAACGCCCCTTAGTCAACACCGGGGCCCTGGCACAAAATGAACACCTGGTATAATATTTTGGATCCAAAACTATAGTAGGTATTCTTAAGTATACTTTTGATAACAACATATTGAAAATAGGGCAAAATCTAGCCGTTCGTTTTTGTATTCTACACAATTGATCGAATTTAGTTATTTGCGACTTTTTCTAAATTGACATTTCTTTGCCGCCACCATTTTGTGTAAGACGCTGTAGGAACTTTTATACCACATTTTAAAAAGACACCAAAACGCCTAAAACTTAGAGTAGAAACTTTTAATTTAAATGTGCTAATCGAGGAAATATAAACAAATATGTTGAAAAAAAATCAATATCTCGAAGTCTAAAAAAGCCAATTTTGACAACCCATAACTCAAAAACTGATCATAGGATTGAGTTGTGCCCATGAGAACTTTTAATCAGGACATCGAGAACTACATTATCTCAATTTTTCAGAAAATTTAGCCGAAAGCAATTTTCCATAAGAAATGTGCGAGGTCCTTTGTCTATAATTACTAGGAATTTTTGTTTATCTACAAGGAGTGTAACGAGGTGAATAATCTCGAAGGGTTTTGAAGGTGTTTCTGTCAATACAAGAGGTTGGTCTGGTGGATTCCTGTTATACTTAGTTCTTTGACATATTTCACATCCATTAATAAATTTGGTGACGTCAGATTTCAGGGATTTCCAATAATAATTAATTTTCAGGCGTTTTAAGGTTTCCTGTATTCCTCGATGGTTAGTTTTGCCTTCGTGTGAAAATCTTATTATCATTTCTCTTTCCTCTGGTTTAACATTATTAATGAGTTTTGTGCATTCTACAAGCTTGAAATTACAAAAGTGTTTAGATAATGCTTCTTGAAATAAAACACGTAATTCTTTTGATAAAAAGTGCACTTAGGTAGTTTTCTCTGTGAGGTTTTCTTTCAGAAAATTTACTATCGCTTCTTGTTTCGTGGGAATCGTTGCTCGGATTATCCTATTACCGTCGAAGGTTTCAAATTCTCTTTTTATGTAGGCGTCGTATGGTGATTTTTTCACAATTAATTAATTCGTTTTGTTGTTAATTATTTCGTCTAATATTGGGATTTCATTTAGGGTTTCGACTGCGTTTGTACTATGAGCAGTGTCAGTACTGGACGTATTATCAATTGGTGGTTTAATTCGGATATCTTCAAGAATTTTTATTCGAGAGGTTGAAGGCTCTTGAGAAGTTGAAGGCACTGGAGGTAATTCAACCGGTCGATTAAGTTCGTTTATGATTTTGTTATATTCGTCAGTGTGAACTTTTTCTAGAAGATTTTTATCGATTTCGTTTAGAAATTTATCGATGTCAGTTGTAATATCTCCTGGATTATTAAGGAGAGATTCTGTTTCTAAAGCGTTGAGTGGAATTCTTGAAAGAGTGTCGGCGTTTGTATTTTGTTTGCCGCTTTTATATATAATGGTGTAGTCGTATTCTTCAAGCTTTAATCTCCATCGAATAAGTTTTGAACCTGGCTCTTTAACATTGAAAAGCCAGACTAAAGGTCGGTGATCTGTATATATTTGAAATTTCCTTCCAAATAAATACGGCCTAAAGTATTTACATGCCCAGATGATAGCGAGCAATTCTTTTTCAATTGTCGAGTATCTCTGTTCTGTTTCATTTAGCGTGCGGGAAGCATACGCTACGGGATGATCGTTGGGGGGTGTTGATTGAGATAAAACTGCACCGAGAGCTGTATTAGAAGCATCGGTTGTTAATACGAAGGGCTGTGTGAAATCAGGGTATTTAAGGATTGGGGAATTAATTAGAAGATTTTTTAAATGGTTGAATGATGATAAAAATGCTGGGGAATGTTCGACTTTAGCATTTTTCTTAAGACATAATGTCATTGGCTTGGCAATTTTAGCAAAATCCTTTATAAATCTTCTATACTATCCGGCTAGTCCTAAAAATGATTTGATATTTTTTGGTGTTTTGGGTATAGGGAAGTTTTTTACAGCTTCTATCTTATCTGGGTTGGGTTTCACGCCTTCTTTGGTTATTAAATGTCCAAGGTAATTGACTTCTTTGTGTAAAAAATCGGACTTATCCAATTGAATCTTGAAATTTGATTGTCTGAACCGTTCAAATATTAATCTCAAGCGTTCTATGTGCTCTTGGAGTGATTTCCTGTATATTATGACGTAAACGCAACATATTTCGTTCTGGAGGCCACGAAGAACGGTGTTCATTACCCTCTGGAACGAGGCGGGGGCGTTTCGTAAACCGAAGGGCATACGTTTGAACTCGTAATGTCCTGTGTCGGTGGAAAATGCTGTTTTGTGTACGTCTTCCGGTTCCATCTCTATTTGGTGGAAACCATTTGCTAGGTCCAACGTCGTAAAGTACTGAGCTTTACCTAGTCTATCTAAAATATCAGAGATGTTGGGTACTGGGTACTTGTCTTCGATTGTTTTGTCGTTAAGTTTTCGGTAGTCAATTACTATTCTCCATTTTCTTGTACCAGATGCATCTAGCTTTTTTGGTACTATCCAAATTGGGCTCGACCATGGGGAATAAGATGGTTGTATTATACCGTTTTTCAACATTTGGTCCATTTGGGTGCTGACTTCCTTCTTACGAATCTCAGGGTATCGATAGGTCTTTGTAAAAATAGCTGTTCCATTTGTAAGATTGATTTTATGTTTGATTTGATTCGTAAAAGTCAATGGAATACCTTCACAGTAAAATATGTCTCGGTATTCATAACAAAGATCTCGAATCGCTTGATATTCTTCTTGATTACAGTGGTCTAAACGTAAGTTCTTCAAATTTTGTTTTAGTTTCATATCATTTGGTTGATTTACTTCGATATCCATATCGGTTTCCATTTCCTCGATAAAATTATTTTCAATTTCGTTTATAGGTTCCACTTCAAATGGTTCTGTGAAACTAATTTTTATTGGGTTTTCACATAAATTCGTGATTGTTGTCAATACAAAATTACTTTCAATTTTTACCAAGGCTTCTGGCATTTCTGCGATATCATCAAAGTTAATATGGTTTAGTATTCCTATTCCATCTGTTTTGTTTACAGGTACTTTAACCTTTTGTGAAACACGAGGAGGTATAACAGTTTCATATGACTGTGTGGGCTCCGTTGTGTTTTGTGGGAAAAATAATTTGTTTTGAAAATGCAAAGGTAAATTTACTTGTGACGTTTCGAGTGCGAAATTCTTTAGATTTATTTTGGCACCGATATCGATTAGAAAATCGACACCTATCAAACCGTCGAATTTATTAGAGAAATTAAACAAGTAAAATTTGTGGTAACCATTTTTTTTAAATGATGGAAAAATGGGTATATTTATGACTTCGTCATGTATTGATGTTGCATGAGCAGTTTTTACAGTAAAATATTCATTAGAAATGAATTGAGAGTAAACTTGATATGCTAATTGCGGATTGATGAAGCTTTTTCCGCTGCCTGTGTCGACTAAGAATTTAGCATTTAATTCGGGGATAATTATTACAGGCAAATCTGAAGTACTATAATTATTGTTGAGGCATATTACGTCACATTGGGGTAATTGGGCGTAATCTGAAAATTTTGGTATTGGGAATCATCGATATTTGTTTCATTATAGTCATTATTGGTGTTGTCATACATGTTGTACATATAATCATATGGAACATTGTATGAGTTGAACATTTCAGAATTTGGCATTTGGTAATAATTACTAAAATCGAATTGTTCATCATTATTGGGAGTAGAATTAACGTCGATATTTGTGTCTGGAGTTTGAGTTTCGGTGATAGTATTAGGGGACAAAGTATTTGCGGATTGGTTCGAAAGTTCTTGCACAGTGAAATTATTCAGGCGAGATCTTTGAACTGTATTTGGTCTTATAGTGACACCAGACGATGTGTCCATTGGTTCTGGAGCACTATTGTTTTGGGTGATATTGGGTCTTTGGAATGGTCTATTGAAATTATTGAAATTCTGAGGTCTTTGGAATTGGTTATTGAATGGCATATTTGGGAAATTTGGTCTTGCAAAGTTTTGGTTGTTAAACGAATTATTTGGTCGATAGAAAGGATTATTATTGAATGGTGTTATAGGCATTCTTGGAATATTAGCAGAATAATTTCCAAGTGTATTGTTAAAACTTGATTGAGGCTTACTTTTATTATTGACGTTGTTACTAGGTATATTTCTTGTGCTTTGATTAGACCTGTTTCTATATTGTATGAAATTCTCTTCTTCTCGTACAAATGCGAGAGCTTGTTCAAGAGAATCTGGGTCTTTTAATCTTACCACGAACTGCATATGGTAATTTAAGTTGTTAATAAAAGTTTTTAGACACATATTATCAAATTGTTCGATTTTTAGAATTTTCATATTATTAGGATCGTTAGAGCTATTAATTTTAGCAAATAATAAACTTCTAGAATCTTGCAATTTTAATCCAAAAGAATGTAAGGATTCGTTCTTATCTGGTTTCATATTAATGATATCTTGGACAAGACAATCTTCAGTTCTTTCGTCAGAAAATGTGACAATTAACGAATCTTTAATTTTCTGCCAGGTATCGAGTTCCGTGCGAGAAGCAATTAATTCGGCAGCTCTACCTGTCAATTTACAAATTACAGTATCGACCAAACAGATGTTTATTGGATCTGCGGTATTTTGTCGATTTTGGTGATTCTGTAGAAAATGTTCACATGATGTTAAAAATCTGCCAAGTGTTTTGGTGTTACCATCAAAATTTGGAATATTATCGGCTTGGTATCTAATAAGCTGATAATTTGGGTTGGCCATATTAACAAGATTTTGAATCTGATTATTAGGTTGAAAATTATTGTTAAAAATGTTTATAAGATTGTCAAGCTCGTTATCACCTTCCAGATCGAACAAATATATACCAATAAAATCAAAAAATATAAAAATAAAAGGAAAAGAATAATGGGATCACTTACAGCAATACCAGATTAAACTTGAAGTACATGAATCTATCTTCTATGGATTTTGGACGATGTAGTTCCGCTGTCCGCACCAATAGGATTAATGGACGATTTTTGTTCCGATCCCTGGTCGCGAGTTCACTGATTGTCAAAAGTCTTTCGTATACCACGAACGTATTTTTCGATTTGACGGTAAATCGTTAGCACGAAAAGACGATGTTTTTTTACGACCCGCAAAATCCAAATTTTCGACTGAACCGGACTGTTTTTACCGAAGTCTCCGTCAAAATCCTACCGACTGCGCCACTTACGAGGGCTGTACACGAGAGAGCGTTTTTAAAAAACTTTATTTGACTAATACAATAGAACTGACTTAAATCTAAAAATTACTCCTTTTATAATATAAAAAATAAGCTGAATAGAACAATATAAATGCTGAATTGGAGTTCTCACGGGATATAACTAGTGCGATGAGATGAGATAAGGGAAAAATGTAATCTTTATTTAACTTACATTTAACTTTTTGTGCTAAAATTGCGCTTTTACACAACTCCGTATCATTGACTGAATAAGATATAGTTTTTATCTATTGTTTTCTATTTCAGTTCCCCCTCAACGACCAAGAATAGAGTTCAATGGAACCCAAGTACTACCCGGTCACAATCTGACGACGCTTCACGGAGAAGTCGCAGTCATAAAATGCGTCTCACATTATGGAAACCCGCCTCCGGTATTAAAATGGTTTCTAGGCAAGTTTATAAGCCATACTCACTAGTTTAAATCAAAAATACATATATTTTTTTTGCCAAAATCAGCAGTTACTTCCATCAGGTAACAAAAAAATAACGGGACAACGGCGACCGCCACAAATTATTTTTATTGTCCCTCTCACAAATATCTGGTCCGCCTTTATATGTTACTGAGGGTCAGAACTAGTGTTCCGACTCTCAGGGAACTTTTGCGAGCGTCCAGAAATATAAAATATATCTTTGCTCGAGTTACTTTGATGTTGAAAGAGAATGCAAAGATATTGTTGGTCTCGTGCATCAAGTGCTCAATCATCAAAGTAACGCATCAGGCTAGTTTATAGCCAATCTTACCTACGATGAAAGAATTATAAATAAATCAAAACAAAAATCGGAATTCGAGCAGCAGTGATGAATTTTTTCAATCCATCAATCTCGAATTATCTGTGCTCCGGTGTTAATCTGATAACTTGGTAAGTGTTTTCTTAGGATTCCTACCTTCTAGTTCAAATATTTACCTTTCGGCCAGAGGACTCCGGATTTCGGATGTTATTCTACAAAAAAAAAAATCAATGCCCATCGAGTCGAAACATTTATTTTTATTGGCTTTCTATGTTAATCATTGCGCATGAGCTTTGCTGACAACTATAAAAAAGGCGGCTCGTGAAAATGCCAAAAAGTAGTTAAACTTTAATTTATAAACTTTTATACCGGATCAAGAGCGCGCACACACCCGAAAAAAGAAACTCGACTCTACTTATACTTTTATTGCGAGCTATAAAATGTAAAATGGAAAAATTACGATAGGGCATATGAAATATTTACATAAGATTGGATTATTGTTTTGCCACATGATGGCTATTAGATTTTTGATCCTACTATGATTTTTATATTTATAGTTCTCATGGGAACAAGAGCCTTGTCCTTTCCAATTCTATGTAGCCTTTTATACTTGAGAAAGTTGCTTTTTCATGCCAAGAAACAGAACCCTAATGAAATATTTCACACTGTTTTTGTTGGGCTTTCATTGAATAACCAAAAAATACGAACATCCTCTTTAAATTTTTATTCACAATAATCCAGCACCCTGATACTAAGTTTCTATCATTCAAATGGCCTGCGTAATCTGAATCAACATAACCACTTAATTCATAAATTTTTCTTTCTTACCTCAAGCGGGCCTTAATAGTTCCTTCTAATCTCTTGAAACCAAACTTCCTTTTTTCTATTCAGAAATTTACTGAAATACTTTTACTAGTGTCTGACTTTGATCCTAGCACTGAATACAATCAACATCTGATCAATTCTCTCACAGGCTTATTTTCATTATGACCAAAATAAATCTAGAAATACTTGAGAAGGAACTCAAAGTCGAAGGTGACAATGTTAATACTCAAATACATGATAAAATATGGAGTCTTGGATTCAAAATCCATGGCTGAGAAATTTGCCGATCAATTTGATCAATCCTTCTGCACTCAATGCCAGAATACCTCCCCCGAATGCTTGCAGATACCTGGTGTAATAAATTCGAAATTGGATGCCGAATGATCCCGAAAATGGTTCCGAAATTTTATTCCACGACTAAGATTAATTAGTCAACTCGAGAATTGAAACTCTATCAGTTAATTATAAGGTTTCGTTTATTAAAATAGAAATATAATTGTTTAGCAAGAGGGAAACTTGATGCGTTTTAAAAGATTACTTCGTGTTCTCGGTCTGAAGCTCGGATTCAGAATGTCTCGTCTTCAATCTTTCTTTTCCCAAGAAAACAGCTTCATGGGACGGAGGGCGGCTTCTTCAAATTATCCCTTATAAGATAAGAAGTACAGGGTGATCTATTATAAATGTCACCCCCTTCTAACTTTTTCATTTGACATTTTTGACAAAAATGTCAAATACAAAAGTTTCAATAAATTGTCGAAAGTTTTTAACTAAGTTGATTCTAGACATACAGGGTGCGTTAAAAAAGTGCAGCAGTGTGAAGTTTATTTTTTATTTTTTTAAATGGAACACCTTGTATATTGTGCGCTTATTTGTTAGTCCCTTTTAACCTGATTTTAACGATATATGGTTTGATATGTCTATCTTCAGTAGCTATAGGGAAAAACATGAAAACCCCTTTCAAGGTTTCACATTGAAAAAGCAAAAATTATACCATTTAGGCTTTAGAGAATTTTATTTATAAACAGTTTATTGTTCAAATTTTATTCATTAATATACAAGGTGAAATATTATTATAAATCCAGATGTCCAAATTATTATTAGTATTTTTGAAAAATTAACATCACAGACCTAGGAAGGGATTTTCGCGTTTTTTCCTATTAGTGCGCGTTCACATTGACACCGCTCGAGCGGTGAGCGTTGCGCGATGCCGCTGTAGTGATGTCCAAAAATAATTTTAACATTATATTTCAAATAAAGTTTACACTGAGGTAGCGTGTCGCGCGGTGTTAACATGTTCATTTTAAATAGAATGTTAAAATTATTTTTGGGCATCGCTACAGCGGCATCGCGCAATGCTCACCGCTCGAGCGGTGTCAATGCGAACGCGCACTTACTCTTGGAGATAAACCGAGAGATGAACATATCAAACCGTATATCGTTGAAATCAGGTTAAACGGGACTAACAAATAAGCGCACAATATATAGGATGTTCCATTTAAAAAAATATAACCTCACACTGCTGTACCTTTTTGACGCACCCTGTATGCCTAAAACTGACTTAAATAAAAACTTTTGACAATTTCTCAAAACTTGTGTATTTGACACTTTTGTCAAAAACGTCAAATGAAAAAGTTAACAGGGGGTGACATTTATATTAGATCACCCTGTACCTAACTCTATACAGATTTTAAAGTGCTAAAATGTTTTATTACATGCTATTTGGAAAGTTTGAACAATCATAAACACTAAAATTAACTTAAGGGGCTAAGGGCAATAATTCTCACCATCTGGATAATAAAATAACTGAAGGGTATAGGTACTCTGTCTTTGGCGGCAAGAGTACATTGTATTTATTTATATTTACAATAATTGGGGGTTCTGCAATAGAATTATATAAGAAACGGAAACATCTTTTAGTGAAATTGATGTGAACAGGACATTGGTTGTATAATAATTCTAGCGGCATCGTCTTCGAAACCTAAATATGCAATATAATTATAAAGGACCTACCTATTGAAACGAGGAACTAAACTACACAGATGATGGAATTTGCTTAAAGGAAATGTAGTGAAAATTGTATTATTGATATTAAAATAAAGAATTTACAAATTCACAACACTGGGTACAGAAAACAATACTGTGATGATTCGCCAGGCTGTCAAGAATCTCTCGGTATTCCCTATTGAGTATTCTAGAATCTAGCGAATTATTCTACTCAATTCGGGAAAATAAGATTATCGTGTGTATTCTAGATTTTGCAGGAATAGATTTAGGGATATATAAAGGCGGCTATTGCTTTGTAGTTTTAGTTTCAGTTCGACTGTGATACCATTTAAATAGTGATTGTAAAGAGTTTAATTGTTGAGTTAGTTATTAAAGTAATTAGTGTCAGAGTGTATTGTTAAGTGGAATAAATTATTGCTGTGTTAATTGGACTTTGATTTATGGAATAAACGAAACGAACAACGAACCCGAGATTTCTGTCAGGCAACCCAAAGCCGTGACATTGGTGCCAGAAGTAGGATATAAAGGACTGCAGAGTGAAATCCAATTGCAGAAGAGGTTTTTCGAGGAGTTTCCGGAAAATTCTAGAACATTCTATTTGGAAACCAAGGGAGATATCGAAATTGTGACTTCACCGACGTGTTTGCTGTATCAATCGACATCTAGAAAAGAAGTTTCAAGAAAATTCCAGAACATTCTATTCTAGAATAAAGCAAGTTATCCAATTTGTGACGTCACCGGCGTATTTGGAACTTCGAGCAAAGACCAGAAAAGATATTTGAAGAAAGTTCGAGGGAAATTCTAGAACGTTCTGTATATGCCTATCACAAGACAACAAGCAAAAATGGACGAACAAAAAGTTGAAGAACTTCTGCGCAAAATGTTGGAACTTCAAGAGACCAGACGACAACAAGAAAAACAAGACGAAGAAGCTAAACGACAAGAGAAACAAGACGAAGAGGCCAGGCGACAAAAAGAAAAACAAGAAGAAGAAGCTAGACGAAAACAAGAAGAGGCTAGAAGACAACAAGAAAAACAAGACGAAGAGACCAAACGACAAAAAGAAAAACAAGACGAAGAACTCGGGCGACAAAAAGAAAAACAAGAAGAAGCTAGACGAAAACAAGAAGAGGCTAGAAGACAACAAGAAAAACAAGACGAAGAGGCCAAACGACAAAAAGAAAAACAAGACGAAGGACTCAGGCGACAAAAAGAAAAACAAGAAGAAGAAGCTAGACGACAACAAGAAGAAGCTAGACGACAACAAGAAGAAGATAAGCGACAACAAGAACGGCAAGAAGACCTTGGAAAACTGCAGAAGATATTCCAAACCGTACAAGGAGCTGTCGCTAACCTAGACCAGAAGATTGAAAAAGTTAAAGACGATGTGCAAGAAGTAAAAACTGAAGTCAAAATCGATGTTCAAGGAGTAAAAGCTGAGGTCAAAGCCGATGTTCAGCAATTAAGACAAGAAGTTGAGGACCAAGTTCAAGCACTCGAAGATAAGATGCGTAGATTAGAAATACAGTCCATCAATCCAGCTAGTGTTGGAGCATTCTCCAGTGTGAAGATAAAACCGCCAACTTTTGACGGTTCTACATCCTGGACCATGTATATTCGACAATTTGAAGCTGCTGCAAATACCAACGGATGGAACGATCAAGAAAAAGCTACAGCACTAATAGTGGCGCTACGAGGACCAGCCTTAGATCTTCTCCAGTCCATTCCTTCAATCTACCAACAGAATTACCAGCATCTTAGTCAAACTTTGGAACTGCGCTTCGGAGACCATTACAGACAAGAAGTATTCAGAACTCAAGTTAAATCAAGAGTTCAAAAACCCGGCGAGAGTCTACAAGAATTCGAATCGGAAGTTAAAAGGCTAGTGAGTTTGGCGTTTCCTGCAGCTGGGGAAGACATGCAAGAATGGATGGCAGTATCTGCGTTCTTTGATGGTATCAGAGATTCCAAAATCCAGGAAAACTTGAGAATGTCTAAGTTCAGGCAAAGTAGCGAAGCCCTTGTCCGAGCATTGGAACTGGAGGCAATCTTTGGTGCCTCACGACCCAGAGTACGAGCAGTGTCCATTGAAGATCCAAAAGATAAACAATTGTCAAAAGAGGATGGTAGCTTCGAAACCAAAATGAGTAATTTCATGGAGAGAATGGAGAAACTGTTACTAGAAGATAGAAAAATGGGGAACAATCCCAGACAAACACCAACACCGAGAAACCGAGTAAAATGCTACCGGTGCCAAAAGCTTGGACACATGCAATGGGATTGTAGACTAAGGATGTCCTTTTCATCTGGGGATCATTCTCAACGCTTTTCAAGGTCTAGAGACGCCAGCCCTAATAACAAACAGGAACCAACTAGTACGGAAGGGAGGATGCTGGCTAGTAATGACGAAGCTCCCAGAGTTGTGTACATAAAATCATTGGGCAGTCATTATAGAGCATTAAAATTCGAAGGGACAAATCAATGGAGAATTAAAAACCATCACTTTTGATACGGGTGCTGAAGTTTCCATAATTAGAAGAACATTAGTCAAGTCTCGAGCAATCCAACCGCTCACTAGAAACCTGTCACTACGAACAGTCACCGGCGAATCTGCACCAATTCAAGGAGAAGCTATGATTGAGCTAACTTTTGGATCTACCACCTTCAGGCACAAAACATTAGTCGCCGATATAGAAGATGATTTCATTTTGGGAATGGATTTGATCGGCCAATATGGTTTCTCTTTTGATCCTTCCATGAACATCCTTAAATTTGGTAATGAAGAAATTGTCCTAACAACACAAGAAGAATCCGATGCCGTTAAAATCTTGGCCACAACCCCAGTGAGGATTCCTGGAAGTACTGAAAAGATCATTTGCGGAAGATTAGAAACAAACCCTGGGTGCTGCGTTGGACTAACACGTAATTTCATTGGAGATAAACCAGAAAGATTTCTTGTTGGAAAGACTCTAGTAAGAACAAATGAAGACATTATGATAAGAATTGCCAATGTTTCTTCCGAAACAGTAAGAATAAAAGAAGAAGACATTATTGGAACTCTCGAACCAGTTAGGCAAATATCGAACTGTGACCTGTGACCAGATAAGAGACATTCTGTGAAATCCAAATTGGATACAGGCACTTTGATGCAGACTTTGGCGAAATCATGGAAACATCTCGATCCAGATATACTTCAAAAAGCCACAGAGTTCATCTTAAAAGAAGCAGACGTATTTGTGATGGACAATCAAACCGGACGGACCAGCTTGATTCAACTCAAAATTGATACTGGATTGGCACACCCAATTAGACAACCACCACGACGTATGCCAGTAGCTAAGCAACAGGAAGTGGAAAACCAAATTGATAAAATGCTTCAAGAGGGAATCATTGAAGAGTCAAATAGTCCATGGTCTGCACCAGTAGTACTGGTTACAAAGAAAGATGGGAGTCTTAGATTTTGTGTGGACTACCGAAAGCTTAATGACTTCACCAAGAAGGACAGCTTCCCTTTCCCGAGAATAGACGATACATTAACAACTCTATCGGGCTCCAAATGGCTTTCCACCTGGGATCTCAAAAGTGGATACTGGCAAGTGTCAATACATGACGATGACAAAGAGAAAACTGCCTTCAGTACCAGTTTAATGAAATGCCTTTCGGATTGTGTAATGCTCCAGCTACGTTTGAGCGACTGATGCATCTTGTTTTGCGAGGCCTCACATGGAGAACTTGCCCGGTAATTTGGATGATGTCATGATCATGGGAAATTCGTTCCAAGAACATCTCAATAATCTGAGAGAAGTTTTTGACCGCTTCCGGAATGCCAACTTGAAACTCAATCCAAACAAGTGTTTTCTATTTCAAAAGAAAGTGGAATGGACCTCTTGCATGAATTTTTTTTATTTGCTTATGGGAAAGAGGAATCAAAATAAAGCACAACAGTATTTTTTTCAGATTTTTTTCGGACTTGCAAAGGCTTTAAATTTCGATTTGAAGTTCAAATTTCTTGGTGCCGTGACGTCACGGCACCAAATTTTTGATTGGTCAATTTTATTCAGTGTTGCCCAGATGTCAAGAATTTCATGTAAACTTTTCCTGGGGGCGACAACTAAATCGATATATCAAATTCACAGATTTGTAAGTATCGGATATGGAATCGATTCTCATCCCTATGGAAAACTTAACCCAACTTTTCAATTGATTATTCATTATTTATTTTTATTAATTTATTATTAACTTCTCCAAAAAAGACAGAAGGCAGAGAAGGCACACAAACCATCAAGAAACAAACAATAAACCCGAGCATAAAGTCTCATTTACACGGTGCAAGTAGCTTGAGCAAGTACTAACGCCAGTAGCTAAATTATCTTTGTTTTCATGCAAGTGAGTGTCTACATGCATTTTACTGATTTCAAATCGAATTTACTGATTAGTGCAAATAGAGGTGAAATGGCAGCAAGTACAGTTGACCGAAAAGAAATTCAAAAATGCATTTTGAGTGTTTGTGGAGAATTATCAGAAATTTTATTGAAAGAAATTGAAAAAGAAAAACGTTGTTGGGTTCGACCATGGATATCTCGTAGAGAAACACATGGTGCATCTTCCAATTTATTGGTTGAACTGGCTAAGGAAGATCCAGAAGAATATCGAAATTGTTTGCGGATGACAAAAGAACAATTCAATAAGTTACTTTTCAAAATAAAACCCATGATTAGCACACAACTTTAGCGTCCAACGAGACGACATTGCAAAGGAAATTAATAGGTGCAACACAATACTCAAAATATTCGAATTCAAACCCTATTAATGTACTTCACTAATCACTAAATACAAATCCTGTCTACACGCGTCCAGTCCACGAAAGTCAGTAAAATAAACGAGAGTAGGGAAAGCCACTTGCTCAAGTAAATAGAACCTGCTTCTATTCACTTGACTAATCACTTGACTAAGGAGTTTACTTGCTCAAGGACTAAATTAAGGTGTTTACACGATTCATGTTACTAAATTTTAGTTACTGGCGTTAGTACTTGCTCAAGCTACTTGCACCGTGTAAATGAGGCTTAAGGCCATTATGTCGTTCATAATTAAATACCTTAGGTACTCATTTACTAAAATCCGTTTTTTTTTTTTAAAGATAAAAGTGAAAATGACATTATGTTGGCAATACAATGTAAAATTGTCAATGCTTCAAATTTTTTATGTAGAAAAGGCTTGTGTTGCCAACAAAGTTACTAAATTTTTGACTTGGGGAATTATCTTTAAAAAAAAACAGACTTTAGTGTGTGCTTCTAAATTTTAGAGGTTTCTACCTAATAAGCATATAAGGAAATCATTATTTGTGGAAGGTTGCTCTACTCTACTCCACCTGCATTTTACTAATACCTATCTACCAAGTAGGTACCTAAAGTCTGTTTTTTTTTAAAGATACCTAATTCCCCAAGTCAAAAATTTAGTAACTACCTATGTTGGCAACACAAGCCTTTTCTACATAAAAAATTTGACAATTTTTCATTGTATTTCCAACATAATGTCATTTTGACTTTAATAAAAAAACAAACTTCACCCTTCATGTGAATTTTTTTCCGAAAGCATTGGCATTAATCTCAAGTCCTCCTGGCCAGTTCCTGGAATCGGTTTTTACAAACTCTTCCATCCTCCATCGCACAAACAAAATAAACAATAATTACCTAACTATTAAAATTATTATTATTTTTCTTAGTGGTTTATGGAAAATAAAAAAGGAGTATAATTTTTATGTGTCTGTATTCCATACCTTCCAGTTTCCCTAAAGACCTTTTCAAATTTTCCCAGGCAAAAACATCATTTTTTTTTTCTTCAAATTACACTGCCTCCAGCCCCAGCCCCAGCCTGCTGTTTTTTGTTGTTAATTATTGTTTATTTTGTGATTATAAGTAAATTGGCCAGCCAGGGGTCACTGACCTACGGTAAAGTCGGTAAACAAAAATCGCTTTTATCGTTTTCGTACTCTATGCTGTGCCGGATTAGTGCAGATATCGATTTCTTTGTTTAATTCGCATTTATAGACAAGGAAAGAAAATTGTCGATACTAGTCGATACTTCAATTAATAGATGTCGTTCTCCTCAAGTTTCAAGGCGAAGGTAGAGCTGTATACCAAAGTCGATACGCAAAGCGATTTTGATAAATATATGCCTCCTTTTTTGTCCGATGTGTTCAAAAAGAAAAAAAAAATTCGTTTGGAACATGGAAATTTGGCAAACCTTAGACAAACAGTGATTTTTGATTGGTGCAAAATTATACCGCAAAATTCAAATCATCTGATTTTTTTCTTTCAATTTTTGACTCCAAGATTTTTTAAAAAATTAACCAACCATACTTTTATGTAGTACATCAAATACACTTTCGTTACAGATAAATTATATACCTAACTTTAATTGAGTGCAAGAGGTCCATTCTTAGGCCACGTGGTATCTGAAGATGGCATACAAGTTATGGAAGGAAAAATAGATGCTGTCAGGGACTGGCCAAAACCACGCGACTAACATGAACTAAGGAGTTTTCTAGGACTAGAACAGAAGAAAAATCAACATTCAATTGGACCCAAGACTGGGATTCCGCATTTAGAAAATTGAAAGGAGCATTATGTACGAGCCCAGTGTTGTCCTATCCTGATCAGAAAGGCATGTTGATTTTGGACACAGATGCAAGTAACACCAGTGTTGGAGCTGTCCTTTCACAAATCCAAAATTCACAAGAACATGTCGTGGAGTACTACAGTAGAACCTTATCAAAGCCGGAACGAAATTATTGTGTCACCAGAAGAGAGTTGCTTGCCATAGTAAAAGCAGTCGACCATTTTCATAAGTATCTCTATGGACGCAAGTTTCTAATTCGAACAGATCACGCAGCTCTAAACTGGTTTTTAGAAATAAAACTCCTGAAGGACAGCTTGCTAGATGGATTGAGAAATTGCAGCGATACGATTTCCGAATTAAACATCGACCTGGAAACCTGCATAGAAATGCTGACGCTCTGTCTAAACGGCCATGTAAAGAAGATTGCAAGCATTGTCAAAGAATCGATATACATGAGAGAAACACTGGTCCAGCTGTAAGAAGAACGGGCCTGATCGTCGATGACAAATGGACTACCAAACAAATGAGAGAAGATCAGGAGGGAGACCAGGACATCGGGCAAATTCTACATGTTAAAGAAAATGATCAATGTAGGCAAGAATGGAGGGTAGTGTCAAATAAGAGCTTGATTTATAAAGCGTTGTGGGCCCAATGGAACTCTCTGGCCGTAGAAAATGGTTTGCTGAAAAGAGTTTGGGAAAGTGCCGATGGGAAATCCACTAAGAGCCAACTGGTTATCCCAAAAGACCGAGTGGAAGATGTATAAAAGAGATACATGACGGAACTTCAGGAACTTTGGACAAAATTCGGGAACGTTTTTACTGGGTTCACTACCATGAAGACGTTAAAAGCTGGTGCCGAAAATGCGACATCTGTGCTACCAGTAAAGGCCCTAAACTAAGATCTCGGGGACCCATGAAACAGTACAACGCCGGTCTCCCATTTGAAAGAATAGCGGTAGATGTTGCTGGACCGTTCCCAGAGTCCGAGCGTGGTAACAAATACATCATGGATTACTTCAGTAAATGGCCAGAAGTTTTCGCTATTCCGAATCAAGAAGCCATCACTGTTGCCCAGGTGCTAGTTGACGAAGTTTTTAGTCGTCATGGTGTATCCATGATTTTGCTCGGGAGCATATTCAGCTAGCCAGTGACCTGATGAAGACCAGATACGACCTGAAAGCCAATTCAGCCGGATTTCAAGAAGGTGATTTAGTATGGTTGCATAATCCAGCAACGAAGAAAGGAGTGTCGCCGAAGTTATCTTCAGCATGGGAAGGACCCTACAAAATAATCAAGAGGATCAATGATTTGGTTTATCGAGTCCAACGCAACACCAGGAGTAAGATGAAAGTTGTACATCTGGACAGGTTAACGAAATATCACGGGCGTGAAGTTGATCGGGACGATCAACCTTAAGAAGAGGGCAAGTAAAGGTGCTAGGACAGAACTGGGCCAAAATCACCCATTTTCCCATGTAAATCTCCATAAGAAAATCTAAGGTCCATTCTGCCAGTTTTCGGACCGTTTTGGAGTGGGGGTAAAATTTCCTAGAATTAGGCCCCGCCCCCTTTCCAGCGCCCAGGTCTGCATTGACCGTTCGCACTACCTCAGTAGCCGCCGAGGCAGCCACACATACTCGCTACCTGATACTGATGATACCGTAACTCTCGCTCTCTTGCTCTCATACCTCAACCTCGTACCTCATACCTCTCTCTCTGTCCCGCTCTCATATATAATCGACCCGCGCAGCTATTGCATCACGAAATGGAAATTAAAAAAAAAGTCGGTAACCACTGAGAACCGATCTCCCGTCCCCAGCTTGAAAGCCCGCTACAGAAACCACTAGGCTATCCTAGCAGTTGATAATAAATGGTAAAAAGGAGGAGGTAACATGCAATCATGAGGAGCGGTCAGTTACCTCAGACATATTGGCACTTTGGGTGTCGCATACCTCATACTGATAATGGCGTCACTAATTCAAATTTCAGGTGTCTCATACCTCATACTGATAATGGCGTAACTAATTCAAATTGATGTGGGTGAAATAATTGTCGAGGAAATAAAAATTGTAAATATTCAGTGAATCCATCGAGTGGACATAGACCGTGCATACCTTGATGCTCCATACAAGGTACTGATGATGATACACCTCCCGCTCATACCGCATACCTACCTCTCTCTCGCACAACAAACACAAATTATTTTTGTTATGGTTTTGTAGGAAACTGGGTTTTATTATCAGCTCAGTGCATACATCTAATAGACATCGCCTTAGAAAAAAAATTGATTATAATATAAAAAGAGATTGTGTTAAGTATCGAAAAAGATCCTAGTTATTTTTATCAGAGGTTTCAATCAATTATTCCAAGAAATTCAGTAACATTAACATGAGCACCTCACAATAAGTGACGTAATTATAAAATATCTGAAAAACACAGATTACTTTAAAAGTTTAATTCAAAACTAGTTGACGAGTCTAAACAAGAGTTGCGGTTTTTTTTGCTGATAACACAGATAGCCAATTATTTCAAAATAATTTCACTTACTTGTGTGATATCAACAAAAGGTACCAATCAATTATTCCAAGAAATTCAGCAGACAACAAGACCAAATTTTTTTACACGTTCGCAAGAACAATTTGAAATAACTAGCGATGTAATTATAAAATATCTAAGAAACATAGATTAGTTTAAAAGTTTAATTTAAAAATGAACACTATACCAATCGAGTCTTGCGGTTTTGCCGCCATCATTACACTGATAACTGACAAAATAATTTTACTTTATAATATACAATATATTTCATGTAAACATCATCCAGCGCGACAGCTTCCGTCGCTATAACCCAGCACCTTTCCAAAACCCACGTCTTCAGTCGATCACACTAGCTTGCACACAGCCTTTGAGGCGGGGTCAATGACCGCATCATACATACAAACACACTTGCAATCCAGCACCCTCACGCTTCATCATTCTCATACATAATCATTTGTCTCCAATGCTCCAATAATCAAACTAATCAATAATAATCACAACAAATACGAGACACAGCATTTCGATTCATAAACCAAAAAAAGCAAATTATTGTTTAATTTGAAAAGGTTAGGTAAAGTTATAAGAGGCGTTATCTCTCTGGAGTCTAGTCCAACCTTGAAAAGATATTGATTATAATTTTATATCCAAAAAAAAAAGATTCCAATTACTTATGTTATCTAAAAAAAGATCCTAGATCCTCAGAGAAAAAACTGAGGATTCAATCAAAATAATAACTATTCCATGAAATTTGGCAACAGGAAGACCTTGCGGTTTTGCAGCCATCATTTAACTGATAACTGACGAAATAATTTTAAATTATCCCTAAAACATTTTTCATAGAAGTGAAAACGTTCCTGTACCAAAATTTTTTGTAACAGAAGCCCCCAAAACGAAAAATCAAGTTTATTGCTGGATGGTATCATTTAACTTGCACCATTTTTCACTTATGAAATAATTGCATTGATGACTCACCACCCACATCGTATCTTGAACAAAACCGCAAAGCTTTAAACTAAAAATGCATGTATTTAAATGGGAAAATGTGTTCAAATTGGGTAAAAACCGATAATTGCTACACTTTTACATTGATTCTTATGGAAAACGTCTTCAAGCACCTGTTAGATTGGGGGGCCTTTCTCATCAGTTACACGAAAACCGTTCTGTCCTCCGTCCGTCCTACAGGTTAAAAGGGCTACGCTTAATCGGGATGCTCATTCGAGATTAGTGCGTCATAGAGATAACTAGGTGCTCTAATCATCCCGAATTTTTATCTGTGTTTCGTGGTTTTATTGAAAACAGTGTTTCTTCTTGAAAATATTTTCAAAGGTGAGTTAATTTATTTTTGATAACATTTTTTGATAACAGTTTATTTTTGGATTTAAGTATAAGGATTTTTTAATTGTGGTTATTATCTCAGATGTAAAACGTAGCCAAAAGGTGTGGTCAACTATTTAAGTAGATTATTCTTTAATTTAGCAGATTGTTCTACTAAATTATAAGTTTGAGAGATAACAATTTTTTGATTTCATAAAATATTACTTTAACACCTTTGATCAAAACTAAATTTTTTAATCTTTTACAGATAACATGATGCCAGACTTTGCTGCAATGCTGAGACATATAGCTGCTCTCCTCGGGCTCATTACTCCCGCTAATACGGACCAGGCTGTGAGGGACGGGCTCCTCGAGTGTACTCGAGGAGCCCGCAAGCTCAACAAGGCTCTCAAAGGAGCAAAGACCATGGGTGAAAAGCAGCACTTGGAGGCCTCACTCCGACACATAAGGACTCTTAGAAATCAATTTAAGACAATGCTGAAGAAGGGTGCGGGAATTACATCACGTCCTGAACAAGCGGGGGAGCGGGTGCATTGGGATGACTCCATTTCTGCTTTTAACAGCAGAATAAGGACTGGAGTCATCTCCAATATAAAACACAAAGAGCCAAAAGCATTCTTGGTTGATTGTGCTGCATTGTTCAAGAGGCGCATTAATAATGCACTCAAAAAAGAACAGTCAATCAAGGTGAATGCTGCTTTCTGTGGGGAATTTACAATTGTCAAGGGTGATAAAGTGTTAAAAGAATTCAAGTACTTTACCACCTCCAACTCCCCCATCTACTTAGACACCAATCTCGACCAGTGGTTTAAGGATAAGGTTGCTGAACCCATTATGAACGAGTTGGAAGAATTTCAGGAACGGGATAGTGGTTGGGCGCTGAAGAAAATTATAAATTTGGGCATTAACATAAATAGATTCACGCCTCAACTAGGATCCTCCTACATCAAACTGCCGCCTTCAATAAAACATAAAAAGGCCTGTATAAACGTGCAGAACGCTGATAACAGATGTTTTGCATGGGCAGTAGTTTCGGCATTGTTTCCAGTTGAGGAACATCCCCAACGCTTAAGCAAATACCCGGACCCTGCAGATGTGTTGAAGTTGAAAGGGATTCAATTCCCAATGAGCATCAATCAGATTCCCAATTTCGAGAAACAAAATAGCCTATCTGTGAATGTTTACAAGCTTGAAAAATCAGGAAAAACCTTTAAAGTCCTACCGACATATTTAACCCGTAATAAAAAAGACAAACATGTGAATTTATTGATGATACAGGATAAATATGGCGATGGGGGAGAAGACGCTCCAACCAAATTTCACTTTTGCTGGATAAAGAATCTCTCCAGACTAGTATCCAAACAGCTGAGCAAGCATGATGGGAAAAAACATATCTGCGACCGCTGCCTGCACTATTTCAGATCGCAAGATAAGCTTGACAAGCATCAGGAAGACTGTGCAAAGATCAATGATACAAAAATTAAGATGCCAGAAATTGGAAAAAATATATTAAGATTTAAAAATTACAAGAACAAGGAAAGGGCGCCTTTCATAGTATATGCGGACTTGGAAAGCGTCCTAGCACCTACAGCAGATTCTAAAAGAACTCAGCAACATATTCCGGCTGCGGTAGGATATTACCTAAAGTGTTCATATGATGATTCATTATCCTTTTACAAGTCATTCCGAGGTGCAGAATGTATGCAGTGGTTCGCAGATGAGATGTCCCAGTTAGCGGAAAATGTGGCAACTGTGTTCTGGTGTCCATATGATATTGACATGACTCAAACAGAAGAAGCAGAGTTTCAGAAAGCCACAAATTGCCACATCTGCGAGCAGCCTTTCACTTCACCAAGTGACAAAGTTCGAGATCACAACCACTTGATTCCCAACAACAACTACCGAGGTCCTGCCCATTCGGCGCCCTGCAACCTTAATCACCAAGATTCTCACGTGATATCTGTGGTGTTTCATAACTTGAGCGGCTATGATGCTCATTTTATCATAGCAGACATTGCCAACAGAATGAAGGGATCAATTGATTTATTACCCATAACAAAAGAAAAATACATCTCATTCACCAAGCATATTGATGAGTATCCCGTTCAGTTTCGCTTCATAGATAGTTTTCGATTTATGAGCTCATCCTTGGATAAACTAGCATCGTACCTACCTGAATACTCCAACTTAAGGTCCCAGTTCGCAGAGCTAGACGAAGACAAAATTGGTTTACTGACAAGAAAGGGGGTGATGCCATATGATTACATCGACTCGTTCGATCGATTCGAGGAAGCTTGTTTACCACCAATAGAAGCATTTTACAACACACTGAACGATGCACCATGTCCTCGAAAATTATACCAGAGAGCCAAACAGGTGTGGTCCAATTTCAATTGTCAAGACTTGGGTGAATATGTTGATCTGTATATGAAGACAGACATTTTATTGCTGGCAGATGTGTTTGAGCAATTTCGATCCAGCTGTCTCAAAACATATGAATTGGATCCAGCTCACTACTACACGCTCCCAGGTTTCACTTGGGATGCTATGTTAAAGTATACTGGACGGGAAATTGAGCTGATTACCGATCAAGATATGTTTCTCTTCGTGGAGCGGGGTATTCGAGGCGGTTTGAGCCAAATATGTTCGAAAAGACAAGCTCAAGCAAACAACAAATACATGCCCAACTATGATTCAGATAAAAAAGAGTCATACCTGATGTATTTCGATATAAATAATCAGTATGGTTGGGCAATGTCGCAGCATCTCCCCTATGGTGGATTCGAATGGACCGATACCAACATTGATGTTACGACTATAAGTGATGATGCCGAAACTGGCTATATGCTGGAAGTAGACTTGGAATATCCCCATCATTTACATGATTTACATAAAGATATCCCTTTATGCCCAGAACATATTAATCCGAAAACTGGTAAACCGCCAAAATCTGTACGAGAGCTAACAAAACTAATGGCAACACTGCATGGCAAGGAGAAATATATAATCCATTATCGAGCTTTGAAGCAAGCGTTAGAGCACGGCTTAAAAATTAAAAAAGTGCACAGAGTATTGAAATTCAATCAGTCGCCATGGTTAAAATCATACATCGATCTCAATACCAAGCTGCGACAACTGGCTAAAAACGAGTTTGAAAAGAATCTTTTTAAGCTAATGAATAACGCGGTTTTTGGCAAAACGATGGAAAATATTCGGAAAAGAGTAAATGTCAGGCTTCTCACAAAATGGTCAGGCAGATATGGTGCTGAGGCTTATATTTCAAAGCCTGAATTCAAGACCAGCACCATATTCAATGAAAATCTAGTGGCAGTAGAGTTGAGAAAGCTTGAGATATACTTAAACAAGCCAATATACGTTGGGCAAGCAATTCTGGATCTTGCAAAAACCACCATTTATGATTTCCACTATGGCTACATGAAGAATGTATTTAAAGATGACTGTTCAGTTCTATACACCGACACCGACAGTCTGATTTATGAAATAACTGAAAAAGATCCATATGAAATTATCCAACGCGACTGCCATACACATTTCGATACCTCCGACTATGACCCCAATAATATTTATAAAATTCCACAAGTTAATAAAAAAGTTTTGGGCATGATGAAAGACGAAAATAATGGTATTCCAATGACGAATTATGTCGGCCTTAGATCAAAATTATATGCAACCAAAGTTATGGTAACCGAAGGGGATATCCAAAAGAAGAAGAAAGAATTACGTGATGCTGATTATGATGATGATGAAATTGAATTGATTATATCAAACTATGGAGTCACAAAAAAAGCTAAGGGAGTTAAGTACAATGTAGTCAGAAACAAAATAACGTTTGATGACTACATTGAATGCTTGGAAACGTATAGCGAAAAATGTATTTCGCAAACCATAATTCGGAGCGAAAAACACAAAGTCTACACTATGAACCAGACAAAAATTGGTTTAAGCTCCGCCGATGATAAGCGGTATTTAATCCCAGGATCCAATAAAACATTACCTTGGGGGCATTATTCAATTTAGTGTGAAATACCCCTACCAGCTCATCATTGTACATAATAATTTCCAATTTTTTAGTTTTAGCTTTAAGTATTTTGTAATTATTTTATGTACCTAGATATTAATGCGTGTTACGATTTTATAGTTATTGTATCTATACAAATTTTTTATACTAATAATTTAGATAAAAACCATAATTTTGGGAAGCATCCTTAGCTTTAGTAATCATGGTAATTTAGTATTTGTGAAAACCTATTAGTTATAGCTGAAGTTATATTAATTTATTCAACCTACACCGATGTAATTGTATACTAATTAAGTAAAAATGTAATTTTGATAATTATTTCAATAAAATTAGTAATTGTGAAAACCTATTAGTTAGAGCTGAAGTTATATTAATTTATTCAACCTACACCATAACTGTACTAATTAAGAAAAAATGTAATTTTGATAATTATTTTCAATAAAAAAATATTTAAAAAATATTGCTGCACTTATTTTCCCCAAACACCTAGGAATGCGTATGGAAATTCAACATACAACAGCAGCATCAAGCCGATAGAAGCAATTTATTTTCTAATTAATGCTCAAGGATTCAAGATCTTTTTTTCCGAAATAAATATCCAAACTGGAACAAAAGTATTGAATACCTAGAGGAGGCTTTTTCGATTAATGCAAAATACGTTAATGTAGCCAGGTACAGCGCTATATTAAAAAATAAACTTGAAAAATTTGAAGGCTTAATTCGCGTGAGTTAGTGAGCACCAGCTGAAGTTATCCAAGTTAGTTATCCGAGCACATAATGTCAATAGTCAATCATATTTTTGAAAAACAAACTACAAAAAGTTTTATAGTAATTGCTATAGCTACGAGCGGGTTCTGTTGTATGGAAATAACAACCTAGTTGGAATGTGGGGCTGATCTCATGATTAGAATTTACATAAGTCCAGCTCACATCCATACAGGTTGTTATTTTTTAAACCTCCAGCTGTATTGCTATATCACAAACTTTCAAACACCTCCAAAACAACTAAACAACACCTCTAAAACACCTTCAAGACAACTAAATAACAACAACAGCTCCAGCACATCTCCAAGGCATCCAACCAGTATACCTGTGTATTGTAGGTAGGTGCACCGCTGAAATAACCATTTTTTCATCCCCACGTTGAATGAGACAAGAGCAAAATACGGTTCCGAATGAATGCCTGAAAAAATTACAAACATCCAATTCTGAACTATATCTCCCCCTATTGTCTCTACTGCAAGACATCAAGTTTGGGGAAGGTATTCGATTTTTATATTAATCAAAATAATCCTACACTTCAGTACGAAAATTATTGCTTTATGTAAGTACATATATATAATTTATTTGCCTACTCGCATTCAGTTATTTCAAAGATTGATGACTCCTCTAGATTACTCTATAATCAAAAGTTAACCCAAAAAGCCTCATTCTTAGTATATTCTCCATTTTATTTTCAAATCGCGAGAGTTTCAAAAAAATCTCAAGGTAGAACAAAATTTGTAGGGATGAATCATAATGTTTACTGTAAACTATCTTAAAAAAATTATGAGCGCTCATGAACGAAAATGAAAATCTAAAATCGCTTCAATAATTCCAAAAAGTACTCACCTACTTATTCCCAATAATCACAGATAACTAGGTATGACACTTAAACAGAATGGTCCAACCGATTTCACATAAAAATTCCATCAGCGCGAAGAATTCATTATAAACGGCACTAGGTACTGATGCAAGCGAAGCAAGTTTTAAACTAAACTATAATAATTGAATAAAGGTTTAATTTCCAAGTTGTTTTTTCTACAAGCCAAGCCGCAAACACTTCCGTTACTGTGATAAGAATTTTTTGCCATATTAATTTGCTCTCTGAACTTGGAAAAAACGTTGATGGCGGTGTTGCAAGAGTATTTTTTTATCAGCAGAAAATCTACGAAAAGTGAACGCGAGAAAACAACTCTAATTATCGGATTTTTCGCTCGTTTTATGGCCTGTTTCAGGTTTGATATTAATAGAGAATTTTAACCTCGATTTCCACGGCCCCCTCATACCCCCGAAAAGCTTCAAAGGGGGTGTGACCCAAAAAGGAAAGTTTTTGTACAAAAAAATCTAAGAATAAATATTTAAACCGCATTTTGCTACGATGATCCGTTTTCGAGTTAGGGTTCTATAGCTAGCTTAGTGCAAGTACTGTCTGGAAGATCGCTAACCTGCACGGTAGGTCCTCCGATCTCCAAATGGATTCTAGACAGGTCTGTATACATCTATACAGGGCAGGAGACAGCTTTTAGACAGCTAAACAGGTCTAGAGACAGGTCTGTATACAGGCCTGTCTCTAGCCCTGTATAGGTGTATACATAGACATGTATAGCTGTATACAGACCTGGCTCTAGAGCTGTTTAGCTGTATACAGACCTGTCTCTAGACCTGTTTAGCTGTATACAGACCTGTCTCTAGACATGTTTAGCTGTATACAGACCTGTCTCTAGACCTGTTTAGCTGTATACAGACCTGTCTCTAGACATGTATAGCTGTATACAGACCTGTCTCTAGACCTGTATAGCTGTATACAGACCTGTCTCTAGACCTGTATAGCTGTATACAGACCTGTCTCTAGACCTGTATAGCTGTATACAGACCTGTCTCTAGACCTGTATAGCTGTATACAGACCTGTCTCTAGCCCTGTCTCTAGACCTGTCTCTAGACATGTATAGCAGTATACAGACCGGTCTCTAGAGCTGTTTGGTTTAGTTATAGGTTAGCATAGGACCCCCCCACGTCGTTGGGTCAGTTAGGGAAGATTCGTAACTGACCCAACGACGTGGGGGGTCCTATGCTAACCTATAACTAAACCAAACAGCTCTAGAGACCGGTCTGTATACTGCTATACATGTCTAGAGACAGGTCTAGAGACAGGGCTAGAGACAGGTCTGTATACAGCTATACAGGTCTAGAGACAGGTCTGTATACAGCTATACAGGTCTAGAGACAGGTCTGTATACAGCTATACAGGTCTAGAGACAGGTCTGTATACAGCTATACAGGTCTAGAGACAGGTCTGTATACAGCTATACATGTCTAGAGACAGGTCTGTATACAGCTAAACAGGTCTAGAGACAGGTCTGTATACAGCTAAACATGTCTAGAGACAGGTCTGTATACAGCTAAACAGGTCTAGAGACAGGTCTGTATACAGCTAAACAGCTCTAGAGCCAGGTCTGTATACAGCTAAACAGGTCTAGAGACAGGTCTGTATACAGCTAAACAGCTCTAGAGCCAGGTCTGTATACAGCTATACATGTCTATGTATACACCTATACAGGGCTAGAGACAGGCCTGTATACAGACCTGTCTCTAGACCTGTTTAGCTGTCTAAAAGCTGTCTCCTGCCCTGTATAGATGTATACAGACCTGTCTAGAATCCATTTGGAGATCGGAGGACCTACCGTGCAGGTTAGCGATCTTCCAGACAGTACTTGCACTAAGCTAGCTATAGAACCCTAACTCGAAAACGGATCATCGTAGCAAAATGCGGTTTAAATATTTATTCTTAGATTTTTTTGTACAAAAACTTTCCTTTTTGGGTCACACCCCCTTTGAAGCTTTTCGGGGGTATGAGGGGGCCGTGGAAATCGAGGTTAAAATTCTCTATTAATATCAAACCTGAAACAGGCCATAAAACGAGCGAAAAATCCGATAATTAGAGTTGTTTTCTCGCGTTCACTTTTCGTAGATTTTCTGCTGATAAAAAAATACTCTTGCAACACCGCCATCAACGTTTTTTCCAAGTTCAGAGAGCAAATTAATATGGCAAAAAATTCTTATCACAGTAACGGAAGTGTTTGCGGCTTGGCTTGTAGAAAAAACAACTTGGAAATTAAACCTTTATTCAATTATTATAGTTTAGTTTAAAACTTGCTTCGCTTGCATCAGTACCTAGTGCCGTTTATAATGAATTCTTCGCGCTGATGGAATTTTTATGTGAAATCGGTTGGACCATTCTGTTTAAGTGTCATACCTAGTTATCTGTGATTATTGGGAATAAGTAGGTGAGTACTTTTTGGAATTATTGAAGCGATTTTAGATTTTCATTTTCGTTCATGAGCGCTCATAATTTTTTTAAGATAGTTTACAGTAAACATTATGATTCATCCCTACAAATTTTGTTCTACCTTGAGATTTTTTTGAAACTCTCGCGATTTGAAAATAAAATGGAGAATATACTAAGAATGAGGCTTTTTGGGTTAACTTTTGATTATAGAGTAATCTAGAGGAGTCATCAATCTTTGAAATAACTGAATGCGAGTAGGCAAATAAATTATATATATGTACTTACATAAAGCAATAATTTTCGTACTGAAGTGTAGGATTATTTTGATTAATATAAAAATCGAATACCTTCCCCAAACTTGATGTCTTGCAGTAGAGACAATAGGGGGAGATATAGTTCAGAATTGGATGTTTGTAATTTTTTCAGGCATTCATTCGGAACCGTATTTTGCTCTTGTCTCATTCAACGTGGGGATGAAAAAATGGTTATTTCAGCGGTGCACCTACCTACAATACACAGGTATACTGGTTGGATGCCTTGGAGATGTGCTGGAGCTGTTGTTGTTATTTAGTTGTCTTGAAGGTGTTTTAGAGGTGTTGTTTAGTTGTTTTGGAGGTGTTTGAAAGTTTGTGATATAGCAATACAGCTGGAGGTTTAAAAAATAACAACCTGTATGGATGTGAGCTGGACTTATGTAAATTCTAATCATGAGATCAGCCCCACATTCCAACTAGGTTGTTATTTCCATACAACAGAACCCGCTCGTAGCTATAGCAATTACTATAAAACTTTTTGTAGTTTGTTTTTCAAAAATATGATTGACTATTGACATTATGTGCTCGGATAACTAACTTGGATAACTTCAGCTGGTGCTCACTAACTCACGCGAATTAAGCCTTCAAATTTTTCAAGTTTATTTTTTAATATAGCGCTGTACCTGGCTACATTAACGTATTTTGCATTAATCGAAAAAGCCTCCTCTAGGTATTCAATACTTTTGTTCCAGTTTGGATATTTATTTCGGAAAAAAAGATCTTGAATCCTTGAGCATTAATTAGAAAATAAATTGCTTCTATCGGCTTGATGCTGCTGTTGTATGTTGAATTTCCATACGCATTCCTAGGTGTTTGGGGAAAATAAGTGCAGCAATATTTTTTAAATATTTTTTTATTGAAAATAATTATCAAAATTACATTTTTTCTTAATTAGTACAGTTATGGTGTAGGTTGAATAAATTAATATAACTTCAGCTCTAACTAATAGGTTTTCACAATTACTAATTTTATTGAAATAATTATCAAAATTACATTTTTACTTAATTAGTATACAATTACATCGGTGTAGGTTGAATAAATTAATATAACTTCAGCTATAACTAATAGGTTTTCACAAATACTAAATTACCATGATTACTAAAGCTAAGGATGCTTCCCAAAATTATGGTTTTTATCTAAATTATTAGTATAAAAAATTTGTATAGATACAATAACTATAAAATCGTAACACGCATTAATATCTAGGTACATAAAATAATTACAAAATACTTAAAGCTAAAACTAAAAAATTGGAAATTATTATGTACAATGATGAGCTGGTAGGGGTATTTCACACTAAATTGAATAATGCCCCCAAGGTAATGTTTTATTGGATCCTGGGATTAAATACCGCTTATCATCGGCGGAGCTTAAACCAATTTTTGTCTGGTTCATAGTGTAGACTTTGTGTTTTTCGCTCCGAATTATGGTTTGCGAAATACATTTTTCGCTATACGTTTCCAAGCATTCAATGTAGTCATCAAACGTTATTTTGTTTCTGACTACATTGTACTTAACTCCCTTAGCTTTTTTTGTGACTCCATAGTTTGATATAATCAATTCAATTTCATCATCATCATAATCAGCATCACGTAATTCTTTCTTCTTCTTTTGGATATCCCCTTCGGTTACCATAACTTTGGTTGCATATAATTTTGATCTAAGGCCGACATAATTCGTCATTGGAATACCATTATTTTCGTCTTTCATCATGCCCAAAACTTTTTTATTAACTTGTGGAATTTTATAAATATTATTGGGGTCATAGTCGGAGGTATCGAAATGTGTATGGCAGTCGCGTTGGATAATTTCATATGGATCTTTTTCAGTTATTTCATAAATCAGACTGTCGGTGTCGGTGTATAGAACTGAACAGTCATCTTTAAATACATTCTTCATGTAGCCATAGTGGAAATCATAAATGGTGGTTTTTGCAAGATCCAGAATTGCTTGCCCAACGTATATTGGCTTGTTTAAGTATATCTCAAGCTTTCTCAACTCTACTGCCACTAGATTTTCATTGAATATGATGCTGGTCTTGAATTCAGGCTTTGAAATATAAGCCTCAGCACCATATCTGCCTGACCATTTTGTGAGAAGCCTGACATTTACTCTTTTCCGAATATTTTCCATCGTTTTGCCAAAAACCGCGTTATTCATTAGCTTAAAAAGATTCTTTTCAAACTCGTTTTTAGCCAGTTGTCGCAGCTTGGTATTGAGATCGATGTATGATTTTAACCATGGCGACTGATTGAATTTCAATACTCTGTGCACTTTTTTAATTTTTAAGCCGTGCTCTAACGCTTGCTTCAAAGCTCGATAATGGATTATATATTTCTCCTTGCCATGCAGTGTTGCCATTAGTTTTGTTAGCTCTCGTACAGATTTTGGCGGTTTACCAGTTTTCGGATTAATATGTTCTGGGCATAAAGGGATATCTTTATGTAAATCATGTAAATGATGGGGATATTCCAAGTCTACTTCCAGCATATAGCCAGTTTCGGCATCATCACTTATAGTCGTAACATCAATGTTGGTATCGGTCCATTCGAATCCACCATAGGGGAGATGCTGCGACATTGCCCAACCATACTGATTATTTATATCGAAATACATCAGGTATGACTCTTTTTTATCTGAATCATAGTTGGGCATGTATTTGTTGTTTGCTTGAGCTTGTCTTTTCGAACATATTTGGCTCAAACCGCCTCGAATACCCCGCTCCACGAAGAGAAACATATCTTGATCGGTAATCAGCTCAATTTCCCGTCCAGTATACTTTAACATAGCATCCCAAGTGAAACCTGGGAGCGTGTAGTAGTGAGCTGGATCCAATTCATATGTTTTGAGACAGCTGGATCGAAATTGCTCAAACACATCTGCCAGCAATAAAATGTCTGTCTTCATATACAGATCAACATATTCACCCAAGTCTTGACAATTGAAATTGGACCACACCTGTTTGGCTCTCTGGTATAATTTTCGAGGACATGGTGCATCGTTCAGTGTGTTGTAAAATGCTTCTATTGGTGGTAAACAAGCTTCCTCGAATCGATCGAACGAGTCGATGTAATCATATGGCATCACCCCCTTTCTTGTCAGTAAACCAATTTTGTCTTCGTCTAGCTCTGCGAACTGGGACCTTAAGTTGGAGTATTCAGGTAGGTACGATGCTAGTTTATCCAAGGATGAGCTCATAAATCGAAAACTATCTATGAAGCGAAACTGAACGGGATACTCATCAATATGCTTGGTGAATGAGATGTATTTTTCTTTTGTTATGGGTAATAAATCAATTGATCCCTTCATTCTGTTGGCAATGTCTGCTATGATAAAATGAGCATCATAGCCGCTCAAGTTATGAAACACCACAGATATCACGTGAGAATCTTGGTGATTAAGGTTGCAGGGCGCCGAATGGGCAGGACCTCGGTAGTTGTTGTTGGGAATCAAGTGGTTGTGATCTCGAACTTTGTCACTTGGTGAAGTGAAAGGCTGCTCGCAGATGTGGCAATTTGTGGCTTTCTGAAACTCTGCTTCTTCTGTTTGAGTCATGTCAATATCATATGGACACCAGAACACAGTTGCCACATTTTCCGCTAACTGGGACATCTCATCTGCGAACCACTGCATACATTCTGCACCTCGGAATGACTTGTAAAAGGATAATGAATCATCATATGAACACTTTAGGTAATATCCTACCGCAGCCGGAATATGTTGCTGAGTTCTTTTAGAATCTGCTGTAGGTGCTAGGACGCTTTCCAAGTCCGCATATACTATGAAAGGCGCCCTTTCCTTGTTCTTGTAATTTTTAAATCTTAATATATTTTTTCCAATTTCTGGCATCTTAATTTTTGTATCATTGATCTTTGCACAGTCTTCCTGATGCTTGTCAAGCTTATCTTGCGATCTGAAATAGTGCAGGCAGCGGTCGCAGATATGTTTTTTCCCATCATGCTTGCTCAGCTGTTTGGATACTAGTCTGGAGAGATTCTTTATCCAGCAAAAGTGAAATTTGGTTGGAGCGTCTTCTCCCCCATCGCCATATTTATCCTGTATCATCAATAAATTCACATGTTTGTCTTTTTTATTACGGGTTAAATATGTCGGTAGGACTTTAAAGGTTTTTCCTGATTTTTCAAGCTTGTAAACATTCACAGATAGGCTATTTTGTTTCTCGAAATTGGGAATCTGATTGATGCTCATTGGGAATTGAATCCCTTTCAACTTCAACACATCTGCAGGGTCCGGGTATTTGCTTAAGCGTTGGGGATGTTCCTCAACTGGAAACAATGCCGAAACTACTGCCCATGCAAAACATCTGTTATCAGCGTTCTGCACGTTTATACAGGCCTTTTTATGTTTTATTGAAGGCGGCAGTTTGATGTAGGAGGATCCTAGTTGAGGCGTGAATCTATTTATGTTAATGCCCAAATTTATAATTTTCTTCAGCGCCCAACCACTATCCCGTTCCTGAAATTCTTCCAACTCGTTCATAATGGGTTCAGCAACCTTATCCTTAAACCACTGGTCGAGATTGGTGTCTAAGTAGATGGGGGAGTTGGAGGTGGTAAAGTACTTGAATTCTTTTAACACTTTATCACCCTTGACAATTGTAAATTCCCCACAGAAAGCAGCATTCACCTTGATTGACTGTTCTTTTTTGAGTGCATTATTAATGCGCCTCTTGAACAATGCAGCACAATCAACCAAGAATGCTTTTGGCTCTTTGTGTTTTATATTGGAGATGACTCCAGTCCTTATTCTGCTGTTAAAAGCAGAAATGGAGTCATCCCAATGCACCCGCTCCCCCGCTTGTTCAGGACGTGATGTAATTCCCGCACCCTTCTTCAGCATTGTCTTAAATTGATTTCTAAGAGTCCTTATGTGTCGGAGTGAGGCCTCCAAGTGCTGCTTTTCACCCATGGTCTTTGCTCCTTTGAGAGCCTTGTTGAGCTTGCGGGCTCCTCGAGTACACTCGAGGAGCCCGTCCCTCACAGCCTGGTCCGTATTAGCGGGAGTAATGAGCCCGAGGAGAGCAGCTATATGTCTCAGCATTGCAGCAAAGTCTGGCATCATGTTATCTGTAAAAGATTAAAAAATTTAGTTTTGATCAAAGGTGTTAAAGTAATATTTTATGAAATCAAAAAATTGTTATCTCTCAAACTTATAATTTAGTAGAACAATCTGCTAAATTTAAGAATAATCTACTTAAATAGTTGACCACACCTTTTGGCTACGTTTTACATCTGAGATAATAACCACAATTAAAAAATCCTTATACTTAAATCCAAAAATAAACTGTTATCAAAAAATGTTATCAAAAATAAATTAACTCACCTTTGAAAATATTTTCAAGAAGAAACACTGTTTTCAATAAAACCACGAAACACAGATAAAAATTCGGGATGATTAGAGCACCTAGTTATCTCTATGACGCACTAATCTCGAATGAGCATCCCGATTAAGCGTAGCCCTTTTAACCTGTAGGACGGACGGAGGACAGAACGGTTTTCGTGTAACTGATGAGAAAGGCCCCCCAATCTAACAGGTGCTTGAAGACGTTTTCCATAAGAATCAATGTAAAAGTGTAGCAATTATCGGTTTTTACCCAATTTGAACACATTTTCCCATTTAAATACATGCATTTTTAGTTTAAAGCTTTGCGGTTTTGTTCAAGATACGATGTGGGTGGTGAGTCATCAATGCAATTATTTCATAAGTGAAAAATGGTGCAAGTTAAATGATACCATCCAGCAATAAACTTGATTTTTCGTTTTGGGGGCTTCTGTTACAAAAAATTTTGGTACAGGAACGTTTTCACTTCTATGAAAAATGTTTTAGGGATAATTTAAAATTATTTCGTCAGTTATCAGTTAAATGATGGCTGCAAAACCGCAAGGTCTTCCTGTTGCCAAATTTCATGGAATAGTTATTATTTTGATTGAATCCTCAGTTTTTTCTCTGAGGATCTAGGATCTTTTTTTAGATAACATAAGTAATTGGAATCTTTTTTTTTTGGATATAAAATTATAATCAATATCTTTTCAAGGTTGGACTAGACTCCAGAGAGATAACGCCTCTTATAACTTTACCTAACCTTTTCAAATTAAACAATAATTTGCTTTTTTTGGTTTATGAATCGAAATGCTGTGTCTCGTATTTGTTGTGATTATTATTGATTAGTTTGATTATTGGAGCATTGGAGACAAATGATTATGTATGAGAATGATGAAGCGTGAGGGTGCTGGATTGCAAGTGTGTTTGTATGTATGATGCGGTCATTGACCCCGCCTCAAAGGCTGTGTGCAAGCTAGTGTGATCGACTGAAGACGTGGGTTTTGGAAAGGTGCTGGGTTATAGCGACGGAAGCTGTCGCGCTGGATGATGTTTACATGAAATATATTGTATATTATAAAGTAAAATTATTTTGTCAGTTATCAGTGTAATGATGGCGGCAAAACCGCAAGACTCGATTGGTATAGTGTTCATTTTTAAATTAAACTTTTAAACTAATCTATGTTTCTTAGATATTTTATA
Source organism: Ceutorhynchus assimilis (assembly GCA_917834065.1). Lineage (NCBI taxonomy): Eukaryota > Metazoa > Arthropoda > Insecta > Coleoptera > Curculionidae > Ceutorhynchus > Ceutorhynchus assimilis. The sequence goes on from OU892288.1 coordinate 7,502,489, forward strand.
ATTACATCGCTAGTTATTTCAAATTGTTCTTGCGAACGTGTAAAAAAATTTGGTCTTGTTGTCTGCTGAATTTCTTGGAATAATTGATTGGTACCTTTTGTTGATATCACACAAGTAAGTGAAATTATTTTGAAATAATTGGCTATCTGTGTTATCAGCAAAAAAAAACCGCAACTCTTGTTTAGACTCGTCAACTAGTTTTGAATTAAACTTTTAAAGTAATCTGTGTTTTTCAGATATTTTATAATTACGTCACTTATTGTGAGGTGCTCATGTTAATGTTACTGAATTTCTTGGAATAATTGATTGAAACCTCTGATAAAAATAACTAGGATCTTTTTCGATACTTAACACAATCTCTTTTTATATTATAATCAATTTTTTTTCTAAGGCGATGTCTATTAGATGTATGCACTGAGCTGATAATAAAACCCAGTTTCCTACAAAACCATAACAAAAATAATTTGTGTTTGTTGTGCGAGAGAGAGGTAGGTATGCGGTATGAGCGGGAGGTGTATCATCATCAGTACCTTGTATGGAGCATCAAGGTATGCACGGTCTATGTCCACTCGATGGATTCACTGAATATTTACAATTTTTATTTCCTCGACAATTATTTCACCCACATCAATTTGAATTAGTTACGCCATTATCAGTATGAGGTATGAGACACCTGAAATTTGAATTAGTGACGCCATTATCAGTATGAGGTATGCGACACCCAAAGTGCCAATATGTCTGAGGTAACTGACCGCTCCTCATGATTGCATGTTACCTCCTCCTTTTTACCATTTATTATCAACTGCTAGGATAGCCTAGTGGTTTCTGTAGCGGGCTTTCAAGCTGGGGACGGGAGATCGGTTCTCAGTGGTTACCGACTTTTTTTTTAATTTCCATTTCGTGATGCAATAGCTGCGCGGGTCGATTATATATGAGAGCGGGACAGAGAGAGAGGTATGAGGTACGAGGTTGAGGTATGAGAGCAAGAGAGCGAGAGTTACGGTATCATCAGTATCAGGTAGCGAGTATGTGTGGCTGCCTCGGCGGCTACTGAGGTAGTGCGAACGGTCAATGCAGACCTGGGCGCTGGAAAGGGGGCGGGGCCTAATTCTAGGAAATTTTACCCCCACTCCAAAACGGTCCGAAAACTGGCAGAATGGACCTTAGATTTTCTTATGGAGATTTACATGGGAAAATGGGTGATTTTGGCCCAGTTCTGTCCTAGCACCTTTACTAGGGCAATGTGATGATTCGCCAGGCTGTCAAGAATCTGTCGGTATTCCCTATTGAGTATTCTAGAATCTAGCGAATTATTCTACTTAATTCGGGAAAATAAGATTATCGTGTGTATTCTAGACTTTGCAGGAATAGATTTAGGGATATATAAAGGCGGTTATTGCTTTGTAGTTTTAGTTTCAGTTCGACTGTGATACGATTTAAATAGTGATTGTAAAGAGTTTAATTGTTGAGTTAGTTATTAAAGTAATTAGTGTCAGAGTGTATTGTTAAGTGGAATAAATTATTGCTGTGTTAATTGGACTTTGATTTTTGGAATAAACGAAACGAACAACGAACCCGAGATTTCTGTCAGGCAACCCAAAGCCATGACAATACGTTCACAGCAGATAAAGTCAAAGATTCTTTAAAATTCACGATAAACCACTGGAAAACTGAAGTATTACGAATAGCTTTTGGCTTGTGTCATGCAGGAGTGCGTTGATTTGGAATAACAATATCAATAGTAACTAATACAACTTTTCAAGAATGGCAACAAACACAATCCATAAAATTATCGACCTATTAGTCTTACATGCAACCCATCAAAGTGCATGAAAAAAATCTTGGTTAAAGAAGAGGCTTCCTAATTTTTCGAAGACAATCTGCATTCTACTACAACTAACTTGCTAGAATGTCTCAATAACTAGACTACTGAAAATCACGGTGACTCCCAATTTTAACGGATCATTTCAAAACTCCTTGGCAATATCTCTCTTAATAAATTTCTGTGTTTTCTACTTTTGTCACAACAATTTTATTTTCGTTTCAGATCAACAAGAAATAATACCGTCAAGACGCCAAACCAACACCACGGAGCTCGACAACACGAAAACATGGCTGGCGATGTCCGTCTTAGAACTGACAATATCGAAAGAGAATCACGGCAGAATGCTGAGCTGCGTAGCAGTGCATGAATCTTACTCTACTAGATCTAGCAGCATTGAAGTTAGATTGGATGTTATGTGTAAGTGATTATGATTGTCAAGGTTGAACAAGAAATAAGTTGAGTTGAGGATCGCTTATTTCTCACTTGTAGAAAGGTTTATTTGCCCCCAAAATAGTCTGGTACTGCTGATCACAGTTCTTTTTTTAATCTCCAAGACTCAACTTTATTGTTTAGTGAATGTTTAACACCTTTTATTGAAAACATCTAAATGTATGGAGTAGTGGCTATTGTACACTTGAGGATAATACAGCACACTCCTTCCTTCTAGCTTGAATTACTAGTAGTTCAACATCTAATTTTGTCTTGTTGCACAAATTAGAAAGTTCTAGACGTAGATTACAAATCTAATTTTATTGGAGGTTCACCAATCAATGCGATTGAAACGTTTCTATACTGTATTTTCTATTTTGAATATCTGTTTGAAGTGACTGAATTGTATTGTTGAACGAGTTTATTTTGTAAACTTCCATCAGTACTTAATAGGAAAAAATTGTGCGTTACAGTAATTATGTTGAAATATCTATTTCAGAGTTCGGACTAGACCTGAATAAAGAGTAACTGCTGCAAAAAAATATTTTCAGTAATTAATTTATTCATCTTAGATAAATTCGAATCAGGAGAAGAATTGGGTGCTATGGAAACATTTTCTAAGTATTTGAAAGTAGTTGAAGTATTTAAAGATCAAATTCATAAGGATTATTAGAAAGGCGTCATCGATGTTAACCAACGAAGACTTATTACCAGGACTCAATCAAATACGTATAAGTACTTACTTTATCTATGACAGACAGTTCCTCTCATAGTTTTAACGTTTATCGTTGTGGTTTTAATTTACTTGTTGATGCTCGCAAATTTTCTGTCAACAAAGCTAATTTAAATAGTACGCGGTTTACGGCAATAAAAAAACTCTAGCTAGAATATTACCGGTTGTATGTTGTTTTAATATTTGTCCTTCCAGCCCCAGATTTGCATTTAGTAAAGCAATTATTGCATTCTTTACTCAATTTCCAATCTTAATTATTTTTTTCTAATAGTTCATAAAAAGGCCTAATTATAGAAGATAAATTTGGAATAAACTTTTCATAAACATAAACCAAGCCAAAAACGGCTCGTAATAATGTGAAATCATGTGGTTTAGGAGCATTTCTTACTGCCAAAATGCCCTATTCAGAAGGCCTAATTCCCTCATCACTGATAGTAAACCCAAGATAATTAACACTGTTTCTTAAAAAACAGTTCCCAAAACTTACTTTCAGATCTGCAATACTCAACTACAATTATTCAAATCGGCATCCCAAACTAGAACATCATTTAAAAAAATATACTGCCATCCCGAACAATATCCTTTCCATAGTGGCTTGAAAGATAGCAGGAGCGCACGTGATACCAAAAGGCATCATTTTATACCTCTATAATCCTTCTTAATTAAGGTATTAATAATGACCAACTCCTTGGGACTCCTTTTGATAAGCATTTTTCGAATCACTCAAAATAAAAACTCTACCTTTTCTTAAAATTGCCAAAATATCATATCGTTTTGGTAATAATTGATAATGTTCTTGCAACTGAATTTATTGATACTTTGTAGTCGCCGCAAATTCTTACCTTTTTTTGACTACCAATACCTCTTGACTTTCTCTAAAACAATTGGAGAAACTCATTTGCTGTGGCTAACCCTTTCCGGAATGCCCAGATTCTTTAATCTGTTCAATAGGCACCTTGCATCAATTTTTTTTTATTGCTGACTTCGTTTGTCGATGAAAAATAACTCAACACGTGTTTTTTCTTTTTCTTCTTAAGCGGCGTTTCCACAAGCATAGTTTATTAGCGCCAGTGAACAGGTCAGTTTGCTGGCGTAATAATAGTGGCGCCAGTATCTGTTTCCACTTGATATCAAAAACCTTTAACTGGCGCAGTAGAAAAATGGCGTTAACTGAAGAGGTTCAAGCAGGTTTTAATCTTGAAGAAATTTTGTTACTGCAATTGCAGAAGATACGAAAAAAACAAGAAGCATCAGAGACATAAACACAAGATACGAAAATGGATTTCACGCAGAAAAGCTCTACGAACATCAAATAATTTACTGTCTGAGTTAACGGATGAAGACCATGAAGCATTTCTACTGCTTCTTATTTTACTTTCAGCAGTGGTAATTCAAAACCACTCACGAACATTGTTACGAACCCGAACTCGGACACCTCAACACTTATCGTTATAGTATCATCCCGTTTATTCCTGTTTTGGTAACACAAAAGTTTGTGATTCCACAAACAGGGATGCTCTTCATAAACTTCCAAAACTTTTTATGTTCCATTTTTTAGATTTGCTTGGTATTTTCATTATTTTTCTGAAAACGACTAGTGAAAACGTTTGTATTTTTTTTGACAAACTGGCGCACATGCCAAACTGGCGTCAAAAAGTAGACCTCCATCCTACTTTACTGGCGCATGGATAAGTGGCGCCAAATAACTGGCGCCAGTTAATTTTCCGAGTTTCCACGCGCCAGAAAAGTGGCGCCAGTCGATTGGCGCCAATAAACTATGCATGTGAAAACGCCGCTTTAGAAAAAAATTGACGGAGATACAACGCTTTGAAATGTGTTTATTTTTGATATCCTATGACGTACAAAACTTAATCTTTGTATAACTTTCGGAATATTCATATTTGGACAAAATAAAAAAATACGTATAGATTTTTTTCCGATTTCCTACAGTTTGCAATAAACAGTTATCAATTTAATTTTTCATGCAAGGTGCCTACACGTCGAGCTTTATAGAAGATGGATATTAAAATTACATACCTTCTAAAACAATATCAATCTTTCCACCATTATGTAGAACTATCGTTGTGTCCATTGAATGTCAAATTGTTAATGATCTGAAATGAAATATCTAATTATTTCATTCAATTTCGTTTCAATAACATTGGACAAGTTCTTATTTAGTCCACTTTGACAACAAATAAACAAAGTTCCTTTTTGTACCCTTTAGAATAAACACGTAAATAAATTTCATCTAAAACACTGAAAATGTAAACAACTTAGCACTACATTGTAACATTTGATCACAAGAACATATTTAATTGTTCTTAATTAGGCAATCTCAATCACGTGATTTTATAATGGCCGTTCGGGTCAAATATTGCCGTGACAAGGGTGACAAGCTGGTGACGTTCATGAGGAGAGCATTCGTGTTCTGTCCCTTGTTGCTTTCGAAGTGAATTTTATAGTCTTTGGTGTTTCTACGTATTTTTTATTGGTTTTGGCCATTGTTGTTTTCATAGTGAATTTTATAGTCTTTAGTATTTCAACGTATTTTTTAGTGTTCTGGCCCTTGTTGTTTTCAAAGTGATATTTATAGTGTTTATAGTGTTTCTACGTATTTTTTAATTTACTAATAAATTCTGAGATGGAGAGTGAATATTTTAAGGTATTATTATTAAGGGAAAATCGAGCCTCTGTTAGATCCTTTCTATTAATTGCAGCAATAGGTAATCCATAAAGCCCTGCATTGCCAATGATTTAAAATAGCAAGAACTGAATAAAATTTCACATTTTTCCTGTTACCTCGGCTTCCACACCCAATTACGATGAAAATCGCTGGCATTTTAATTAACACAATACCTAAACACACAAAAAAATACAAAATCCGATAATTCAAATCTGGACGTTTGTCCAGAATGTGACAGAATCAGTGATATACAGAATAAACAACACAGTGCTTGACCCGAACTTCCATATTGAATTTCGTTTTTGACAGGTCAGTAGATTGCCTAATTAATTTCATATATTTGAACTCATTTAAGATTCTATTTCGTATACCTGGCGACACCTATGATTCCTCTGACTAGTTTCCTGACCTAATACCGAAAATTATATTATCAAAAGGTGGTTTCGATTTGCTCACTCCGGTACTCCGAGTGACTCCATTCGCACTCCCGCCGAACCGAACTAAGGTTCTTCATAAGAAAAACCCGTAGCACTGTCATTTTTATAATTTCGACAGGCTTGACAGAAGAAGAAAGACACAACCACAGTTTGAGACTTTTGACCTTTCTTTTATAGTGAGACTGAAAAGGTCGTCTAGGAGAAATCCAAAATTTTGGTTTTCATTCTTGGCCATCGAGACCAAAATTGGATAAGTTTAACTAGCCAGAGGAGTGAGTAGTTGTGCCAGCTGGAACGTTTCCTGAAAAATCAATAGATTGTTGATTTTTGTTTAAATTTCTGAAAGTGAGGTTATTATCGGCCGCTCAGGTATGTTAACCCCTTTTTCCCTTTGATAAATGAGTCCTTATATTTCTTCATTCCGTTCAGGCAATTTGGGAGAGTATTAAAAATCCACGCCTACACTTCTGGGTGAAAATTTGACGAATTTGAGACCATGCGGTACTGCATTTCCAAAGCGAGTCTGGGCCCCCTCTACAAGGAAAGTTGTGTCTTGTAAGAGATTGATCCCCGACCATTGGATGATTGCCTTCCGTCAGTTTGGTTCTTCTGGATCTCAAATTCATGAAAATTTCCACGGATTTCGTCCAGGCTTGTATAATTACTTACCTAGGGGTCCCGTAACTGTGCCTTAATAATTGCCGTTACTTATTATCTCATTTCTACCGCTCCCTATCGATTAGCTTTATTAGCTAATAAATATCTTTACAAATAATAATAACTGTTAATTATTATTATTTTTTCTTTATCGCTCACTATCGATTAGCTTAATTAGCTAATTAATAACTATAAAATCATTTATATCCTACTGAACTATTAAAACAATATAATACCTTGGTTACGATAATCATAAACAGGGTCTTAGCTCCCAAGGGAGTTAAGGATTTTCATAACTCCCAAGGGAGTTAAGGAAGGGAGTTAAGAATATCATAACTCCCAAGGGAGTTAAGGATTTCCATAACTCCCGCTTTTACCTTGAATAGGTAACACTTTGACAAAAAATAGAAATTTTGATTTATGGCTTATTCCTTTATAAAAATAGACAGAATACAGTAAATTCAGTAGGATATAAAATTATCTATGTACCACGGGAATTATCAGGAGTTAATACCCACGGGCAATTGGTGTCCCTCGGGCCGGAGGCCCTCGGGACACAAACGTTGCCCTGGGGTATTAACACCTGCATAATTCCCTTGCTACATAAATAACTATTACCGACTTATGTACCGTATTGTAGTATTTGGCTAAAATAGCTAGCTACAATTTAATGTAATTTTTATTGATTAATTAATCATTATCGTAATCAGATAGCTACCTTTATTATCGTTTTCGTTATCTTTATCTAGTATCCAATAATTATGGATCATTATAATTATTACAAATTTATTTCTTTTATATCGAATACCGATTGATATAATATTAATTAACTTTTAGAGGTTAATTTAACCTTTAATTTCAAATCAATAAGGTGGTAATTCTGCAAGGTAAGCCAATGTAAAAACTTTAGGTAGTTGAATTTGAGTTTCATGGTTACATATTTTCAATTTTAATTACAGGTAAGACGGTAGAGCTCTCCCCGATACTTTTGATTATAGGTTTTTGGCATTTATAACTTCCTAGGGATTACTTATTACCTTTAGGCATTTATAAATTTGATTTTATTGATTTGATTGACTTTAGTCAAAAATTGAAGGTTAATGGTATTTGGACTTCATCATTTATACTTAGTAAAATTTCATCGTAGGTATCTATTAATTGTTTTTGAATTTCAATCCTACTATACTTATTTAAATTAGGTTTTGCTTTTAGAAAGCTGCTTAATGATTTTTTTTTTAAAAACTTGGATACTAGACAATATTTTTCTTAGAACCATAGAAAAAAGTTCGCCATATTGTCACAAATTTTAATGACATCTAATTAATAAATAATTGGGTTTAGAATTCCAAAGCTTGTATTTTTATTGAATGGGTTAAATGTCAGATAGCTATTGGATTTTGGATTTATTTTACCTTTTCAGATTTTTTCGAATTTATCTTTTAAAACAATAACTAATCAATGGAATAGTGCCTAGTTTGGCTATTCCTTGATAATCAAAATAATTTATACAAACTAGTGGCCCTCTCTCTGTACTGTACCAACACCAAGGACCACCCCAGGCTAAACTACCACTGAGCAATAGTCGAGCACAAATTATGGACATTCTTTTGTTTCGACAAAAGAGCGTTACAACATTTATGCAATTCATGTTTAGAGAAATATTTATCATATCATATTATAGTAGGAGAGCCGGCAATATTAACGGGTATGTGATCGTTGCAATGGATAATTTTCACATAAAAGAATAGCTCATAGTTACCTTTAAACCAAATGGATGGGTGGCCTCGATTCTCATGGCCGCAACCCTTTGATGATTGGGCGTAAACTTCCCCTCTTTTTCCGAAGGACCAATGTTATCGTTGCAATAGCTGAAAATTGGTAGATATATTCTTTAATATGTCTTCAAATAATACATAGGGTGGCCTCGATTTTGATGGCCGGAAATAATGGCAACCCTCATTGAAAGTCGAGCGCACGCGTTGTTTTGCTTGCTAAATACAAATTTTTGAAAGTGACAGCCTTCAAAGTCACATTTATAGTTAAAAGAGGACTCTGTGAAGACTATTTTGCATACAGCTTTAGACAAAAAAAGAAACATGGAATTGTGTTAATAAAGTGTTTGTCGCATATGATGAGAACCCCCTACACCGCAAGGTACTTCTTATTTGTTGCGCTTATGGTTCTTGAATTATCTTTCTATAAAACAACTTTACGGCCATGAGAAACGAGGCAACCCATCCATTTGGTTTAAAGGTTACTATGAACTATTGTTTTATGTAGAAATTATCCATTGCAATGATCACATACCCGTTAGTATTGCCGGCTCTTGGACTATTAACGCTAACGTTACTTATCAAGAATACTGAAGCACCTGTGTCTACTTCAAAGTAAAAATTTTTACAATTAATCTACCTGAACATTCAAAATAATGGATTGATTGAAAAATATGGATTTGTTGTTGAAAACGTAAAACAGTTTGTGAGCACTTTCCAATTAAACTTATTTAGGACTTCCACCTATCGCTAATTTATTATTTCTTTTATGAATCGTGAATTCAAAAAATACTACTTTTCAAGTCCTTTTTATTGCAAAAACTTTTTAATGTTATTTTCGGTTTCTACATTGACTCGAAAACTCATAACAAAAAATTTCTGAGCTGACTAAAAATTATAAAAGAGTGGCTGTTGGCCACCATCGTACACTTAAGGATAATACACCACAGCAACCAAGGTGTGAAAATCACAATACCAGGTAAGTCTCAAAGACATATTATTGGGGAAGTGGCTAAACCAAACTAACCTAACTAGTCTTTCTTTAAAGAAAAATAGTGAGTCTGCTAGTACCTACTCGAGACACGATGTTTAAACATCTCGTGACTGGTAAATATATCGGCGTTAATTTCACAAAGTGACGTATCTCAATTGAGGGTTTTTTTGAGATACGCCACTTTGTGAAATTAATGACGATATGTGCATTTTTTTTAGGGAAGACTTCACTTAAGTTGGTACTTTACTATTTTATGAACGGAAAAAATGCAAAACTACAATGCCAACTTAACCTCAGAAAAAAATCGATTTGATTTAATAAATCTGTTTTTTTAGCGTTTTATGTAGTTAGCTAACATACTACTCCAGGCTATGGGCGCATTTTAGGATTTTAGCGGTCACGTGACTATCTGAGGCCGCCTATTTTAGGTCTCTTAATTTCAATTAAAACTTACAAGATAAGTGGCTAAAAGCCTCAAAAACTTCGAAAATCATTTGGTTTTATTTAGGTATCTATACTTACTTCAGGTACCTAGGTATTATAATAAAATTTGAGGTTAGAACCTATGACATCGATTTAATTTGGTACTATCTGTAAGCGCTGAAGTAGCTGCGCACTAATCATTGCGCATGGGTTATGATGTCACATCCGCTTTCACACTTCCGTCCCCATTTCCCGTGATTTACCCTCATACCGCCGTAAAAGTTGACAAAGATGTTTACACATCGGAAAGTGCTAATTATTAGGATCCAGTCAATCTTTATTTTTCCAAGTGTACTACCAATTCTTCCCAACTTGTACCTGATATCCCAACTGTTTGGGGGGAGAGGACGGCCCCCTTCCCATTTTCCCCCATAGTTGCGTCCCTGCACAAAATGAATACATAATGCATCAGTGAGATTTGGGCACTAAAACGGAAGAAAACATATCAATCAATCAATATCGGGTGCAAGTCCTTTTCTTGACGAAGGAAACCAATACACACCTTTTATCAGAAACCAAAATCGTTTTTCCGTATGTGATGCAACCAAATCCGAGATAAAAACATCACACATTACATGTCAACGAGGGATAACAGAGATAATAGGTTACAGGTTCAAATAAAAATCCTAGGGGAGGTATGTTATACTGGGCAGTTAAAGCATATTCTCAAATTATTATTGTCGATGAAAGGATTCTTCGTTGAAAATTAAAACCAGAGAACAATGGAAAGGCGTCCCTGTTCGAGAGAGGAACTTAAACAAGATATCAACTTGCCAGGCAAGATGACAAAATACAATAATTAATTTTGTTTCTCCATCGGTCTCGTTCCGCTGCTCGGCTTCACACATCTCTTAAATTACCTAAATGTTCGATCATAATGAGAAACTGGTTTGCACCATCCAATCAAAATCTATATAAATTCCATTTGCAACTCGAATGTTGCAACTTCACGTTAACAATATCTGATTATACTTAGCTATATCAATTTTATAAAAATAGTTTATTTTCCCAGCTCTAAATACATATCCAATTGCATTCACGAAACAGTGTGCACGCTGACCAGAATATTCCAAAGCATCTATTGGCAATATTTAGTATTGTTTTCTTGTCACGGCCGCCCACTGCGAAATCCTGTTTTGATGTTTTTTTTCGTTTATTGAGATAATTTTGTGTTTGACTGTGTGGGTGTTATTGTTTGGAGAGGCCGGAAGATTACGAAGACAACAGGAAATGCGTTGGTCACAGAAAACACGACAAATTTTTCTATAGAAGGATTAAGCTTCAAAAACTCTCAACCCTGGCCGAATGTCCCTTTCATCCAATTATCAGCACACTCATTTTTCGTTCTGTTTGCTTATATTGCATATTAGGAACATTTTTGAAAAGCATCCATTCATTCGCATGGAAACGAAAATCTATGAAAGACTCAAATAATTATCGCATTTATAGGAATATATAAAGCTCCGCTTTAGAATAGTAAATTCCCACGCGATGAATAGGGAACAATCATATTTTTCAAATTATTTTTTTTCTTATTGCTTATGTTTTCAAATATAAAATATATAGATTTTTTTTTTGTATTAGATCCTCAATAAAATTTAAAAAATATTTTAAATTTCAAATTATTTTCGTTGGCGCGAAAACAATAACCTTCAAAATGGCAGTACTTGTGACGTCAACTGTCTGTAAACACAACGTTAAGGACGTTAAGGTCTGTTCTCACAAGAGCCTCTGACACTTTGCAAACTGTCAGAAAGAATCGCTCAGCTTGAACCTTCGACTGCATTGAAAGCAGTTATTACGTGGTGTTTCCGTATTTAGTGCCGTATTGTGACATTTCGTGTGTTAAATCCTTCATCATGGTTGGGTTGATAAAGGATTTACAAAAGCACAGTCTTACAATCTTCCCTCTATACTAGACTCATTTATGGTGGTTCAATATCAGTCGTGGCGTGAAGTGAGCTGATCGTGGACTAATCGTTTTACGACTCAAGAGTGAACCACGAAAACGTGAACCGTGGATTCACGATCAGTGTAAACTACCCTTAACCTTATTTTACGAACAGTTGACGTCACTGGAAGCGGCCATGTTAAACGTAACTTTTGCGCGCGAAACTTTTCAATTTAAAACTAATAATTGCCGTATGACTACAATATCGATAAATTTAACGCAAAACTGCTTATATTCAATATTTTACAGAAAAAGGTGCACCATAAAAATAAAATAAGTCATATTTATTTCTCGAGAAAATTCCCTATTGATAAAGTAATATTTATGCGTCTACAAGGAAGTATCACCTTTCGGGCCAATAAATCTTGGATCTCAAATCTCGCGGGAAATGCGATATACAGTGGGGCTGCAATTTTGACTTTTAAATTATTGACAATTTTGCGCGGTAAATGTTAATTAAAAATCGCACGTTACGCACACAACGGGAAATTTCCAACTCGTAAAACAACGGCTGATGGTTGCGTTCCGGGTTTTAATCGACCGGCAATTCGGATCATTTACTCAAATAATTGCTTTTGACTATGGAAAAGTGTACTTTTCGATTTTCGAAAGCCAATTTTGTCAGCTCGAACATCAAAAAAAAAACACCTCCGAAAGGTTTTTGGATTAAAATTTAAATTAACTCAACTATAATTTTTTTCCATTTTATTTTAATTAAGAATATTCAACAATGAATTTCAAACAATTCAATTTTATAATTGTAGTAGAATCAGTAGAATTCAACATGAGTGGCGTGCGGACGTGTTCCGTATGCACGGATAATTTTATAGTAAACAATAAACAAATTCAGTGTAATTTGTGTGAAATTTTTTTTATAACGCATGTGTTATGGTGAAGGATAATGTAAGTAAGAGTATTTCCGATTGCATGAATCTGTTTTGGTTCTGTGATGAATGTAGTGGTGTTGTTGTACAAAATTTAAAAATATCATCGAGATTGGATAGTCTTGAACAAAAAACGAAGGAGATATTGGAGGAAACCAGGGAGTGTTTTGGCGTTGGTAAAACATTACACGGTAAATCCACTGATTCTAACATACAAAGTTGGAGTGACGTCGTGAAGGCTAGGAAACCTCCATTGATAATTAAACCAAAAAATACATCGCAAAATAGCGCAAAAACGAAATTAGACCTAACTGAAAAAGTTGATCCGTCGCAGATGAAAATAGCCGGAGTCAGAAATACCTCCTGTGGCGGTATTCGGATAGAATGCGAAAACGAAGGGTCAATGCGAAAACTACATGAGGCGGCCAAGAACGCGCTAGCAGACCAGTACGAGATTCAAATACCGGAATTCAAAAAACCAAAAATTATTATTGTTGGGGTTTATGATAAATACCTGACTAATACGGATATGTTTATAAACAAATTAAAAGATAAGATTAATGCAAATGAAATAACGTTTGTTAGAAAATATAAGCCACCCACAAAGGAACATTTTAATGTTCTGTTAGAGGTCTCGATTGAGGCTTTCAATTACTTTATTAACCAGAGAAAACTACGCTTCGGATGGGACTGTTTTCCATTGTATGAATTTGTTAGCGTTTTAAGATGTTTTATGTGCTGGAAATATGGGCATATGTCAAGTCAATGTAGGCAAGATCATTTATCATGCCCAATATGCGCCGGCGACCACAAAGCGGACCAATGTACAAGCAGTAATAAATGCTGTAGTAATTGTAAATATGTGAGCCAGGTTCTAAAGATAAAGGATATAGACACTAATCATAAGGTTTTCGATCGAAACTGCACTTCCTATCAACGACAACTGGAAAAAACAAAACTTAAAACAAAGTATGAATAGCAACCACGGTATGTTCAGGAAGTTTGTCTGTCCATAAATATACAGGGTCTAAGACGAAAAATGGATGATTTGCAACAGTTGGTGCTGGATAAAAGTCCTCTTATATTATGTGTCAATGAAACTCATATTACAAACGATTTTGAAGATAGCGAGCTAAGTATTAAGGGCTACAGTCATTACATAGCCTATACTGAAAGTTGTCATACAGGAGGAACTATAATCTACATAAAAAATCACATTTCCTTTACAGTGGCAAAAACTATTGTTAGTCACGGGCATTTCTGGTTTCTTTGTTTGGATGTGCAGCTGATGTCGGAACATATAATTGTTGGAGCTCTGTATAGATCTCCCAATGGTAGTGTCGAGTTGTTTTTTGAATTCCTTGAGGAATTGTTGGACGATGATGTAATTACAACTCATCAAACAATCATTTTGGGAGATTTTAATATTCGTTTAGAGAGTCAGAACCCAAGTAAAAATAAATTAATTGACATTGCATCAGATGCAGGATTTACACAGATTGTTCAAGAGTGTACTAGAGTGACAGATATTTCGGCCACCCTAATCGATTTAATTCTAACAAATAATTACTCACTCAAGGAAGTCACTAGCGATTTTCCACAAATTTCGGATCATCGAATTATAGGCTGTTTATTGGAGGTGCAAAATGAGGTAAAAAAAGATTTGATCAGATACAGACGCAAATTTAATAAAGAAAATATGGACACTGTTATAGCTGAACTCTATAGCATAAACTGGAACTATTCATCAACGGATGTGAATGTGTTGTATGACAACTTTATGAAAAATATTACGGAAGCTGTTAATAGGGTGATACCGCTAGAAAAATCAAGGACCTCGAAACAACCATGGATTAATAGGTCAGTGATCCAAGCGACAGAGATGAAGCCTATAAAAAGTTTAAAATAACGAAATCAAATGCAGACTGGAATTTGTATAAGAAAAATAGGAACGTTTACGCTCGTGTTCTAAGAAGGGAGAAGAAAAAATATTATGAAATAACTATCGATCAATGCAAGGGAGACAGCAAAAAAATGTGGCGAACTTTAAAGGAGGTTGTAGGCAGCCAAAACAAAAATGATTTATCATACGATAATATTGAATTTGAGGAGGATACTGGTCCTATTCAGGAAAATTTTAATAAAATTTTTATTCAAACAGCATAAATGACATCGCCAACAGTATACCGAGGGTGGCACCGAAATTTCAAGAGTTACGTCAGGTGAATAATAATCTTTCAAGTTTTAACACTATAAGCATTGAGCAACTTAAAGTTACTGTGATGAAACTTAAAAACAAGTCAACAGCTGATGATATTTGCAATGTAAAATTTTTGAAGAGTGCTTTTTGTGTACTTGGATACCCTTTACTTTACCTTATCAATACATCCCTTATAGTAGGATGGGTACCAAAGGCAATTAAGACCAGTGTTATAGTTCCTATCCCGAAAGTGCCTAAACCAAAAAAACCAGCCGAATATCGGCCCATTAATTTGTTATCAGTAATAGACAAGATTCTGGAAACTGTTGTGTGTTTACAATTGCGACAATTCCTGGAGGTAAACAGATTTTGATTGAATCGGCTTTTACTTGGTGGAAATCCATTATCTAATAAAAGATTTTTTAAGTAAATTTTAATACTTATATATTTCCACAATTTTTTTTTTTTTTTTTTTTGTTAAACTTTTAACATGTTTCGCTAAACTTTAGCTTCATCAGAAAGATTTTAGAAAAATAAAATGTAGACATAAAAGTGAAATTAACAAATATAAAAAAGGTAAAAGCTGGTCTAATTTTATGTTAATTTAAATAGGTATTACACAGTAAATAAATTTAAAAGTGGTGAATTGTTTAAATCTAATTGGTCGTTCAATAAACAGTCTAAAGTTTTAAGTTTGTTTATTTCTAAAGATTCTAGAAGATTTAATTTTATCCCTTTGTTTTCATTATGTAGTATTTGAAATTCATTATTTAAATTATGATTTGATTCTATCAGGTGATTAGCATAATTTGAATCTGTTTTCTTTTTATTGAAACTATTGTAATGTTCTTTAATTCTAGTACCAAAATTTCTACCTGTTTGTCCTATATATACTTTTGGACAATCTTTACAAGATAATTTATAAACGCCAGATTTATCACAAATTTTAGTTTTAGATTTATTATTTTTCAAGTGAAAGCCTATTGTATTGTTAGTTTTGAAAGCAACATTTATATCGTTTTTGTTAAGAAATTTGCTAATTTTCTTACTAGCTTGTCCTTGGAAAGAAATACTTTTGAAATTATTATTATTTTGTAATTTTTTAGGGTATACTAAATTAATGGCATTTTTGTATAGTTTTTTGTTTAAAATATCATCTATTAATTTAGAAGAATAGCCATTATTGATAGCAATTTGTTTAATTAGGTTTAATTCTTTTTGGAAATTAATTTAACTATTTATAGGAAGTGTTATTAATCGGTGTATCATACTGTTAAAAGCAGCTAATTTGTGTTGGATAGGATTTTATAACAAATTTATAAATTTGACTAATGTTAATTTCTCTCGTGAAGAAACTAACTTGTTAGAAAAAGGTTTCAAATATAATTTAAACAATAATAACATAAAAACGTCTTTGGAGATTTTAGGAGTTGAAACTGAAATAGCACTTAAAGATAACTCAAATAATTTAAACCTAAAACACCTTGCTTCGAATCTCATAAGAAATGAATCTTTAAATGATAATAAACAAAAACTAGAATTTTCTGTAATACAACACATTAAATCAAAATCGAAAGACATTACTTTTACAAAAGCAGATAAAGGAAATACTGTTATAGCTATAAGTAAAACTGATTATATACAAAAAACTATAGACTTTTTAAAACCTGTAAATTATACTTTATCAAATACAGATCCTACTAATAGTTTTCAAAATTCAATAAAATCAATAATACAAAATTGTAAAAGTTTGTTTATAGATAAAGACAAATGGAGATTATTACTTATGAACCCTCAAGCTCCAAAACTTTATTCATTAATAAAACTTCATAAAATAGGTAACCCTATCAGACCTGTTGCTTCTTTCTTTTCAGCCCCTTCTTATAAAATTTCTAAAACCTTAATTAATATTATTTTGAATCATACTCTATTTTCTGCTAAATACTCTATAAAAAACACTTATGAATTTGTTGGATTTTCTAATAATTATTCCTGATTTTGATATTATTATTTATATTATGGTGCAATCTATCCTTATTGTATTGGTTACAAGTATTGGTGCAATATCAATTCTCCCAAAACATAAAAAAACCCACAAGAAGGAACAAGTTTTTTAATATGCTTCTTCCCCCCAAATTCCAATAATGGACTCGTCCACACCTAGATATTTTAAGGGAAGCGCCATTTCTGTATAAATTCCTAGGGTAGTCGTGAGTTGGCTATCGCATAAATAGGTACTGTGCTACCCGCCGTATTGAAGAAGCGGCGTCGCGAAGTCGCGTCCAAATTTTAATTAATTAGCAAGAAATTGCTATTGCACAAAATACAGACAATAAATAAAAAATGTAACTTTGTTTATTGCCGATTGTCATCGTAATGTTTTGAAAAGTTAATACAGTCCACTTTTATTAAGAACAACCCGGTGTTTCGTAATTATTTTCTATTACATAACCTCTCGGGTAAAAATGAGCTATTGAAGCTTTTATGTGTTAACATAAAATTTGATCCTTTCGAGTGCCGGATTCGATTCGTGTGTAATCGTCGGTTTTGTACATACTCTTGTGTAAGAGTATACTTGTGTAAGCGAACTTTGGATTGGTTGTACGGTACGTGTGTACCTACATATTCCTTGTTCGGAGTGTTGGAGCTGAAATACCTACCTAGTTGGAGTTGTGAATCTCTACGAGGACTAAGGTCAGATCTTTCCATTTGTTTTTATTAATCTATGTTGAGTTGAGATTGATAACGTCGAGTTTTTTCTATGTGTCAATGCTTCACGACAAGTTTTGTCCTTTAGCAGACACAATGGAATAAAAAGACAATGTTTGATAGAACAAAATAGCTATTTATACAATAAGTTACGAAATGAGCGTCTTTTAGGCACGCGACGTGAAAATTGTCCAACGAGGCAAAGCCGAGTTGGACAACACGTCGAGTGACTAAAAGACATCGTTTCGTAACGTATTGTATACAAGATTTTTTCTACTGGCATTTTATAATAAAAAAACACAATTTTATTTCATGTGAATAAGTCGATTACACCCAAAATCTTTGTTACCTGCTTTTACTTGACACCTGACACTTTTCATGCGATTTTCTTTTCAAAATTCGACATCAATAATTAAAATCCTAGAAAGTAGGTAATAACACAAACTTCTGTTTTGAGTAACCCAAACGTTCAATTCAGTAATTCCATTTTCAATATTCATAATAAATACAAAACAAAATTCAAATATGTGTTTAGTGTGTTTTTTATTTCTGAATAATGAATGACACTTTTAGGCACTAGTGCTTAAAAATTACTTTTACGCACTCATAAGTCACTTTTACGCATTCAAAAGTCACTTTTACGCACTGAGTGCCTAAAAGTAACTTTCACGCACTCAGTGCCTAAAAGAATGTCGTTTCAAAACTGAAATGACAATCGAAAAGTTGCTATTATGAAACGTCAGTAGAAAAAGACACTTTTTATTTAAATAAAAAACTAAACTCATTTCATTGAATTGAAGTCAAAAAAGATTGTTAAACTTAAATTTTGTTTAATTATTCAAGTTCATAAAAATGGAGGAAGAACTAAAAACATTTATTGCTGATAGAAAAAATGCTAGAGCTAGTATTACTAGGATTGAAACTTTTTTAACAAGAAATCAAAATGATTTAATGCATAAATATGAGTATGAAAATAGGCTTGAAATGTTGGAAAAAGCTTTCGAAAAATTCTCCATTTCACAAGATTCAATAGAAAATATAGGAGCAAGTGCAGAAAAAATAGGCGATAGGTCAGAAACTGAAGATAAATTTTTCAATTTAAAAACAATACTAAAAATTTTGATTGACAAATGTTCTCCTGTCTTGAATAATGTAAATACAAGTGTAAATAGTAATGTTTCTCAAAATAACTCGAATAATTGTACAATAGGTTCTAAGATGCCTGAGATAACTATCGATAAATTTAAAGGAGCTCATCAAAATTGGTCAAGCTTTTTTGACATTTTCAAAGCGTTGGTTTTAAACAATCCTAATTTGGCAGATATACAAAAATTAATCTATCTAAAATCCAATTTACAGGGTGAACCTTTAAAGCCTATTGAGAATTTGCCATTAGTAAGTAGCAATTTGCAGGTATCAATAGATATTTTGAAAGACAGATATGAGAACAAACTAGCTAGTATTTACTCTCATATTAAAGGCCTATTGGAACTTCCATCCATAAATAGAAGCAGTTCTGCTAGCTTACGTGATTTTGTTGTTTCTATAAAGCAACATACGGAGTGTCTAAAAAATCTCAGAGTTCCGGTGGCGGAATGGGATTTAATTCTGGTTTTTATTTTGTCACAAAAGCTAGATATTAATACTAGAAGAGTTTATGAATTAGAGAGGGGTCCTACACTAATGCCAACGCTGGTTGATTTCCTAAATTTTGTGGAGAAACGCTGTCAGGCTGCCGAGAATTTGTCTTCTCCAGAGCCTATCAAAAAACATTCTAATTTTGTAGCGGAAAAGTTATTTTGTCTATATTGCAAATTAAATAATCATATGATTTATAAATGTAAAAAATTTAAAGATTTAAAAGTTAACCAAAGGAAATCCTTTATTTTTTCAAACCACTTGTGCTTCAAATGTTTTGATTCACATCATGTTAAAGATTGTACTTTTAACAATTGTCCCGTGTGTGGAGAAGCTCATAATGCACTGTTACATGTAGATAATAGTACATCTAAGTACAATAACAATCATACAAACAATAGACATCAAAATAATTCAAACAACTTTCAAACGGCAAATATTAGACAAAATGTTCAAGAGAACAGGTTGGGTCATGTTGACAATTCTGGTTCAGGGTCCGCGTCGGGTTTAGCTAATGTGAGTGGTCAAAGTGGCCAAAATCAAAATTCAGAAAACTCACATACAGTGCGTCCCCATAGTTCACGTTCAGTATGTCCTGAAAACAACATTGTATTGCAGTCGAAATCTAGTTTTTTCGGTAGTGAAAATTGTCATGTTTTATTAGCCACTGCCTTCGTACAGGTAATTAATAATGATGGAACTTTTTTGTCGGCTAGAGCAGTCCTAGACAATGGATCTCAAGTATCTATTATGACACGGAAATTGGCAAAACAACTAAGGTATCCAACGTATAGAAAAAATGTTGAAATTAATGGTGTTTCTGGCGCAGTACAATGCACTGAAGCAATTGATATTGAATTTAAGTCAACTATTGACAAAAATAAAAGGCGAGGGGGTAACCACTCAGTAAATATGGTGTACAAGAACTGTAATTTTTTGTAAATTTTTGTAAATATCAGTAATTTTTAGTAATTTTAGTAATTTTCAGTAATTTTTGGTAATTTTTAGTAATTTTTAGTAATTTTTAGTAATTTTTAGTAATTTTTGGTAATTTTTGGTAATTTTTGGTGATTTTTCAATAATTTTCCAGTAATTTTTTATAAATTTTGAAGGGTATTTTACAAAAACGTTTCTAAAAAAATTATTCTGGAAGTTTTGTGGAAAAATAAAATCTATACCGAGTGGGTCAATGCTTGAGCTCAAGCCAATGAAAAGAAAACGAATTTTTCATATTTATCGTCAGTTAAGAAAAAAGGCTCCGAAATGTTAATTTTTATTTCTGAGGGGAAAACTTTTTGCAAAGAATTTTAACTCGAGGCCTAGGGGGTAGGTACCTATACGTCGCGTCGTATACGAAAAATTGTAGGTACGGGTGAAGGGTGAAACCATAGATAAGGGTGGAGCTCACCCCTCTAGGGGATGGTAGCAATGGATGGGAGTGATAGTGTTGAAAATACGCACAAAAGTGTTCCCCGCGATAGAAAAATTGACGATAACATATCGATACGGCTGGAAATCCCCAATAACCGGAAGGCGGTCTTCATTGACAACAACCTGGGGTTTTTGCTTTAAAAACTGAAACTCCACAACTCCACGTAAAATTAAATTTTTGAGGTTAATTACACTCTGGCTCTGGCACGTACCATCGTCACCAAAGGTAACTGGGACAGCATCACATTAGCTCTTGTCCTATTATATGAATTTTATTGTCAAATATTTGTCAAACTATGCATTAAATTCATTGAAATGAATGACAGTAGAATTAGTCCAGGAAATTATTATGCATTATTTGTGTCCCAGTTACTTTTGGTGACGATGGTACATGCCACAATTTGAAGAGCTCCATTGAGGTACAGAACCAAGGATGATACACACTACTACTACTGTACTACAGGACATAGAGCTACAGGATGGCCTATCCTCATAGGCCAGTGTGTAACAAATCCCCCACCTTACGCTAAACTACCAGTTGTGACGTAGACAGCATGTTATTTCTTGCCTTGACGTAGGCTCTTTAAACAGCTGACGACTTAATTATGACGTCGGAACTGGTTTATGACGTCGGAACTGGTGACACACCAATATGGCGACGATTACCAAAAACGACGCTGAAAAGCAATCCTGTAGGTGTGTATAATCCTTGCAGCTAACAACTCAATTATGACGTCGAAATGGTTACACACCAATATGGCGTCGATTACCAAAAACGAGGCTGATAAGCAATCTTGTAGGTGTGTATCATTCTTGGTATAAAAACGCCTTCTACAACTCAACTGTCAATATTACATTCCTTCCCATAACGTGTGAGCTGTGAACTAATATTAGGCGAGTTCGGGTAATTCTTTGCTAGTTAAAGGATGACATCATTGACGGAAGCTCAAGTGAGCTTCCATTTGAAGCCATAGAAGATCAAGAACGATAAACCATAAGACGATAGTCGCTTTTCGTAAGCGCCGCGTTCGCCAATTTAGCCGACCGCATAGGTTAATGACCAGACGCGTGACGTCGTACTCCGGCCCACCGATCCAAAAATTTGGTATTTGTTACATTGCTCGACATTCCTCTGCAATGAAAATTCGAGAAGTTTAATATAAAACTTATCGAAATTTATCGCATTAAAAGCCTATTTTGGCATTGGCGCATCATTAAATGGCTAAACCCAAGATTGTTTGAGAGAGGCCGGTTGCCTGATAGCTTTATGACGTCATCCGGGGTCCTTAACACAATGCAAATCTCCATAAGGCTCCGCAGACGCGTCATCAGGTTACTCACTATAAGGCAACTTATAAACTTCAGGATTAAACCATATTATCCTCCTATAGCAATAACAATAACGCATAAGACTTGTTTCGAGTGAGCCAGGTGACGTCCCTGGAGCAGCGCGTGCCCCCGCTAAACTGGCGGAAAAATATCATTGATGAAACCATTCTCTGTGGTTTATCTTTCTTGATTAAAGATCACCTGCTCTATCCAAGGCTCCTAAAGTTGATAGGTTGTCTGGTAATGGGCAACTTGATGACGCATCTGGGGTGCCTTATGGAGATTTGCATTATGTTGAAGCATCTTAAATGACGTCATGCAGTTATCCAGGCAACCTGCCTCTCTCAATAATAACCTTGAGGTCTATCGTCTTTTTGCTCACGCAGGATTAACTGAACTCGCCTATTCTATAAACGCGATGATGCGTTACCAACGGAACGTGCGCGCGCACGCGTATTTGTAATTTCTGGAGCCCTTATTTGAAATCATTGTATTTGTGAGTGTGCCTCTGGTCCCTCTTGCGAATTTTCCGCTTACAGTGCCATATCTTTATGCCATTTTGGTATTTTAGTTTTGGTAGGAATATTATTTTGTTTTTTTTGTGTGTATTTGTGAAATTGTGGAAAAGTACTCATGGAGAAAGCAATGGAGCAAGAGTTAGATTGCACCGGGGCTAATTTAGATTCGGACGATATTTTTTTACTCAATTTGGAACAAGAAATGCAATTTAAGATTCCCGAAACTTTAAGAAACATTTTAAAGGTGATGGGTTTATGCAATAATATCGCACTAGACAATTTTGAAGAGAGCCAAATTACTGAAATAGAAAATTTCATTAAAAACGAAGTTTGTAACATTATAGATAAATCTGAGATTCAGAAATATGTTGGACCTATTTACAAGAACCATCCAGAAAAGTTTAAATTTGTCATTGGTCATAAAAATATTTTGTTAGCAATAATCAAGCATCATCAAAAAAGGAAACTTAAACCCTCGTTTTGTAAACAAAGAAACGACTTTGGAAATAGCCAAACGAACAGCCTAACAAAAAATCGAGCAAAAAATGTTTCAACCGACGTTTCAACTGTAGACCGAGCTATAAACCTTACGCAACAAAATAAAGCCCTCTGTATTTTAATTAATAAATACCTCAAAGAAACATTTGAAAAGGAATCTAGAGATGACGTTAAAAAAAAAATTGTTGAATTTAGAAACGGACTTAAACATTACGACTACAATAGTTTTTTAGAAGGCGATTCGCCCGCCTGTAATATAGAATGCCCGAGATGTAAAAATACAATTAAGGTAATTATCACTTAGCAAGTCGCTATTCCAGTAATTTCCAAGGTAATTTATTAATATTTATAAATTCAATTTCAGGTAAAGCAGATTCAAAAATCCAACAAATTTTTTTGGATTGCATCAAATTTTTATACGCATGTACAGAAGCACTTAAATTCCGACGATAAATCAAAAGTAAGGCCCACAAAAAAGAAAAAAATTTCACTTGAGGTATCCCAAAACCAAAAATCGAGCCAAAAATCGATAACATCCTTTTGTATTCCTCCCGGTATTCCTCGATATAGTCAAAACAAAGATATTGTAAATCCTTCTAAATCTCTTCCCAATGAACCTACTCCTGGAACATCTGGAACAACCTACGGAATTAAAAGAAAAGTAGAAGAACCAGCAATGTTATTTAAAAAACGACCACATCCAATACCATCATCAAATTCTGAATCTGATACCGAGCCAAGTCCAGAGCGAAGCTATAGGAAAACTGCATCATCTCCTGAAATAAACGAGGAAATAACTATTAATTCCTCAGATAGTTCTGAATCAGAGCCTGAAAATACACAAAGCTCGATTACTCTGGGCTCAGAGTCTCATAATAGCATGAGCATGGATAGAGAAAAGCTCGGAGAGAAGATTGCAAGCAAGGCTACAAACATTGTTGATAACAATGATAACACATCATTGAGCCCGAGATTGAGCCCATCATCTACAGATTGTATTATTGATTGTAGTTCTGCAAAAAGTTATCAGATTAAAGAACCCGAGAAAAAATCTGAAAAATGGAAGCAGAAAAAATATTCTCGTACTAGTAGAACAAGAAGAAGCCGAGAAAACATTTCTGAAAAGTCACAAAAATCGCAAGAATTAATATCCAAATACTGTGAGCCTGTGAATAGAATAGCAAAACTTATAGAAGAAAATAAAAATTTAAGAGAGATGTTATTGAGCCAAGTAAATTTAAATACCGAAGATAAAAACCGAGATAAAAGCCAAGAAGGCAACAGTGAAGAAGACAACAGAGTTTCATGCTCGGTTTCATATTTGATTAAAACTCTTTATAAGACTGCAATCGATAATTCAAAAAAAAAGTCAAAGCAGAGTAATCGGTATGATGGGGACTTAAAAAAACTTTGCACCTATTTGTTTTTGGTGGGTGGAAAGTTATTATATGAAACGCTTTACGCTAATCTGCAAAACTCAGTGCCCTCAATTACCACCATAAGGAGATCACTAGAAGATGAATTCATTGAAGAAGGTGTATTGAGAATAAATGAGTTGGCGAAATTTTTAAAGAAACGTGGTCTTCCAAATGTTATTTGGATTAGTGAAGATGGGACCAAAATTACACCAAAAATCGAATATGATCCAAAGACAAATAAAATTGTTGGCTTTGTGATACCTCTCAAAGATGGCATGCCATTAAAAAAACATTTTCTAGCTACATCTGCAGCCAAAATTCAAAGTTATTTTCACTCAGAAAATAAATCTGATTACGCTTATGTTATGATGGCTCAATGTCCAGTCGATAAAAGCCCCCCTTTTTGTTTGGGACTTTTTGGTACCGATAATAGGTTCACATATCAAGATGTCCTAGATAGATGGAAATTTATAGAAACTGAATGTAAAAAATATAATATTAGTGTTTTAGGATATTCTTCTGATGGAGATACACGATTAATGAAAGCCATGCGTTTAACAACATTGCTGGGACATAACTCAAATATCTGGGAATGGTTCCATGTCTCATTTGAAAGAAAAATGTGTGTACAAGACACAGTTCATATTGGAACAAAATTACGAGTCCGATTTCTTAAAATCGATCAACCACTACAAATGGGAGAATATATTGCAACTCCAGAGCACTTAAAAGATGTCATTCAAAACCACAGCAAATCACTGCATTTTCTAACAGAGTCGGATTTGTCTTTAGATGACAAAATGAATTTTGAGGCAGTGGAGAAAATCTGTAAAGAAAATGTTAGAGAACTATTAAATAAAGGCCCAGATGAAAATTTGGGAACCATTATGTATCTCAAAATAATAAGTTATGTCCTGGAAGCATTTTTATCAAAAAATCTGTCAGTGAATCAACGAATACACTATATGTGGTATTCTGTATTTTTTCTAAGAATATGGCGTCAATGGCTCAAAAAAGAAAATGGACTGTCATCTACCAAAAATTTTATTTCAGCAAATGCATATCTCTGTATTGAAATCAACGCCCATGCTCTTATAAACTTAGTGAGGCTCTATAGAAGTAATATTACTTTTCAGGGAGTGGATTTTACTCCATGGTTATTTAGTTCACAGCCCTGTGAACAAATTTTTAGAGCCACGAGGTCCATGACATCCACGTTTTCAACGATTGTAAACTTTAGTTTACTGGGAATTATGAACCGGTTGGCAAAAATTGAAAAGCTAACAAGCATTATAAATGATCTAAAAAATACTCACATATTTCCTAGAGAACAATCTTCCAGACAAGGACGAGGAATACAAGCGAAACCGACTTTCCCTACAGATGAAGAAATCGATAATATTTGCACCAACGCACTCAAAGAAGTTCTAGAAGATCAAAAGAGATTAGGAATTGATAGCACTAATAAAAGTCATTTAAACATAGCTCTTTTTGGTACGCAGTCAGATTATTTCCAAGGCGAAACTCGGGAAGATAACATTGAAAACGAAGAAGCGAACGAAGATTTATCTTGTAAGCCAATTTAACTCTTAAAACCTATCCGAGTATCTAATAGAAAATAATATTATAACTAATTAGAAAATTAATAAGCATGCTATACCTATTAGTTGTATCAACACAATATCAATAAATTTTGGAAATTGCATGTGATGGGGACTCGCTTTCTAGACCCAACCCTCAGATCTAGTTGATATATGAGTTGCATGCATTTTCTACTACGTTAACTATAAAATATTATTCTCTACTCACTAAATGACAAAGAAATAATCACTCAAAGAATCGTCTCTACATCCTGTGTTAGTTTAAGATTTTTTTAAAAATAATCAGTTGTGTTTTTAGTTTTCTCTGGAGGCTTTTCGATTTCAATAAATGAAGAAAGCGTTGCTAACCAATTGAATTTCGAAACCAATTGGGCTTTATCTAGATTGGATCAAGGACTTAATGAAGAATCTAACAATGATGAAGAGGGCTTGGAAGACAGTTCAAATATTGTACCTGAAGAGATTCTGAGCTTCGATTATAAAATTTCTCTAAAGGATTACCAAAATGCAGATGTTAGTGAGAATAGCCCATATGTACTATTAAAATTGGGAGAAAAAGTTTCCACAGTTAAGAAATCTACTCTCTGTTGGCTTTTCACAGACAAAATATCCAGGTTTGTAATTTTGGAGGCATATACGGGACTAAAGTGTCTTTTCATCCTCGAGGAATTTTCTCCCTCGCGTAGGCTACAAACCACAGTTTGTTTAATCAACTCACAATTTTTTGTCATATTATCATGCCTCATTTTTTATGATATGAACGTTCATTGCAATCATTGCATTAAGAAAGGTGTCATGACATGACATAATATTGCAAGATAGGTAAACCAATTTAAACAAACAGTGGTCACACCAGGATAAAAAGTGCAACTTGAATTGTTTATATACTCGTTTACACCTATTGTTTTTTAGTTTACATTGCATCATATCTTATCAATATTGTCTCACATTATTTTTGTAGAATAAGCAGTGATAGACTGCAGAGGTTTCGAAATCATGGCTCTATTTCATTAATACCACATACCCAAGAAATCGAGCAAGAAATCATTCCTGAAAAGTATTATGCAGTATACTACACTGAGCAGTGGTATGTTGGAAGGATTCTGGAAATTGAAGGAGTTATGTGTACCGTGAAATTTCTACATGCTTCATTAAATACATTTGTCTGGCCAAAGAGGGATGATATTGCAAAAGTTGAAAAAAAGTATCTCTTCTACGGACCCCTAAATATGGTTGGCATCAGCCCAATGGCAATATTGGAAAATGACAGGCAAGCAATCGTTGGAAAATATAAAGATTTAAAAAAAAAAGAAAATGCTCTGGAAAAAAATACCAATTGAATCGAGAACGTATTTGAATGAGTTTATACCAATGCAATGTACCTATATGTGTTTGCTTCTTTACTACCTTTCCTTTAATTATATTTGTTTAAATGAATCATGGCCTATTATTTTTTTATTCACCTTACCTCAGATTTTTCATAGTAAATCAGAGAGTGCTTTGATTACAAAAACATATAGTCTGTCGATTTTAATCTGATACTCCAAAGGAATGTGAGCTGGTAGCTTCCTACATTAAAACGCGAATGGTTACCTAACGACTTACTTGTTTTTGCCTTATGAAACATTTCCTCGCTCCTCATACGGAAAGTGTCAGATTAAAAACGACGGACTTTACGTCGCATTATTATTTCTTTATTGGTCGAGATTTTTGACCAAGTTTTCGACATTACAAAATGCAATGACAAAATTGAAGAAAAA
Organism: Ceutorhynchus assimilis; assembly: GCA_917834065.1. Lineage (NCBI taxonomy): Eukaryota > Metazoa > Arthropoda > Insecta > Coleoptera > Curculionidae > Ceutorhynchus > Ceutorhynchus assimilis. Next base: position 7,530,442 of record OU892288.1, read on the forward strand.
TATTGCTGAGACATACGTTTAAAAAACCCGAGAAAAAACATAGCCATCTTTGATTTTTTTTTTGAAAACCCATCACAATTGACACAAGATTAATTTCTTCTATCATAATAAAAATTCTAGAAAAATTCAATAATAATGTTTTAAAACTATTTTGTCATTTTTCAAATTGACAGTAATTTATTTTACTAATGAAATAAAGTGCACTTTAATGTACAGGGTGGCCCGTTTAAGAGGGGCCTATACCTTATCTCGAAATCTACAAGGGCTGTAAAAAAAATTTAAATACAAAAGTTGTTTCTAATAATATTATCTACAACTTTTTTGTATTTTTTTTGGTGTCACTCTACTATATACAGGGTGGACAAATCAAATTTAATTTTTTTAAATGGAACACCCTATATTTTAATACATTTTTAAATAGCTATTTGAAAGACAAATTCAACGGTATACTGGTCATGTCTCTGTGATATACCGTTTCGAACTTATTAGCGACTATCTTCAGGATTTGGCGTAATTTTCAACAGTCATTGTTACGTTACTCATAAACTTTTTAAACTTTTTTTTGCATGATATTTTCTTTAAAATCATGCTCTTCTTCAGATTATAGTCAAATTTGAAATATTTGTTTAAAAAACGTGGTGTTGCCACGTTTTTCAGGCCGAAACGGTGCATCACAGACCCATTTCTAGTATATCGTTGAATTTGTCTTTTAAAGGGCTATCCAAAAACTAGGAGGTCCCATTTGAAAGAATTGTTGAAAAATTTAACATTTTGCAAAACGTGGCAACACCGCGTTTTTTAAACAAATATTTCAAATTTGACTAGTCTAAAGAAGAGCATTATTTTATAGAAAATATTATGCAAAAAAGAGTTGAAAAAGTTTATGAGTAATGTAACAATGACTGTTGAAAATGATTCCAAGTCCTGAAGATAAGTAAGCTAATAAGTTCGAAACGGTATAAAACAGACACATGACCAGTTTATCGTTGAATTTGTCTTTCCAAGGGCTATTTGAAAATGTATTAAAATATAGGGTGTTCCATTTAGAAAAATGAAATTTCATTTGTCCACCCTGTATATAGTAAAGTGACAACAAAAACAATACAAAAAAGTTGTAGATAATATTATTAGAAACAACTTTTTTATTCACATTTTTTTCACAGCCCTTGTAGATTTCGAGATAAGGTATAGGCCCCTCTTAAACGGGCCACCCTGTACTAGTAGGTACCTTCTATATAAAAACTACATATAAAATCAAGTTAGAAATGATGTTAAGGGGTTTTAAGTAATTTTGGTAAATGTGTGTAATTTCGGTAATTTTAGTAAATGTGTGTAATTTTTTTGTAATTTCAGTAATTTTAGTAAATGTTTGTAATTTTTTTGTAATTTCAGTAATTTTAGTAAATGTATGTGTAATTTTTAGTAAATATTGGTAATTTTGGTAAATGTTTGTAATTTTTGGTAATTTTGTAAATATCATTAAATATTTTGTAATTTTTTGTAAATATTATTTTGGTGTACACGATTGTTCGGAGTGGTTACCCCCTCGATAAAAGGTTTAAAGCTACATGCTCAATTACAGATTTCAGTAGTTGCAGGTTGCCGCAATTTCCAATTGAAGCCGGCAAGTTAGAAATTCCTAACAATATTGTCCTTGCAGATTCAAAATATTACAATCCACAACATATTGATTTACTTCTTGGAGCAGAGGTGTATTTTTCATTGTTGATTCCTGGTTTAATTAACCTTGGTAATGAACTTCCAGTCCTCCAAAACACACACCTAGGTTGGGTTATAGGTGGAAATTTGCCTTCTTCGTTAATTTCGAATTTCATTGCAAATTGTGATCCGGTTAAGCCGTTGTCATTATTTATCAGTTCAGATCAAGTTGATAATCTATTACAAAAATTCTGGACTCTTGAGGAGGTTCCTAAGGACAATATATTGTCTACTGATGATGAAATTTCAGAAAAAATCTTTGTAGATACTACCAAGTTACTTGAAAATGGTAGATTTCAAGTCGATATCCCTTTGAAATCTTCAAATGAAAATATGAAGCTTAGAGAATCATTTTTATCGGCCAAAAAACGTTTTAATTCCCTTGAAAAAAGGTTGATTCAAAATCCTGATTTATTTAGTCAATATTCTGAGTTCATTGACGAATACATAAAGTTGGGTCACGCAAGGTATGTTCCTCTGGACCTTAAAAATAAAAACAATGAACATAAATATTTTATTCCGCATCATTGCATAATTCGAAATGACAAAACTAGTACTCGTCTTAGGGTAGTTTTTGATGCATCAATGAAATCAACCTCGGGATATTCATTGAATGATATCTGTCCCTAAGGCATGGTCGTACAGCCTGAGCTTTTTGACATACTGTGTAGGTTCCGTATGTTCCGTTTTGCAGTTGTTACTGACATCCAGAAGATGTACAGGCAAATTATGATTAATCCAGACCATACTTTTTTGCAGAACATCTTATGGCGAAAAAGCCCTGGTGAAGAACTTTCTTGCATAGAACTTTTGACGGTTAGTTATGGAACCAATTTCGCACCATACGTTGCCACTCGTTGCCTCACTGAATTGGCAAATATGTATAAGCATAAATTTCCTACTGCAGCGAATGTTTTAACAAGTCAAATGTATGTTGATGATGCACTGTATAGCGTGAATTCCTTGAATGAATTATATGAATTACGAAACCAATTAGTTGAATTATTGAATTTGGGAAAGTTTTCACTTCATAAGTGGTGTTCCAATTCTCAGCAGTTTATGCAAAAGTTTAGTTCTGATTCTGAGTTACAAAACTATTTTTTAATTTCTGAGGGCATGTCTAATAAAGTTTTAGGTATTTATTGGAATCCAAAGTTGGATTGTTTTTCTGTGTCTTTACCTAAAACTATTGATATCACTCCTCTCACTAAGAGAAATGTTTTGGCTGTCATTGCGCAAATTTACGATGTTTTGGGACTAGTGTCTCCGATTGTAGTGAATGCAAAAATTTTCATGCAGAAATTATGGCTGTCAAAGTTGGGTTGGGATGATTGTCTCAGCGAAGAGTTGAAATATGAATGGTTGAAATTTGCAAAAAATATTTTAGATTTGTCAGAGCTACAAATTTCACGGTGTTTGATAGATAATTTGGATGATGTGAAGCAAATAGAAATACATGGGTATTCTGATGCCAGTATAAAGGCGTATGGTTGTGCTCTTTATTTGAGAGTAATTTATAATAATGACAGTGTGTCAACTAATTTAATTTGTTCCAAGTCTAAGGTTGCGCCGTTGCGCACAATCAGTGTTCCTCGGCTAGAACTCTGTGGTTGTTTGCTGTTAGCCCAAACTACAAAAAGTATTGTAAATATTTTTAAAGACTCTTTCAGAATTGACTCTGTTAACCTGTGGACAGATTCGAAAGTTTCACTGGCATGGTTGCAGTCACATCCAGGAAGATGGAACATTTTCGTTGCAAATCGTGTTTCCATCATACAAGAAAATAGTTCTAACTGTGTCTGGAGGTATATACCTACGAAGGATAATCCAAGTGATTATGTGTCCAGGGGTCTTTCAGCCCAAGAGTTACTGTTTAACAAACAATGGTGGAATGGTCCTCATCATTTAAGTAATCCAAATTTTAATCTTGATTCCTTTAAAACTAATCTCGTTCTTGAAAATCTTCCAGAGCAGAGAAAAACGGTTTTAAGTGCAGTGTCCAAAGCACATTGTGAAAGTCAATTGCATAAAATTTTAGAAAAATATTCAGATTTTTATAGGTTGCAACGTGTTATTGCATTCTGTTTAAGGTTTCGTCATAACTTGAGATGTCCAATAGGTGAAAGAAATTTTGGTTCGCTTAGTGTTGATGAATTACAAGAATCATTGTGGTTCATAATAAAATTTCTTCAACTAAAATATTTTTCTGAAGAAATTGAATGTCTGAAAAATGATAAAATAATTAAAAATAAAAAGCTACGTTGCTTAAATCCTTTTTTGGACAAAAAAGGCCTAATGCGTGTTGGCGGGAGATTATCAAATGCTAATATTCCATTCTCCCAAAAACATCCATTACTGTTGCCGTCAAAATGTCATGTTGTCAATATAATGTTGCGAAAAGAACATTTGAGACTATACCATGCAGGTGCACAAACAGTATTAACCAATTTTAGATTAAGATACTGGCCTATTGACGGGCTTAGGTCAGTCAAACGAATTACTCATAATTGTATAACATGTTTTCGCTTTACTGCAAAGTGCGCTGAGCAAATGATGGGTAACTTACCTAGGGACAGAGTTTCGATCTCGAGGCCTTTCCAAAGAGTGGGTGTTGATTTTGGTGGGTTTTATTTACTTAAAACTTCTAATTTACGCAGAGCTCCAAAAATCAAGGCATACATTGCCATCTTTGTTTGCATGGCAACAAAATGCGTGCACATTGAACTTGTGACAGGATTGTCAACCGAGCATTTTTTGCTTGCTCTTAAGAGATTTATAGGTAGGCGAGGTAATCCATCTGTGATTTACTCTGACAATGCCACAAACTTTTTAGGCTCCAGTAACCAGTTGAAGGAACTTCATGAATTTTTTAAGAGTAAGGAAAATGTTCATTCCATTGAAAATTTCCTCGCGCAAAATGAAACCCAGTGGAAATTTATACCTCCACGGTCACCTCATTGGGGGGGCATATGGGAGGCTGCGATTAAGAGTGCCAAGTACCATATCAAACGAACTATTGGTGACACAGTATTAAACTTTGAAGAGTTTAGCACTGTACTCACTTCTATCGAGAGCATCTTAAATTCAAGACCCTTGAGTGTTTTGTCTAATGATTCGTCTGATTTGAATCCATTAACGCCAGGTCATTTCTTGATTGGCGATAGCTTGGCTGCATATCCAGATAAAAATTTACTTGAAGTTTCCAATAATCGTTTATCTATGTATGAGAAATGTGTGAAAATCAAGCAACAGTTTTGGAAAAGGTGGTCTGTGGAGTACTTAAATAGGCTGCAGCATCGACCCAAGTGGTGCAACCCTTCACAGAATTTGAAAATCAATCAGGTGGTATTGGTCAAAGAGGACAATTTACCACCTCTCAAATGGTCTTTGGCACGTATCAGTGAGATACCTCACAGCCCAGACGGCAAAGTGAGGTTAGTTAAAATTAAAACCCAAGATGGAATTTTCTATAGGTCCATTACAAAATTATGTCCTTTACCTGATGATAAACCTATAACCGATTGTGACGATTCTTAATGTAATTATTGATTACTGATAATATTATTATATTTTATAGCTTAGGTTAAGGAGTTACTTGTTGATAGTTTATAATAAGTGTTTTAGTAAAAGGTGTGAATAGTGCTTTTCTCAGTGCGTTCATTTGATTTTTTATTGGACTTTTCATCAGAAAATGCCCAAGGCGGGAGTATGTTGGATTTTCTAATAATTATTCCTGATTTTGATATTATTATTTATATTATGGTGCAATCTATCCTTATTGTATTGGTTACAAGTATTGGTGCAATATCAATTCTCCCAAAACATAAAAAAACCCACAAGAAGGAACAAGTTTTTTAATATGCTTCTTCCCCCCAAATTCCAATAATGGACTCGTCCACACCTAGATATTTTAAGGGAAGCGCCATTTCTGTATAAATTCCTAGGGTAGTCGTGAGTTGGCTATCGCATAAATAGGTACTGTGCTACCCGCCGTATTGAAGAAGCGGCGTCGCGAAGTCGCGTCCAAATTTTAATTAATTAGCAAGAAATTGCTATTGCACAAAATACAGACAATAAATAAAAAATGTAACTTTGTTTATTGCCGATTCTCATCGTAATGTTTTGAAAAGTTAATACAGTCCACTTTTATTAAGAACAACCCGGTGTTTCGTAATTATTTTCTATTACATAACCTCTCGGGTAAAAATGTGCTATTGAAGCTTTTATGTGTTAACAGAATTAGTAGACAAAATTAAACATATTACATTACCAAAAAACTCTAAATTTATTTCATTTGATGTTACCAATCTTTTTCCAAGTATATCTATTGAAGACGTTATTATTCTTGTTGAAAAACTCTTGATTAAAAATAATATAAACATTGTTAAAAAAAGAAGAAATTATTATCGTTTTGAAAGAATGCCTCAGACAAAATTATTTTGAATTTGATAATAAAATATATACTAGCAAAATTGGACTTATAATGGGAAATCCACTAAGTCCTATTTTATCTGAAATATTCATGGATTTTATTGAATCAAAAATTAACAAACATCCAATTTTTAAAAAATTCCTCTACTGGCATAGATATGTTGACGATATTCTAACTTGTTTTACTGGAACAGACAGACAATTAGATATTTTTATAGACTTTATTAATAAAATCCACCCTAACATAAAATTTACCATAGAAAAAGAACTAAATAATTCAATAAATTTCCTAGATCTAACAATCAAAAACATAAATGAAAAACATGAATTTTCCATATTTCATAAACCTACTTATACTGATACAGTTATACACAATACATCTTGTCATCCTATCCAACACAAATTAGCTGCTTTTAACAGTATGATACACCGATTAATAACACTTCCTATAAATAGTATTAATTTCCAAAAAGAATTAAACCTAATTAAACAAATTGCTATCAATAATGGCTATTCTTCTAAATTAATAGATGATATTTTAAACAAAAAACTATACAAAATTGCCATTAATTTAGTATACCCTAAAAAATTACAAAATAATAATAATTTCAAAAGTATTACTTTCCAAGGACAAGCTAGTAAGAAAATTAGCAAATTTCTTAACAAAAACGATATAAATGTTGCTTTCAAAACTAACAATACAATAGGCTTTCACTTGAAAAATAATAAATCTAAAACTAAAATTTGTGATAAATCTGGCGTTTATAAATTATCTTGTAAAGATTGTCCAAAAGTATATATAGGACAAACAGGTAGAAATTTTGGTACTAGAATTAAAGAACATTACAATAGTTTCAATAAAAAGAAAACAGATTCAAATTATGCTAATCACCTGATAGAATCAAATCATAATTTTAATAATGAATTTCAAATACTACATAATGAAAACAAAGGGATAAAATTAAATCTTCTAGAATCTTTAGAAATAAACAAACTTAAAACTTTAGACTGTTTATTGAACGACCAATTAGATTTAAACAATTCACCACTTTTAAATTTATTTACTGTGTAATACCTATTTAAATTAACATAAAATTAGACCAGCTTTTACCTTTTTTATATTTGTCAATTTCACTTTTATGTCTACATTTTATTTTTCTAAAATCTTTCTGATGAAGCTAAAGTTTAGCGAAACATGTTAAAAGTTTAACAAAAAAAAAAAAAAAAATTGTGGAAATATATAAGTATTAAAATTTACTTAAAAAATCTTTTATTAGTAAACAGATTGTTATTTGACGGTCAATCGGGATTTCGGGAAAAACAGTCATGCGAGTCGGCACTGCAGTATGTGTGCTCTAAATGGCGTTCATATGTTCATGATGGAGATATTGTATTAAGTGTTTTCATCGACCTTCAGCGTGCATTTGAGACCATCGATAGGAGAAGACTTATACAAAAATTGCAGGCCTATGAAATCACGAACAGTGCACTTGATTGGTTTACTGATTACCTGAGGGACCGTTCCCATGTGACTAAAGTTAATAATGTGTCCTCAAATTCGGTTACTAGTGAGATCGGAGTACCGCAGGGCAGTGTCTTGGGCCCTCTCTTGTTTGTCCTATATGTTAATGACCTGGATAAAGTTTTAAAGAATACATTTCTGAGTTTATTTGCAGACGATACATTAATTTGTGTAAACGGGAAGGATTTTAATTAGGTAGTAGAAACTATGAACTCAGAACTGGATATCTTGCATAACTGGTTATGTGTAAATAAGCTTAAATTAAATGTGAAAAAGACAAAGTATATGGTTTTTGGCTCTAAGAAGAATTGTAAAAAATTTTTAGAAAATAACTATAGTATTAAAATAGATAATAGTCTTATTGAAAATGAATCTAATATGAAATATTTAGGTATAGTTCTAGATTCTCAGCTTAACTTTTCATCACATGTAGATTATATTAGTAGAAAAGTTGGGAAAAAGATAGGATTTTTTAGGAGAATAGCTGAAAATCTTAGTCACTGGAGTCGTCTTCTTGTATATAATACCATTATATATCCGCATTTTAATTATTATGTTTCATTATTGATTTCATGTAATAAGGCCGATATTCAAAGACTCCAGTTGCTACAAAATAGAGCTATGCGGATTATTTTATTCTGTACACGTTATGCTCCCATTAATTTAATGCTTAAGTCACTCGGATGGCTCTCAATACAACAAAGCGTAGAGATGTCCAATGTGGTATTTATTTTTAAAACAAAGAATCTCTTATTGCCTGAATATTTGCAAGAATACTTAATTCCAAGGTCCGAGAGGTATTCACATAATGTTAGATCACGTGACACTTTTGACATAGAATTCGCCAGAACAACTCATATGCAGAAGTGTCTTTTTAATGATGGTTTAAGACTTTTCAATGCATTACCCACGGAGATTAAAAACGCAACGTCTGTAAAAAATTTTATACGTCAAATTAAGCAATTGTACTTGAATAGAATTTGAGGATTGGGTAGATTGTGGATTTTGTTGTGTGGAGTTCTGTACCTTTCGTCGTGTTATGCTTAATCGGCTTGATGTTATATTTTTCACCTTACTGTTTGTTTTTAAAATTCGAAATTACTATGTAAAACAACGTAATGCAATATTGTTAATTTTAGGAAGTAGCTTTAGGGCTAAGAATAATAAATATTTCATTTCATTTCATTTCATTTCATTTTCATAATAATATATAAATTTGTTTAAAAGGCACGAAAAGTTGAATTTCCAAGCATTTCCAATTAAAATATACAATGTTTATGGGAAATCATTTAATATTGCATTGTAGGCAATTTTAGTTTTCTATTTTAATTATTGTTAATTAAAAATACTATTTCGAGGGGACCTAGAGACTGGAAACTCATTATTATTATCTAAACTCTGATCATGCCTTTTGTTTTACTTAGTTGGCATTTGATGATAATCCACCAAGAAAGGGGCGCAAATATTAGTAAAGGGTTGCGAAAGTTCTTTTAGCAGATTATAGTTATTATATGTAGTACCTATAATGAAAATTCTATACACGTACGAGATTTAATATTCCATTTTACCATACAAATTTTTCTTTATGTTTGGTCGAGGACTCGCATGAAGGAAGTTGTTTTTATGACGCTAAAAAATTAGTAAATACCAAAGAAAACAGTTAAAAATATAATTCAACTTCCATTATTATTATTTAAATTTCAATTGAGACTATTGTATTAGATTATCCAGCGTATCCATGATAAGGATGGAATAGCATTAGGAACGTTTAGAGTAACAATGTTGGTTATATTAGGAAAAAGTTGCGCAATTTGACGCTCAATGAAATGGTACTTTGACAAACCAGGTCGGAAAGTATTGGATAATTTGAGAAAAACTGGATCATTCATAATCTTACATCCACTGAATTGAATTGATAACCATCAACAACTTCCTCAGATTCTACAGAATTTTGGCTAACATAAATCGATACTGCAATTTGCAGTAAACATAAGGTTTTCAAAGTATGTAAAATAGGAAGAAGTCGTTGGAAAAATAAAAATTAAATTTAGGTATGTTGCCAGATAGTCAACACATGCAATAATAACCCTAGTAAATTCAGCCCTTACGGTTAAATGCGAGCGAAAATCGTTAATCAAATTCTGATAGGTGAGCAAGAAAACTTGGCAAACGGAAATGCTTCGGTTACGATAAACTGACGATGGCAATGCAGAAAAACTACCTGATTAATTCGGATCACTTACCAAAATAGACCCTTTGTTTCCTATTCCTGGGGTATGCGTTTTTGTTTTGCCAAACTGGCATATTTTCATTTGAAATTTTGTCGTTTAATTAAATTATATTATATACATTAAATCTTGTACTTTTCTGCCTAGTAAAACAAATAACTATAATGAGCGTCATAGACACCATTTTATTACCCTGGACCATTTTTACCAAGTGTGGATATTGATTATCAAAAAATTCTTCCATATTTCTCAAAGAGACCTGATTTTTAAACAATTTTTAAACCTTAACTTTCCCTTCATTTTCAATTTTCACACGTTTCGGTTGATGCAACTGATAAAAATTTCTATGCAAGAACCTTCTGAAACTGATAAAAACACTTTAGAAATTCACAAAAAATATACAATCTCTCATGGACGTCAAGTTTGTTATGCCCACGGTGCTATCCTGACAACATCAAATCGTCCTATTGATGAAAAAACTAAGGCGACGTTCCGTAAGTTAACCAAGATTTTTAGTTTTTCCGGTTCCCGTTCCGTAACCTAACCACTCCTGAAATCTGGTTAGGTTATGAAACGCGGTTCCTGAAAAATTCGGTCTCAGCTGTCAACCGAATCTACCGATCAAGAAGCTTGGTTTTTTCGGTTTGTTTTCAATTCCTGACAGTTGTTTCTTAGGTTAGGTGATATTTTTCAATTTTTTAAAATTTTTCTTCCGTTTTCGACGTGTATTTGCGGTGAAAATGGAACAAGAGGTGAATACTATATTCATTCCTGACGATTGCTTATTACAAATATATTTTTAAGAGGATAATATTCTATCATCTAGCATCCAAGCCAAACCAAAGCTGAATCGAAGCGTTTCACACATGAACCTCATTTTCAGGAACCAGACTGTTACGATAGACGATCCGCTTTTTACTGATTGGTAACTCTGGTTAAGATACGGAACGCCGCCTAAATTACCAAATAATCATTATCCTGAAGTCTAATTTTTTATTAACGATAAAAGTCAAAATGATATTATGTTGGCAATCCAATGTAAAATTGTTAATTTTTTTAAATTTTTTTCACGTAAAAAAGGTTTGCGTTGCCAACTACTAAATTTTTGACTTGGGGAATTATCTTTAATTTTTGGATAGACTTTACTATAATTTAAATAGATTTTTTTTACTACTAACCTGAGAAGAAGTCATTATTCAATCTATTTTTCTAGGAGAAAAGTGAATTTCTCTCCCTAGGTTAATAATGGAAATAAAGAAAAAAACTAGGACAATAATGAAAATGACGTCATGACGACCAAGGATATTGTCATGACGTACCAGGGCCCGGATTCCGAACCCACGATGCGATACTATCGTCCATATAAAATAGATAGACGATACTATCGAATCCTGAATCCTGAGTTCGGAATCTGGGCCCAGGTTTCTATTGGTTTAATTTCAATTTTAAACTGTCAATTAAAAAAAAAAACAGGTTCCTGTAGGTGCATAGAAAATTACCATAAGTTGTTGATAAAGGGCAGCACTTTTGACAAGAAAAAATAATTCGAGCATAGATATCAAACCTCTTTTTTATTTTCTACTAGCAGTAGTAAAAAAAAATCTATATATTCCTCGGTAGAGAAAGTCATTATTATATCGGGTCTTCAAAAAAAAAAACAATCTAAGATTGCTATGGTTTTTTGAACGTAGGTCTTAGCAATATTTTTCTTTAATTTTGACAATGTCAGTCAATGAAATTTAATGTCAAAATGTCATGTCAAAAATCCTGACCAATAAACAAACAATAATGCGACGTACGTTTTTGTAACCAAAGCAATCTTTGATTGTTTTTTTTTTGAAGACCCGATACCTTACGCATTATAATTCTCAGCGCTTCGCGCCTCGGTTTATCAAAGCGCTCGATATATAATGACAAACTTCTCTACCTAGGTATATAATGTACTATTTTTTTAGCATAATCCCTATCATAAGTTTTATTTGATAGCATTGATTCAATTAATATAAATATTATACATTTTTCTTTGATAGACTCAATTACCTAAAATAAAATCTAATTTCATTTAGAATATATCTAAGACAGCATTGACAATTTTACCTTTTACATTGTATTGCTAATATAATGTCATTTTGACTTTTATCTTCAATAAAACAAAATAAAAAAACAGACTAGACTCCACTTACTTTAGTTAACGCAGTAAAAGTAAATGGTGGCTTCCGTAAACACAAACGAACGTCTATGGTGAAACCTTAGACCATATAGCACAGAGAGACACGATTATTTACATTTAAAAGCAATTCAAGATTAAAATCATAAAAACGGTGGTTGCCAAATTGTACGGGTACGTCACACATACATTGAGTACGCCTCCATATTTGTACAGAACATTTTGAATAAAAAGCGTTGTTAAATACAAAAATAAATAAATATGACAACAGCGCCCTAAATTCTACGCGTAGCGTACTACGGTAAATTATTGATTTTCGGGTCTTCATTCATGTTTTGCGATCGCGTTGTTGCCTAGATTGATCGTGAGTTTGAGAGCTTATTGTTGAGTTTTTTGTGTTTTTTTTGGAATAAATACTAAGCAGTGTGAAGTAAAACTATCTAATATGGGTCGCTAGAGTAAGTTTTGCAAGAAATCAGCCCTTTTCAATCCGTATTTATCGTTTCATAGGTAAGTAAAATTATGGTTAGGTTTTGTTGTGGTTAGTCAGTGGCGTATACAAAACAGCTGACATTATTGTCTTCTGATAAATATTAGAATAAGAGAAAATTATTATTCTATTTTAAAATTGAATTTAAACACTACTTAATCTAGTTTTGCTGCTATGTATTCGTTTAATGCACTTAATTACATACATTTTAAACAAAAAAAATTCTCAATTGTGTAAAAATAAGCTTAACAAATTCTTGTATTTTCTAGGTAAGAAGTCATAAAATTATACATCTTTGTTTCATTTTTAAATAGCACATACCTAATAACAAGTTATCAAAATGATTTTTTATTTCAGATTTACAAAAAACCCTGAGGGAAGGAAAATTTGGTTTTCAATTTTTGGGATGGAGGATCCGTGAGAACTGAGATGAGAACTTTCCCAAATAAGCAGAAATATGTTCAGATCATTTTAATCCTAGTGATATTATTACTAAACCCAACAGAATTCAATACTTAAGAGCAGATGCGGATCCGGACCTTAAGGCACCAATTTTCCCGGACCCTTCTAGGTAATTAATATTCTTACAACTCAAGAGAGTTCTTAGCCATGACTGGTTTTAATTACTATTTATTTTAGCTCTGTATCTACTGCTAGTGTCTCGCCACCATCTCCTTGTCCCCTGGTCACCCCCAAGATCATCAGGGTAAGTTGGATTTTCGATATTAATCACCAGTTACAAAATTTAAAAAAAAAATAACTTAATAAATATCAACTCTAACTTATCTAGGTACCATTGTGATTGAATGAAAAAATTGGGACAGAAAAAATTGTATTTATGCATAATGTATATTCTATACTAAAAGCTATACAATATTCCCAATTAGATATTGTTAAAAATTTAACCTCTTTTTGGTCCCAGCTTTTCCTATGACATTGGTATACCTGCTTATGCTGTAGAGTACCCCTGGTATATGGACAAAAATCCCCCATTTATTTATTATTTGATTTTGTTAAAAGGGGTTTTCCAACATACCTGAAACTGAGCATAAATTTGTTATGAGTTTCATGTTCCATAAACTATTTACTCTTTGAAGTTTTAAGTGTTTTCAGATTTTTTTTTGCATTTTTCAGAATCAATAATACTGATGGTATGGTTCAAGATGTAACCTATATGGAAACTATGAGGTCGATATTTTGGTTTCAAACATATCGCAGTGTCCCAGCAGTTTAGTTCAGTGGCCACTTTCTATGTTTATATAGCTTAAAATTAGAGCATAGTATTGAATATACTAAATAATTTTATAGGATTATTAATTTGCATTTAAATGTATATTTAATAGAAAAATAAAGCCAAAATCACTTTTGAAAAAACGAAAAAAAATAACATAGAAGTCAATAATTTCTAATATATCCTTTCCATTATGAATTTAGTTAAATTGTCAAATTTATTAATTTTTCATATTATTTTGTGTAGGTAGCATCGCTTTTTTTTTCTCATATTTTAGGAAGTTTGTACTTATGTATTGTTGAGTTTGCATAACAGCATAAGTTTTTTTTTGAGTGAATGAGATATCATAATTTAAGTATAGTTTAAAGTTTCTTTTGTAAAAATGGCTTTGTCTGTCAATAAAAAAAAACTAGTTATTTAATTATTTATATTAGGTCTGTTTTCCGCAGAAATCACTAACCAGTCAGAGTGAATTTCATTGGTTGAAACTAGTTTTCTGACTGTTTTTAATTAATGAAATTCGCTCTGACTGGTTTATGATTTCTGCAAAAACAGACCTATTGTGTCGATCTTTCCTTTGCCGTTATACATACCCGAAATTTGAAAGCGATTGTAGATCTGTTTCTGTAGAAAATCACAAACCAGTCAAAGCGAATTTCATTGGTTAAAAACAGTCAGAAAACTAGTTTCAACCAATGAAATTCACTCTGATTGGTTTGTGATTTCTGCAGAAACAGACCTATTATTAGTGAAAAAGTCGTGCGTCTGTGAAATCAATATTATACAAAAATTTACCATTTTTTGCAAACTCTAATTTCAGGTCTTGATCCAAAATTATGAGTTGCAGAATCCATAAAAAACAATTCCCAATCTTAACGATATTGGAAATTTCATCATAGGTAAACTTTAAATTTTCATGTAAAACTAAATATCTAAAGATATTTGCGTAATTAGATAAAACTTTATGATACGCCACTGCGGAGTGCCGCCGAGCGGCCCTGACAGCTTTTACCAATGTTGCCAAAATGGTACGCCGCGTCAAGAGAGGGAATAGTCTGTTTTCGTTGCCCGCATTACGTCGTTCCAAACAATCATGGATCGTGTTTATATAGTATTTATGAATGAAATGTTTTGTCTATCTGTGCTATATGGTCTAAGGGTGAAACCCGTACCGCATGGTAAACTCTCAGACAAACTCACATCCACTTGCTTTGTCCAACGCATAGCATGCGAAGTCGCATTTGTGTTCCGTAGGCGGTGTTAGGCCGAAGACGTTCGGACCTGAATCGATTTGATATACACAGTGCGCATGTAATAGAGAAAGCAGCAAAAAGCAACGTCTGTGATATATTCGAGTAGTGACGACAAAGCGCTCAACATTTGTTAGACATAATTTTTTGGTGAAATCCGTACCGCATGGTAAACGCTCAAAGTCACATCCACTTTCTTTGTCCAACGCATAGCATGCAAAAGTCGCATTTGTGTTCCGTAGGCGGTGTTAGGCCGAAGACGTTCGGACCTAAATCGGTTTGATATACACAGTGCGCGTGCAATAGAGACAGCAGCAAAAAGCAACGTCTGTGATATATTCGAGTAGTGACGACACAGCGCTCAACATTTGTTAGACAGAGTTTAAACTAGGTATGTTCATTCCATATTCGAATAACAAATAAATGAAATAAAATAATCAGCAATTAACCTCACATCGTAAGAGAGAGCACAGATTTAAGAATTCGTATTTTGTTTTGCTACTAAATTCGGAATTTATGAGTAGAAGATAGGTTAAATAAGATAAATTGATTATAATAATACACTTTTACAAAAAATAGAGGAGAAATTTGACCCGCGTTTCTAGTTCAATGGATTCATCTATATATTTAAAAATGAATGCCACTTTTTGTTGTAATTTTATAACTCAAGAACGGGCTCACAGCCAAACCAAATGTTTAGGCTTTGTTCGGACTATTTATTAGATGGTTTATCTGAAGTTTGCACAAAATCGGTCGAGCGGTTCTTCATTTATCACATTTTTTGTAATAAATGAATTATTCAATAAATGGAGGATCATTTTGTTAATGGGGATTTTGCTGTCAAATTGAAACTTTTTTCAGCGTTGACAGTACCAGCATGTTGTTATATCATTAATGTGGTCATTTCATGACTTATTTTATCTATTTATGAAAAAAATTTACTAAGCCCGCATACGGCGCCATCTCTTATAACCGATACCAAGTTTATTTTTGTATACCGCGCCATCTCTGATACCTGGAACGAAGCTCGGCATTGCAGATACAGTAGAACAATGCTGCTCAGGAACTGGAGCTATTTCGAACAGAACTATTCCACTATTCCGATCAGATAGAGTGGTGCAGAATGAGTAGATCAGATAGAGTAGTGCAGATAGAGTAGAACAGATGGAGTAGTGCAGTGCATGCAGTGCAGATAGAGTGAAACAGGGCTGCGCTAAAGATTTTCTTTGTTTTCTTTACATTCTTTGAACATTCCTGTGCCTGAGTTTATTTATTTGGTGGTAAACTTTACAAGAATAATGCCCACAAGCTGCCTAAAAAAGGATGATGTAAAATTTAATTTTAGGTGACTTCTGATCCAGAGAGTAAACATTAATTTTCTTCAACCAAAGCCAAATTCACCATCGAAAAAAACTGAATTTAATTCAGCTAATAGATACAACATGTAATAGGTATATTTAATGATTCAGAGGCGGTACGAAGTTCGCCGGGTCAGCTAGTTTAATAATATAAATCCTGTGCTAATATATTTAGTAAAATAAAACAAGTTGATAAGCTCCGGCATGTAATTGCTACAGAAGCATGTAGGAAATTCCGAAGTAAAGAATAAAATACATATAATTTCCAATTTGATACATCCTCAAAATCTGAACTTTAACGTCTATTTTATGTGCCTTGCCTCGGATCACAAGCACAAGAGCAACTTGCCTCATTAATGAATCTTCTCGTCGTTAAAAATTATGACCGGAAAGGAACGTGGTAGAAGTCAGCCGTAAATTTTTTTATACCCACGCCGTAAGATGAAGGAACTCTACTGTGGACGTAAATATTCTTTTCAACTTTGTCTGGTTCATTCTATTCTAGTTTATACGCCATCTCTTCTTATGGAAGTGAAATTAGTTTTACATAAATGTACATGGTGTACCAAATAAAAAGGGATGTGAAACGCTGTAATTTCACTTATATAGAATTTAAATCGAGTTTAATACGATCGTCTCTCTACTGTTGGATAAGATAGTTTTTCAAGATTGTCTTTTGTTTGACCAAGTTTGCAAGGAATTACGTGGTAATCACTAATTAACCTAAATTCAACGCTACGCTCCTACCGCATCAAAGTTCCACTCATTACTTCCAAAATTTCGCAATAATTATCACATATTAGCAAGGGCGTCGATACTTTTTTCTCTTCTCTCAAACAAATGAAGAAGATAATTTAGCAAAACTCTCTATTGTTTGTTAGCTTTTATAACGTTTGCATATTCAGGCGCCGCCGGAGACGAAAATTTTCCCCGGGCGCCACGCCCAAAAACGTTTAGTTTAATCCCAAAAAAACCCTCTTGTCGCCTTGAAAACTAGAAAAAATCCGGGGAAATCCGGACAGGGACAGCCCTACCCAACCCATTAACTCACACCCCAAGTTTAATAATAGTTATTTATGGTACTAGTGTGTTATGTTGAAAATAAGTCACGCGAGAAAGATTTATGGTATCAACTCTTCAATTACCTAACAATTATATTTTAATCTCTCTCGATGCAGTATCATTATTTACTAATATTCCACTTGATCTTGTTTTAGAAATATTAAGAGAGAAATGGGACAAAATAGAAACTTACACTTCACTATCAAAAAACAGTTGTTTAAAATTAATTGACTTCACCTTCAACAACACGTATTTTAGTTTCAAAAATAACTTTTATAAACAAATTCTTGGTACACCAATGGGGTCACTAATTAGCCCTATTTTGGCCATGATTGTTTTGGATCACTTTTTAGACAAGACCATTCCAAAATTGCCTTTCAATCTCCCCTTCATATTCAAGTACGTTGATGATCTAATCTGCGCAGTTCCTTCTGATCAGATTGCAGTGACCTTGAATATATTTAATTCTTTTCACAAAAAACTTCAATTTACAGTGGAACAGGAAATAGATCGTTGTTTACCTTTTCTTGACACAAAAGTCATCCGTACAGAAGATAACAAAATTATTTTAGACTGGTTTCAAAAAAGTACTGCATCCGGTAGATTCATTAATTATTTCTCAAACCACCCAAAAAACCAAAAGTATAATACTGTTATCGCAATGAAAAATAGGTTAACACATATCAGTGATGAGAGATTTTTACAAGACAATTTAAAAACTCTTTTCAAAGTTTTTATCAACAATGGTTATCCAAAACATATCTTGACAAAATTAATTTACAATTCCAACATTTTTGACGGCCCAACGGAACCTGAAAATATACAGATAACATACAAAAAACTACCTTACATTAAGGATTTCTCACACCAAATTATAACACTCTTTAAAGACTTCCCCAACATAAAAATTGCAAAATACAATGACTTGACAATCAGAAACTTATACTCTAAAATAAAAGATAAAACTCCTTTACTTTACAACAATAATGTAATTTACAAAATTCCATGCATGGAATGTCAAGGTTGTTACGTTGGCCAAACAGAACAATGGCTCAAACAACGTTTAACACAACACCGGAGCGATTGTAGAGTCGGAAAGAACTCTTGTGCTGTTGTTGAGCATTTCCAAAAAACAGGACATCAGTTTAATTTCAACGAGGTAAAAATTTTGAGAAAAGAAAATAACTATAAAAGTCGCCTTTTTTTGGAAATGTGTTATATTCAAAAAACAGAACCTTCATTAAATAATAAATCTGATACTAACCAATTAAGTAACATCTATTGTAATATTTTAAACCTAATTCAATAATTGACTATTGTAAACATTATATGGAACGTTCATATTCTTAGATCATACTACAATAACCAGTTGAAATTTTAATTTTTCGGTAGACTTTGACTGAAAATTTCGTTGCAAAAAATTTTTCTCCAAAAAAAAGACATCAAAATCTATTAAAAATGGGAAAATACAAAAATCTCGACTAGCTCTGTGTTGTAAGTAACATTTAATTTAAAGTTGAACAAAGCTGGTAGTGATATCGAACTGAGGTATAGTATTTGGTTGGTTTGTTCGATTATCACCATTGGTTTATTTTTTTTGTTTTTATTTTTCTGTTTTGTGATATTCATACTGATTGCGTGATTTTGATTGATCTTGGATATTGTTGTTCGTTGTTCTTGGATATTGATCAGTCCCTGAATATTTTGTCGGTCGTTAGGAATCTTGTAACATAGTTGGTACTGGTGATTTTTATTTTATTTTTTTTTTCTTGTTTTTGGAGCAGCTTCATCATGTCGAGGACAATGCATGTAAATAGGTTGGACAAGGATGAGCTGGTTTACGAGCTTGCCATCAGGGGTATCGCAGGTGGCAATTGTGATGAGATGCGACATAGGTTGGTGATAGCTCGACAATTAGAGAAGGGTGGTGATAGTGTCAGGTTTCCTGAGTATCCTTTTACATTTGAGGAGGACGCCGCTGTGGTCGATAGGAAAATTAAGGAGATTATTCCTCTTATAGGTAAATTTTCAGGTGATCGGAAAAGTGGAGAGTTTCTGAAGTTACAGACTAAGTTGAGTCACATTCTCAATCGTTTGGACCATATGGATACTGTTGGAGGTCCGGAAAAACAAAAGTCTAGGTCAGAATGGGTTGCAATGTCTTTTACCTTGGTCAAAAGTTTAGAGGATGCAGCTTCCAAATACGAACAGGAAAAGGGTATTCCTCCTAGTCTTTATCTTTTGGAATCGCAGGCTGGTGGTTCTGGTATAGGTCGTGTTACTACCAGTGGTTCTAAGGACGAAGAAGAAGGAAGTTTTCATGCTAACATCGGAGGGGCTGTCAACTCTTCTGTTCTTCATCGAACTTCCTCTCCATCGCTTAATAGAATAGTTCTCCCTAGTAAATGGAATTTGCAATTTTCCGGTGATAAAAAGGGTTTGTCTCTGAGTGCTTTTCTTGAGAAAGCTGAGGAACTTCGGGTTGCTCGACAGGTCCCTAAGGCAGTGCTTTTAGATTCAGGAATTGATCTTTTTGTTGGTAAGGCATACCAATTTTATTTGGCTTACAGGAGTGACGTCACCACTTGGGATGAATTTGTAGACTTATTGCGTGAGGAATTCCAACCCTGTAATTATAACGAAAAACTTTTTGATGAGATTTGTAGGAGGACGCAGGGTCAGGATGAGAGTATAGGTATCTATTTGGCCGTTATGGCCGGTTATTTTAAAAGGCTTACTTGTCCGGTTTCGGAGGATGCTAAGTTGAAAATTTTGCTTCGTAATTTAGCTCCATTTTACCAGGGTCAGCTGGCTTTAGTTGATGTTTCATCTGTTAACCAATTGCGTACTCTGTGTCGTCGACTCGAAGAGAGAAGGGAATCTGTTGAACGTTATTCACAACCTTCTAGACGTGCCAATCTTCTTGAACCTGATTTGGCCTATGTTCATGAGGTGCCTGAGATTTCTGCTGGTATAGCCACTGTTAATATTTCCGATAAGAGTCCTGTGGATGAGCAGCCTGTGAGGCAGGAAATTATTTGTTTTAGGTGCAAGAAACCTGGTCATCGAGCTGTAGGATGTTCTCTAGCCAGGCCGAAATTTTGTTTCCGTTGTAAAAAAGATGGTTTTACGGTCAGAACTTGCCCTGATTGCAAGTCGGGAAACGCGGGCGGGCGCTCCTAAGTCGGAATAATGACTTAGCGAGCGCGAATGATTGTACAGCTATTCTGAATTATGTCCTTGAGCATGCCCAGAATGATGAGAGACCTTATTTGCGTGTAGATATTTTAGGAAGGGAAGTTTTGGGTCTTCTCGATTCGGGGGCATCTCGAACTGTTATTGGTGGTCCCGGTTGGAAGTTGTTAAAGTTTTTGTCACCTCGTCTCGATCAGAGTCAGTCGCCAAGTTGCAGTGTGGCTAATGGTCAAATGTGTCGCAGTATTGGTACTTGTGAGATACCGATGAAAGTAAGGGATCGTACTCGTCTTATTAAGGCTTTAGTTATGCCGGAACTTCCGCATGTTTTGATTTTGGGTACCGATTTCTGGAAGGCTATGGGTGTTGTGCCAGATCTACGGTGTGGTGAGTGGTGTTTCTCGAGTCTACCTGAAATTGCTTCTCTAGAGGTAGCTGATGAGACCATTTTAACGAACGACCAGGAGAGTAGATTAAATGCATTGTTGGACGACAGTTTTAGGCTTATGGGTGATAAATTGGGTTGTACGGACCAAGTGGAACATGTTATTGTTACTAAGGCCAGGCCTATTAAGCAGCGTTGGTACAGAGTTTCTCCCATAATGCAGCAACACATCGATACGAAGCTTGGGGTTGTGGAACCGTCGAAAAGTCCGTGGGCATCACCAGTCGTGATGGTTAAAAAGAAGGATGGTTCGTTCCGACTTTGTGTGGATTACAGGAAGATTAATGCTGTGTGTGAACGCGATAGTTATCCGCTTCCTCAGGTTACTGACACCCTCGATAAACTCTCTCAAAGCAAGTTTTGTTCTACTATGGACATTAAGTCAGCATATTGGCAGGTACCAGTCACACCGCTTTCACAATTCCAAATCGTGGTCTGTTCCAATTTAAAAGACTTCCATTCGGGTTACATAATGCCCCTGCCACTTGGCAAAGGCTCATTGATAATGTCCTTGGAGTTGATCTTGAGCCATATGTTTTCGTGTATCTAGATGATATAGTGATTGTTACCCCCGATTTTGAGACGCACTTGAAGGTCCTGGAGGAGGTATTTCGTAGGTTGCGTCAGGCCAATCTCACTGTGGGCCGTGCGAAGTGTCAGTTCTGTAAACCAAGTTTAAAGTATCTGGATTATGTAGTTGATAGCCAAGGATTACATGTCGACCCTGATAAGGTTAAAGCTATGTTGGATGTTCCTGTTCCTACTAGTGTTACTGAGGTTAGGAGGATAGTAGGCACTTTTTCGTGGTACCGTAGATTTATAAAGGATTTTTCGACTGTTATAGCTCCCATTACTGGTTTGTTGAGGAAGAATCGTAAGTTTGACTGGACTCCAGACTGTGACTCTGCTTTTAGGAGTATTAAAGAGTGTTTGATTAGTGCGCCTGTGTTGGCGGCGCCTGATTATTCCTTGGATTTTGTTGTGCAGTGTGATAGTTCTGGGTATGGTATTGGGGCTGTTTTGGTTCAACCTCATGCTGATGGTACAGAGCGTGTGATTAGTTACATAAGTCGAAGTCTGACAAAACAGGAGCAGAATTTTTCAACGACAGAGAGGGAATGTCTCGCCGTTGTGTGGTCCCTTCAAAAGTTTCGTCCTTATTTGGACCTTGTCAAATTTTCAGTGATCACGGATCATTACTCATTAGTTTGGTTGCAGAATATGCAACAGCCTACAGGTCGTTTGGCAAGATGGCAGGTCCAACTCCAGCAATACGATTTCTCATTGATTCATCGGAAAGGCAAGGAGCACATCGTCCCTGACATGCTCTCTAGAGCTGTTCCTAAATTAGATCTCGTTGTGATTGATGAACCTTCTTCTGTTGTCGATAAGTGGTACCTTGGTATGGTGAGGAAGATCAAATCCAATCCTCTTAAGTTTTCTGGATGGAGGGAAAATGAGGGTAGGTTGTGGAAATATGTTAAGTGCCCGTATCCTGAGTTGAATCCAGAGGACGAGAATTGGAAGGAAGTGGTCCCAAAGGAAGACAGGAGAAGGGTTATTGCTAGTGTTCATGAACCTCCTACTTGCGGTCATACAGGTGTTTATAAGACTTTTAAACGTGCTGCTGAGAAATATTATTGGCCAAAAATGCGAAGTGACATAGCTAGGTTTGTTAGGCGTTGTGTCGTTTGTCTCCAGCATAAATCTGAAACTGGGTTGCCTAAGGCAAAAATGGTTAGTCATTCAAAACCTCGGAGGCCATGGGAAGTAGTGTCTACTGACCTAATTGGTCCTTTGCCAAGATCCAAAGGTTGTAATTGTTTTCTGCTCGTGGTGACGGATTATTTGTCAAAGTTTGTTCTGCTTCATCCGCTTCGTCGTGCTACTGCTGAGGCTGTCACAAGGTTTATGGAAAATCATGTGTTTTTGTTGTTTGGAGTTCCTTCCACAATTCTGTGTGATAATGGTCCTCAATATCGTAGCTCCCATTTTAAGAAATTAGCTGAGACTTATAAAGTCCGTCTCAAGTATAACGCCAATTATCATCCGCGTGCAAATCCTACTGAACGGACTAATAGAACTCTTAAGACCATGTTGAGTATGTATCTCTCAGACAACCATAGAGATTGGGATGTCAATCTGGATAAGGTGGGTTGTGCCATTCGCACTTCGACTCACGATACGACCCAACTTAACCCCTATTTTGTAAATTTTGGTCGGCGTATGATTCTTCGTGGCGATGATTATAAGAAGGATATTCCACAGTTAGACCAGATTTCTGAAGTTAGTGTACAGCAACGTACGGCTGTAATGGATCAGATGTTTGAGAATATTAGGCGTCGTCTGGAAGCTGCTGGGAAAAAGAGTGTTGATCGTTATAATCTTTGTTGTCATCATGTTGAGTACTTACCCAATCAACTTGTTTATCGTAAGAATTATTCTTTGTCCGATGCTAGTAAATTTTATTCGCGAAAGCTAGCACCAGATTATCTTGGGCCTTTTATTGTCCACAAGCGTTTATCACCTTGGACTTATGAGTTGCGTGATGAGTTTGGAAATGCAAAAGGTGTGTGGCATATAAAGGACCTGAAAGAGTCACCAGATGCATAGGTGGGATGATATTCATTGTCCACAGACTGACTAGGTTATGAAGTGTATAGTTAGGTTAGAGGTAGTTGTAAGGAACCATTATTTTTTTTTATTTTTTTTTGATGACGAAAGGGGAGAAAATGTTACGTTAAAATTTTGCCTTAACGTAATTGAGGATTTCGAATAAATTCAGTAATTAATTCAGTTATTTGTGAGAATATTTATAAAGCTGTATACCTGAGGTTTAATATTTTTCAGTGATTGATAGGTTGCTCATTGAATTTTGCTAGATTTTTGCCTTTTGGTTGGATGCAAAACAATATCTGGTTGTTGATTAAAGGTATATTTTTCAAGGTAATAATGAGGGAATTCTTTGTATTTAGAGGACAGGGTAGTTTCAGGATAATAAAGCCCTACTGGTAGGATAGGAATTCACTGTATTTAGCTTTCGAAAGTTTTCTAAAAGGCCCTAAATGTCGGTGAAAAGGTTTTTTTACTTTCAAATAAATATCAATTGTCAACACTTACGAATCTCGTATTTTCCTTTATCAAAATTTCTGCAACAACACAATTCACTTTAGCACACTCTAAATAGATTTTCCACCCTTATTTCCTTTACTTTTCCGATTTTCAAATGTTTATTTTTCTCAAAAATATTGTGGGGTTATAAGCCACTTGTGGATTCGTTTCGGGAGCACCGTTGCCGGCGTACTTGAACGCTGTGGGTAATATAGAGTCACTGTAACTGTGATCCCTAAACATTCACCGGTCTTTTTGATGGTTTTTAGACTGAAGACTAAGTAGATGCTGATTAATAACTTTTATAAGTGATTAATTAGTGTTAATTGGTGTTAGGGGAGAGAATTTGATAACAACTTGGAGTTTTGTGGGTCATCATTGTAGTTCGGAGTGTTCTGTTTCAAGCTGATTGTGTTCCGATTCAAACTGGGTGTTCCGTCTTCCTGGTCGAGATCGGAAATCTGGCACCAGAGGACATCTTAAAACAAAAAAACTGGAATTCTAGAAAAATTTTCATATTGAAGCCTACCTAATAAATCGCTGAAAAGGGATCGTTCTCTTTTAAATTCGCACGTTGAGCAAACAACAAGTTCTTGGCAGATTTTACCAGCGGTCCTCTTGGCGACGTTCCTTGGGAACATCCACCTTTTTGTAGGATTTTGAAGACGCTGGGATTTAGTGGTTGCTGGCTTAATTGGTTTTGGGGTGAAAGCTTTGGATTTGGTCGTACCCGTATTTGTAAGCCAACCACACAGAATTTTCTGGAAACGAAATCTACGCCATTTTGTTGGTTTGTCGTGTGAAGCACTAGAGCACATTTGTTCAACTAGCCCAAATTGTAACCAGGGTTTTTTAGGATTGTTTTAGAATCTTTACCATTGGGTTTTCTCTTTGACGGTTTGCTGGTCTCGAGGCTGAGGTGTCAAGAGTGCCTACAGCACTGAATTGAAACCTAAAATCACATTTTTAAGAGGGAAGTCTATGGAAGCTTATGGGTCTGTTATGCAGGTTGTAAGGCTGTCAGGAGACAGTTATAGAAATGGGTATTTAGACTGCAGGGAGGACCAAAAGGGGTGATGTACCCGTTGATTCATTAACATTTCTTAAATTATTTTATTATTATTATTGATGGTATTTCTGATACTTAATTGGTATATTTCCAAGGTTGTTTTACTGCCTTAATCATTACAAGGGTGTACAGTACCAATGATTTTTAATGTACTATATTTAAGGTGACATTTTTGTACAAACCCGCCCCGGTATACCATGGTATAAGCGTGCACAGGTTTTAATTAGTATTATTAACATCTTTAATAACTGTTGGTTCTCTTTTACTCTCATTTAACTAAGGTAGTCAAACATTTAATCTATTGGTAAATCTTAAATTCATTACAGTGTCTTTTATAAGGCCACATTGGTCCTTGCTACATTTTGATTTTTTTTTTACTATTAATAATAATATATATTGTTGTATTTTACATATTGCCTTATATTGGCCTTTGCAGTTTTGAACATATACCCCCCATTTTATTAAATAGATTTTTACTCGGATTTTTAATAATTGTTTTAGAATTGACTCTTATTTTATCCCTACTGACATCAACCAAACCAAGGTAAAATTGTTTTATTTTGAAGGATAGGTACATTGGGTAGGTACATTTTTATATGAATTTTGGAGATCAGGGACTTTCTGATTTAAGTCCGCGGATTGTATTTTATAAATCAGTGGCGCCCTATTAAGCTAACTTTTATTATTGAACCTACTCCCACACCACTGAGTAGCCGCGAGCACTTTGTTGCGCTGGCCGCATTCCTTAAGAGTGTCTTACAGTACCTAGGCCTATTGTGGTTTATTAATTTAAATTTACTATTCAAACAGTTTAAGGGTAATTTTACGCGCAACAGGTGATAACAAATATTCTGACAAGGATAATAATCTTCCAAAAGTTCTAAAATATTATGAGCCTGTTTTTTCTGGTATTGGTAAGATAAATAAATAGTTCTCACTTACTTTGAGTGATGATGCTGTGCCACATGTGAGCGGGCCACGAAAAATACCAGTTGCTCTCAAGGACAAAGTAAAATCGAAACTTGATGAAATGGTAAAAGAAAAGTTAATTGTACCGGTTACTGAGCCCACCGATTGGGTCCATCCCATTGTTGTCGTACAAAAACCAGATAAAAAAGACATTCGTATTTGTATGGATCCTCGTATTCTCAATAAATACATAAAACGAGAAATTTTTGAAATACCAACTCAAGATGTATTATTTGCACAACTTGCAGGAGCAAAATATTTTAGCTTGCTAGATGCATCGTCCGCCTTTTTGCAGCTCCCCTTGACTTATGAAAGTTCTCTTCTATGCACTATAGCTACAAGTTTTGGCAGATATCGATACCTTCGTCTTCCATATGGAATATCGTGCGCTCCTGAAATTTTTCAAAGATGCATTTTTGAACTTTTAGAGGGCGTTCAAGGAGTATTATCGTATTTCGATGATATACTCATTTATGGAAAAACCATTGAGGAACATGACCAAAATTTACATACTGTTCTTGAAAAAATTGAAAACAGTGGATTGACCCTAAATCGAGAAAAAATCGAAGTTTTGTGTTACCGAAATCAGATTCCTTGGCCATATTATCAGTGCGAGTGGTGTCTCACCAGATGAACGTAAAACCCGAGCTATACGAGAAATGGAATCACCCAAAAATAAAAAGGATTTACAAAGATTCTTGGGTATGATTGTTTATCTCTCAAAATTCTTGACGAATCTATCGAATGAAACAAATACACTCCGTACACTTCTGAGCAATAAATCGGAATGGCAGTGGACTGCAATTGAAGAAAAGTCCTTTAATAATCTGAAAGATCTAGTTGCATCGGCTACTACCTTGTCATTTTTCAGTCCTAAAGAAGAAATAACACTGACCGTAGACGCAAGCCCCTATGGATTAGGAGCCTATATTAGCCAAAATAATCGCCCAATTGAGTTTGCTAGCGTGTCTCTATCGTCAACTCAACAAAGATACAATCACATCGAGAAAGAGCTATTGGGGCTTGTTTACGGTTGTGAACGTTTCAACTATTATTTGTGCGGGCAGGAAAATTTTAAAATCGAGACTGATCATCGTCCTCTTCTTGGACTCTTGAAAAAAGCATTAGACGAAATGTCACCACGCATTCAAAGACTTGCTATAAGGCTACTTAAATATCGCTTTACCTTAACATTCGTTCCAGGAAAATACCTTCAAATTCCTGATACATTAAGTCGAGAACCTTCTAAGGAATCGATAAATACTGAGTATTTAGATTCAAATTTAAAAGTTTTTTCAGTCATAGCTGTAAGACCTGAAACTGAACACAGAATTTTACAAGCTACCGAGTCTGACCCTGTACTAAGTGAAATTAAAAACTATGTATTGAATGGATGGCCACAACACAAAAACCTGACGTCCCAAAATGTGAGAAAGTTTTGGCCTATAAAAAATGAAATATTTTTACATCAGAATGTTCTTTTTTATAACAAACGTTTGATATTACCTGATAGTCTCCGGCAAGAATTTCTTGGTCAAATTCATAAATATCATCAAGGAGTCGTGGCATGCAAAAATCTTGCTCAAGAAGCAATATACTACCCTGGATCAGATGTTGAAAAAATGGTCCTTAACTGTGATTTATGTCAATCCTATTCAAAATCCAATGCTAGAGAGCCACTTTCTCCTCATAAAATCCCTGATCTACCCTGGCAAAAAGTCGGAATAGATTTTAAATCACTTGGCACACAAGATTTTTTGGTAGTTGTAGACTACTTTAGTAAGTTTGCTGTAGTTAACAAACTTTTAAATAAAACTTGCATTACTGTTGTGTCAACACTTAAAAATATATTTGCAATAAATGGCTTGCCTCAAGAGATATTTTCGGACAATGGCCCACCCTTTAATTCATTTGAGTTTAAAGAATTTGCATAAAAATACGATATACAACTGACCACCTCTAGCCCAAAATACCCTAGATCGAACGGCATGGTTGAACGAACAATTCAGACTGTCAAGAGCTTGCTAACTAAGTGTCTTTATGAAAAAGAAGATTCATTCGCAGCCATTCTTAATTACAATGTAACTCCCAAACAAAATTTACCTTCTCCATGTGAGCTTCTTATGGGTAGAAAATTAAGAACTACTTTGCCCGTCAGCCAGCAAATTCTAAAACCAAAATTTCCAATAAACGGCATAAGAGAAACTTTAAAAAATATTCAAGAAAAACAAAAGGAATACTATAATGTATCTACTAAATCGTTAGGCCAACTTGACCAAAATCAAGAGGTGTATGTTCAAGAGAAAAAGCGTGAATGGAAACCTGGAGTAGTTTTAAACCAATTTGGCCCCAATGACTATATAGTTCGTGTAGGCGAAGCTAATTATCGTCGAAATAGGCAGCAGCTTAGACCTAGAAGATCATCACTATTACCAGAAAAATTAGTGGTGGAAAATAAACAAAAACCTGAAGTTATCACACAAACAAGGACACAAACTATGAATGCATCTTCTGGAGTAAATGAAAACATACCCACAAATTTGGCAAAAAGAAAGAAATATACATCCAGATACAAAGAATTACTCAAACAGAAACATTTATACTAGGAGCGGTAGATGTGTAAAATCACCGACTAAACTGAATTTTTAATTAAAAAAAAAAAAAAAAAAAATTATGTTTTTATGTTCTGTTCTTATCAATGATAAGAGGGGCGTGTGATGTATAGACGTTTAATATTGTCAATGTGACAACAGTCAGTTAATTTAATTTGTCAATATCTGTTCAACATTTATGAGAATATATTATAGTTTTAACCATTAGTGAAGTTCATGCTTTCTTATGTATGTCAAGCTCATACATAACAGAAATATTCCCTTAAATAAAGATCGCTTTTGGATGGATTAAAAACTCACCACGTTTTGGGGTTAGATAGACACTGAATTTACAAGAAAATCACAGGACTTTTTGGAATGATTATTCCGGCAATCGACTGAAAATCACTTTTAGAGCCAAATTATGGACCAACTGGTAAGTGTCTGGTAGTTACCTAGCAGGTACTTTCTATTCTCTAATGTATAGAAAGTACCTGCTAGGTAACAACCAGACGCTTACCAGTCAGTCCATAATTTGGCCCTTAGCAAGTTAATTTCGAAAAAGGAATGCCCAATGGCAGATAAAATACGATACTCGGTAAGGAAATCTTTCTTAAGGAACCAACTATCGCTACCAGCCATCGGGTTCGAGGAACCAAACGGTAAAGAAAGATGAAAATTCACCTTGTTCCCTTGTGGAAAAATGAACCGTCATCCATGGATAGTCTTGTCAATGAAGAAAAATGACAGAAAACTCGACACTGCCGCCCTCTCTCGGATAACAGCCGAACGTCATTATTCATTCAGAGATTCAAATTTCCTATCTATCAAGTGACATTCAAAATTAAAATTAAAATTTCGCAGTCGCCATAATTTCAGCACCCAGAATGAAATTGAATAGAATATTATTTAAGAGGGACGTGAGAAAAGAGCCAGCGCGCCATCTTTTGGGCTTTATGACATACATTAAATATTTTTTAATCACAGGTGTTCAAATTCTCTGTAAGTGATTGACCTATTCACAAGTAGATGGCGACATCTTCAATATCAATTCGTTCACACATTAATTTACTGTGGACTAATAATTTCATTCAGATGCAAATGAAATAATAGTATTTCACATTTTTAGCTAGGTAAAACAGTTTTTACTGGCGTTTGAAAGAAGTGACTTCCCTTCCCGAACTCAGCGACATCTTTTAGAGAAGCGCTGAACACACGTTTGGTTTGAGTCTTTTCTAAAAATGACAGCAATCACCTCGTTGTTTGGCAGATTTTGATTAATTTTGTGATACAAACATTATAATTTTCGAAAATTCTGTCCTATTCATTTTTTCCAGCATTTAACTATCCGAAATTTTGAAAATTTATTGTTGGTGTGCTACTCTAGGTATTCGTCCCTTTTTCATTTAAATTCATGACCAAAAATTGCATATTGTTGTCAACAAAATTGGTAATAATTTTACTATTTAGACTGCGTATTTTGCAACCAAAAATGCTTCGACTTATAATCTAATCTATTATTGTTATGAACATAACTTCATTCAGATAGATTGCTAGTGGTCTAAATTTGGAATTGAACAGAAATTTGTAAAGGTCTGTAAATGACATTTTATTTAAACGCCCTTCTTAAAAAAATATTACATAATAAAGGAATAAGGTCTGTAGCATTCCAAATATTACACTGCCCTCTAGGTAATGATTTAATAATTGCTATAGCGGGAACCCCGTATTTTTTAATGCCAGTCAACAGACCGTCACATCAAAAAGGGTAATATAAAGTTAAATTTGGAAGAAAAAGGGACAAGTAACTTTAAACGTTACAAATTGTAGTTCCTTATGTGTCGACATATGCATTTGATCTAAGACCTTGTTTTGTTGACCCAAGCAAAATTACACTTTGAGGTTTATCTAAGTGAATAAAATTATTATGTGTTGGTAACTTTTTTAAGGAGTGGGTTGTTTTTGGAGTTTCGGGAGTAGTTAGTGAACAAGTCTTTACATTTTTTTCAGGATAATTAATAAATAATAAGTGAGTGAATGAGTGAATTATTTAATTTCGTTGGCTAGGGTTTGTTGAAAAACGCATTACTTTCAGTCGCCAACTGAAAAGGATAATCAAGTTGTTTCTTTGGTAGAATTCCTAATTTTTTTCACAGGCCCAAAGAAAACTTATTTACTCAAGTAAAGTTTTAATAGAAAAGTTTCTGAATCAACATAAGTTCCACTTCTCTTTTAAAAAATTCTTAAAATGCTAATTATTTTGAAACTGTATGAGTATGAAAAGAAAATGCTATCGTAGCTGCTGTCGTTATATTACATATTTTCATAGTTTACTAGAAAAATTTAATAAACATATTTTTGCTTCATGAAAATTTTTACTTTGTCATGGAACTCTTGCCCACTAACTAGCAGGCAAACAGAGATAAAATAGGATCAATATAATAATGAGATTAATGATAAAATTTATTTAGAGGTTCCATAAACTATAATAAGCGTCATATCGTAATGGATGAATGTCAAAAATAAATATACTTATATATTTAGATGTTAGATGTTAAATGTGTAAACTTTCTTATTCCGAAAGCTTTAGGTTTCTAAAGTATTTTAATTTGAAAACACCTCCCCTACCTGAAAGAGAAAGTCCTATTTGGTTGTCAGTAAATTCGAATCTTCTGGAGTAAGTGGGAAACGAAGATACAAATTGTAATAAAGTTATATAGGGTGTACCTTTTAAAACGAAACAGACTAAATATCTGATGCCACGTTTATTTTTTAAAAAATCGCTCGTACAAGGAATTTGATTTTCAAAGGAGGAAGTTTTCTGCAACCATTTTTAGCACTTCAACTTTAACCTTCTGGACAGGGTAGGACCAACCCTCACTATTTCAAATGGAACAAGGGGTCGAATGATACCTCTTTTAAAAAAGCACGCAATTAATTCTCTTTAATTTGATGTCATTTTTAAGAAAATTGAACGCTTCTGTAAAATAGGCATCACTCGACCCCCTGTTCCATTTGGAATGGTAAGGGTTGGTCCCACCCCCCTAAAGGGTTAAGTTAATGCTGGAAATGTTTCAAACACCACATAATCAAATTAGGTGTACGAGCGATGTCTAAAAATAAAAGTGACATCAGATATTTAGCATCTTTCGTTATCAATGGGTTTACCCTATATATGTATATAGAACATAGTCAAAAGTGTCATGGCTCCATTAATGCGCGTCATGGCATCATAGAAGGAACATAAAAAAATAGAAAACAATTGAATATATTTTTGATGTTTGCCTCTGAAAAAATTGCTCTTAGTCAAAAATTAAAAGAACTACGAACAAATTAGATTAGTATTGAACCCATAAGTAACTATCGCAAGTAATCACATATTCAAATTATTTTCAGTTGTTCCAGAAACTCGTTTGGTTGGCATCCCAACCACTGACATAGAAGACCTTAAAGACTCTATAGCAATTAGATGCGTCGTGAGCGCAAATCCTAAAGCTTCGGTTGTTTGGAGACGGGAAGGCCAAAATCAACCGGCAAGTCTACAAGAGCTTTTGCAATTTAGTCCGGCCATCAGACAGCATTCTGGATTGTACACCTGCCATGCCAGGAATAAAGCCGGCGATTCCGTACCCATACGCGTCCAGATTGATGTTAAATGTGAGTATCATAATTTGTTTCTGACATTGATGGTTTGATCTATAAATCTTGGGACAAACTGATATCAGGCGAATGTAGATGCGTGCTATTCGAACATAAATTTCGGCCGTTCAATAAAATTTCGAAAAAAAATAAATAAAATTTTCTCAATTTCGTTCAAGCAGTGCTTTTTCAATTTTGGATTGATGACTCTTGTTCAAAACATGTAACGGTAAAAATTTTATAGAGGCATTATTGCAAAACAATAACGTTAACCTTATATAGACTAATTTAAAACGAAAACATTTAAAATTTCGAATTACTCTAACCTAACACCCATGTGCACCATTTTCCGGGACGCGGATAATAATAGCAAAGTAATTCGAAAGTTTTGTCGTAAACGATTTTCACTTTTACGACGACGCTGAGATTTCATGTCGTTCATTAAAGCTTTCTTGATACACTTTAAAATGCAATATCTATAAATTTCCAGTTCGTGCTTCAAATTTAAATTGTTTGAGAAATTTTTCATAAGACGGGAAGGACATCTTTTATAAATATTTTCTCGGGTTTTAATACAAACAAGAGTTTTAAAGAAAATAATAATAGTTAAAACGAGATTAAGTATCGTTTTCTTTTTGAGACATTGTTTATGGAGGATATCAAAAGCTCTTGACTTCTTATTAGGGTTAAGAACTTATTATACAGAGGGTGACAATTTAAAAGTAAGCATATTTTGAAACTAGTAATATTAACTATCTTTTAGACAAACGAATTCTGTCATAAAATACTCAAATACACATCGGGGAAACCACACTGAAAGATTCTGTGAGGAAATACAGCGCTGCGACTGGGGTAGCATCTATCGGGAGCCAGATGTGGACAGGGCCTTTAATCGATTTGAACACATATTTCTACAGAAAGTAAATCTAATTTTTCCAGTAAAAAAAATGAAGCAAAGAAACAAACCAACACACAATTGGATCACAGCTGGTATAAAGATATCTAGTAAAAATAAAAGAAGACTATTCCAAAATGTTAGAATTGGGGTAACAACTGTGGAGCACTACAAAAAATACTCAAATATACTCAAATAGGTAATAAAACAAGCAAAGAAGCTCAGCAACAAAAACTTTATACAAAATGCTGAAAACAAACAGCAGGCAACCTGGAGCTTAATCAAAAAAATAACTGCCACAAAAACAATAAAAAAAGACTCAATTCTAAACCACTTTGAATATGAAAATGAGACTGAGTTCCTGAATGATGTGAATAACTTTTTTGTAAACATATGCCCTGATGTGATGTCAGAGAGCAGTAGTAGCCAGGCTGATAAATCTGACACTGTGTGTAAAAAGAATCTTGAACTCCGACCCTTGACAGCTCTAGAAACCTTGAAAATCATAAAAGATCTAAAAAATAAAAAATCTACCGGATATGATGAGATCCCTGTTAGCATTATAAAAGCTTGCGCAAATTCACTTGCAGAGCCATTAACATACCTGATAAATCTATCGATGCAAAATGGCATCTTTCCTGCCAATCTTAAAATTGCACTGCTAAAACCAATCCACAAAAAGGGTACTCTAACTGATCTAAAAAACTACAGACCAATTTCCTTGTTATCCAACTTTAGTAAAATCTTTGAAAGATCAATTTATATAAGATTATTAAAGTTTTTAGAAGAAAATGTCTTGTTGAGTGAAAAACAGAATGGTTTTCGAAGGAAAAGATCCACTATAAGAGCTATCTACACAGCAATAAATCGAATTTTGGAATCACGAAACAAGAACAATGTCACCATGGCCGTCTGTCTGGAGCTCTCAAAAGCTTTCGACAGTGTAGACCACGGCCTGCTCTGTCGAAAGCTTGAGAGGATCGGAGTACGAGACACACCTCTAAGACTGTTCGAGTCATATTTAAATCATAGAAAACAGGGTGTCTTGGCAGAAAATAGCCTAGGGGAGGTATAAAAATCGAGCTTTGCCTACATAAAAAGGGGCGTACCCCAGGGCTCAATACTGGGCCCACTGCTTTACTTAATATATACAAATGATGTTGCAAATGTACTAGAAAATGAGGTGGTACTCTTTGCCGATGATACTTCTGTGCTCTGTTGTAACAAAACCAAAAACGAATGTGTCACAAATGTCCGGGAATCACTTGAAGGTCTTCAGAATTGGTTTACAAACAACAATCTTCAACTTAATGTGGCAAAAACACAAATTATAAACTTCAATCTAAAACCTGAAGAAATAATGATTGACTACAATGACACTACAATTGCTACAAAGGGAAATGTTACCTTTCTTGGAGTGGTGCTAGATGAGAGGCTGGACTGGCGTGCACATATTGACCAGCTTGCAACAAGCATGAGTAAATACTGTTACGCCCTAAGGGTTCTTAGAGACTCAGCAGGCTGCTCGGCAGCGCTAACAGCTTGCCAAGCTTACATCCAATCAAGGGTGAGATATGGTGTCATTTTTTGGGGTAGTGTCTCGGAGTCGCAAAGAATTCTGAAGCTTCAGAAAAGGTGCTTAAGGACAATTTATCAAAGAAAAAGTACGGAAAGTTGTAAAAATCTTTTTATCGAGAGTAGTGTGCAAACAATTTTTAATATCTACATCTTAGAGTGCATAAAATTTGTTTTAGAAAACCCAGATATTTTTGACCAATTAAAAGCAGCATGGGGGGGCCATGATACTAGGTTTAAAGAAAACTTAAAAACAGAAACCGCTCAGTACTCATACATTGCAAAGAACGTTAAGCATAGCATTCTGAGGGTCTGGAATGCTATTCCCATTTCATTTCGAAGGCAACCGCCACAGAATATCAAAAGAGAAATTAAAACATTCCTAAACTCAAAAGCTTACTACAGTCTGGATGAGTTTTTCACTGATCCACAAATTGACAACTTGCTAAAGTAGGGTTTCTTAATATCAAAACACACAAGCAATCATTACCAAACTAACACAGACAAATGGCATAGATGGGGACGCACACTCGGTCCTTTCTGTGCAGGCACTCGAGGGCTCAGGACAACTGAAAATTGCAAGAGCAATATTTGATTTGTGTTCCTTATTGTATTATGTAAATTCTAAAGATTTTTGTGACTATTTATATTTTTATATTTTATATTTTGTGTTTGTATATTTGAAATTATTATTGTTATATGTAGTGGTATATGTAATAATCTTATTTATTTATGACATGATCAACACCCTAGAGGTAAAAATGTAGAAAACTTGTGATACACAGTATACTGTGAATTGTATTTGTCTTTTTTACATGATCGAATAAAGAATCTATCTATCTATCTATCTATCTATCAAATGTGTTTATTGCCCAACCCCCAGTCCTCTTGTCTTGGGGGCTAGCCGCTCCTAATAATTTTTCTAACATGAGAACCTACCCCGTGTGATAGCTCCTTTGAAATGTTTTTTATTCGTCTTTAGATACGTGCAGAAGCAGATAGAATTACGATAAACACATTATTTGGTTTCGCCGATGTGTATTCGAGACTTTTATGACATAATTTTTTTTTCTATGAGATAGTGAAAATTATTAGTTTTTACAAAGTGCTTACTTATAAACACCGATATCTCAAAAACTAATCGTACGATTTGAGATTTTTCTATAGGACTCTGAAGGGATAGCAACAAGCTATCCAACGATCCAGAAATGTAGCTTTTCCTACGAGGTAAACATGCAATTTTTTCGAGAATTTCATATATCTGTCAAACTTGACATCACAACAATAAACTGACATGTTTTGATTGTTGAGTTGAACCAATCAGATTGGAATTACACGATAATTTGCACTAGTGCAAATTATCGGATAATTGCATAGTAACTGAGGGGGTTTATTTGAAATCCGTGCAAATCTTTCACATGCGATTCAATCGGTCGAAATATATACGCCGACGGATTCTAAAAATTCACTATAGGCTTATTTGAAATCTTGTGCATTTTGTAAATCGTGAATTTTTAAATTTGCACTACTCAACTTGGCAACGTGTCCTGTTAAAAATTCTAACCAATGACATTGTTAGAAAATTTATTTCATATTATCAGAATTATCCCCTTTTCCTTTTCCATTTTATCTTTGTTTCTAAGATCATCATGAGTAAGTTTTGGTTGGATATTTCTATACTTGGTATTTTGTCCCGAAATTGTCTTCGGAAAAATATATCATATAGTGTTTTAGCCTTGGTTGAATGCGATGTGCTATTGTACATGATTAAATAATCTATCAGGTCTTGCTTCCAATCTGAATGTGTAGCTTGACTTATTTTTAACCTCTTTAAAATGTCTTTGTTTTACCTTTCAACTTCTCCATTCTGCTGAGGCCAGTACGGAATAGAATGGAGTAAGCTGATTCCTCTTTCTTTATTGTTGTTATATTTCGAATTATTTTATTTCCTTTATATCTGCTGTAGTAATCGACCATCAGGAATAGATAATCCCCACTCGGTAAAGGGCCCATAAAATTCATGGCAACATCAAGCCACGGTGCTGCTGGAATCTCTCTTCTTTTCATGATTTCCTAAAAATTTGGAGCCGAAACTGAGGTACAACTATTGCAGGTTGTTACCAACTTTTTAGCGCCGTAGTCGATTTTTGGCCACTAAACTTTAGATCTCAATTTTTGTTCCATCGCGACATCTCCCGGGTGACCTTCGTGCCCAGCTCGTAATACCAACGGTCTCAGCTTTGTTGGAATAATTGCTACCTCTTAATAAAATATTATTATAAAAACACAATTCCGTTTGGAAAATTTTATAACTTGACACATTATAGGATTCCAAATGTTTTGATAAATGCCCTCCTCAACTTTCAGAATATCATGATCCACCAACGATGATTCATTTATCTGAGAAAATGTTAATGCTCTAGGCCTAGCATATTCAATTATTTGATGGACATATTTTTCACCGCTAAACGAAGTGCATGATTGAGGGATACAAAGTCTGGAAAGAGGGTCGGCATATTGTTTTTTCCTGGCCTAGACAACTCTAAAGTCGAAGGATTGCAATCTAAGCACCCAGCGCTCAATCCGGGCCCAAGGTTTTGATTTTTTCCCGAAAATTATTTCCAAAGGTTTATGGTCTGTGATGAGGTCAAATCTTTTCCCATACAGGTATATTCTAAAGTGCTCAACTGACCATACCAAGGCTAGAGCTTCTTTCTCGGTTGGCAATAGCGCTTCTCACAATCCGTGATACTTTTATTCCTATAAGTGATTATACATGGTCCAGACCCATTATACTGTAGTAAAATTGAACCTAGTCCCACAGGATCTGCTATTACTTGCGTCTTATTCTTTGGATCGTAATAGCCCAAGGTTTTTATATTAAGTAAACTGTTCGATGTTACCGTGTTTACACAGCTTTTAACGCAGTAGCTTCCTTATTGGATCTGTCAAAGTTGCCAGATTTGATTTGCTATCCACAGTGCCGGCCCGAGGCTACTTTTAGTATGGAGCGAGATCTGACTTTGGCGCCCCTAGTTTAAATGTGATTCGCATACGCGAGTATGGATTTTGACCATTATCTAATTTAATAGGTTTGTTCCAACCCGTCAAAAAAACGTCCCAGAACGGTTTAGGAACCACTCTGTATACGAATTTCAGTTTCTATGCAAAAATTTTAGGTTTTGCGCAGAATCCTGACGATAATATTACTGTTTCCTGCTGGGTTGGAACAAACAAAAGCTCAATGTCTCTATTTATCTTACCAATTGAAAATTCAAAACATTTCTGTTCGTTGGTACAAAGTTCTCTTATTTACTAACATTTAGGGTGGTAAAACGCTTTAGTGCAACACGTAGTTTCTTATAAGATGCATTCCTAATGTTGTAGTTAGCCTTTTTGGACCGATTTCAACATAAAAATATGCGGATTATATTAGTTTTCAAGAAAAATCTATAAATTAAAGTGGTTCTATTTTAAGGTGCGTTAGTTTGGGTTAGTTTGTCAACATACAAGGACTAGCACGCATTACGTGGACTGGTTAGTTTGGGTTAGTTTGCATACTATTGGTTAGGTTGGGTTACAGTTCGCTCAATATCTACTGATTATAAGTATACTGGTTAAAAGGAAAGCGCGTGAAGCGCGTTTTTGTTTTTCTAAATTCAATATTAACATTTTAAGACTAGTACGCATTACGTGGACGGGTTAGTTTTGGTTAGTTTGCATATTTTTGGTTAGTTTCGTTTTACTGGTTATAGGTGTACTGATTGACAACAAAGCGCGCGAAGCGCGCTTTGTTTTTCAAATTCAATATCAACATACAAGGACTAGCACGTATTACGTGGTTCGTATGGGTTAGTTTGCATACTTTTGGTTAGTTTGGGTTACAGTTCGTTTAATATCTACTGGTTATAATATCTACTGGTTTAAGATCTACTGGTTAGAGGTGTAAGTGAAATTGTGAATATTCGCTTACTACGGCAAAAAACGTCAATATCCGCACTTAATTTGATATAAAACCAACTGTATAAAGGATATATCAACTAACCCTGCGTTTTTATTCTCATCAAATTTTACCGATGGATCCACCATTCTATGTCGGTCATTGTCATTTTCCATTCACTAAACAAAGATAGTTAACTCATCAGTGAATCCATCGATGAGAATAAAAACGCACATTAATTTTTATTGAAAATTTGTTAATTTTTGTTGCATTAAAGCGTTTTACACCCACATTTAGTTCACATTCTGTGATGGGATCAATCAATAATCCACTTTGGACTTTGGTAATATCACTTATAACACTTATGGTCATTTCCACCAACTAGTTATTTTCGGGAAGCCTTAAACGATAAGTATTCCCTAGACTGACAGTTTTCCATGGAGAAATGTCAGTTTAGGAAATACTTACCGTAATAGTAGAGAGTTCTCGGGCCGTTCAAATTTCAAATACCGTAACGCTGACAACGCTTGACAAGCAGTATGACAGTTCTTACGGTATAAGCGTTAGCGGAGCCCGCTATTTAACGGAACTTACCGGATGCCTTACCGTAACGCTATGCTCTGTCAAAACTAGTTTACGCTCCATTTATGTCTGCAAAAACAGCAACTTCTAATAATTCCTCCATAAAAAACACCAAGGGAAAATTATTCAAGCTTAGGAATCTTCAGAATAAATAAAAGTTAGAAAACAAGCAAAAAAAGTGGGGTTAGATTACTCAACTCAGCTGTCAAAATGTAAACAGAATAAGGGATTAGAGGAATTATGTGTCTTCGTGCTCGAGAACTATAAAATACCATGTAAAATACCGTATTGTTAGCGGTAGGTACCGTATTAGCATAGCATCTGACGCACGAGGACTTTCTAGTTTGTGGAAACGGCCATTAGGGCCGGTTTATTCACCTTCTGATAAACTGTCAGGTATGCAATCTGACCGACCGATAAAAATGCAATCTCTAATTCCATTGGTTGTTTATCTGAATATAAATAAACCGGGCCTAATAAATATAAAAATCGAACAAACAAAATACGAAATTTTTGTGTGTTTGCATACTTTTGCATTAGCAAATTTATTTATGCTGGAAAATAACCAAAAAACGAGGAATTTGGTAAAATTAGCAAATTTCCACACTAAAGCAGTTCAAATTAATCATCACTCAATTTAAAAAAAAAAGCTCTTCCCCGGGTAACGAATCCCAGGACGCACAGCTTGAACACTCGCTTGAACACTAATAAGCTAGTAAGTACACATTACTCAAAGTTGACCATTGGACTCAACCCAGAGATAAATACTATATAAACTGTCGAGAATGGAATCTCAGTGTAAATTTTGTTGTCAACAAAATTGAGCCAAACCAGCCATCTACCACATCGGAAAATCACTATTTACTGGTTTTGCATCGATGCTACAGACACCTACTTTACATAGGACTTTTTATGATAGATGGCGCCTTGTTCGCATTACTGTCGGTCTGTTCAAATTCGTTTATTCTAGACTTTGGGGCATTAATGTTTGCTTAAATTAATTGATAATTTGTTAATTAGATCAAAAGACAGTTTCTTTATCGATGGTTAAGGGATCCTTAACATATTTATTCAAAGTTCTAATTGATGTTTAATTGAACCTTTTTTTTTTTTTTTTTTTTTTTTTTTTTTTATGGATATGCGCACTCGCAAGGAAATGTCCTATCACGCTCGAGAAGCGGCATGGATAAAAATAGATCTTCCAATCTATAAAGTTTGAAGTTCTTCTTGAAACACACAAAACAACTTTGAAATCACTTAAGAACACTTGACAACACAAAGAAAAATGAAATGCAAGACCGGCGAACAAAAAACATTATGAATTATTAGTTAAGATCAAATGAATATTTTGGCATATTGTCATATGTTGACATGTCAGTTATCGACATCGGACGTGTTCTTGATGTGCTGGTATTTTCCAATTTTGACAATTCTGTGGTTTTTAGCGACATCTAGAAAAACGGAAAAGAGTTATTTTGTGGCCAGTTATAGGCAATGAGAGATCGCAGGGCCTGACTCAACCTGAAGTTTTTTTCACCCTTAGATTTCTCCGCTCGTTTCTCCAGCCAGGATCCACTGCCTCTGGCATGATCAACACTCCCCTTTTTTCTCTTAGTGAGCAACAATTTCCTTGATAAGTCTCGATGTGCTTACGTTAGATTACAGGTTCATACAAACGAAAGCATTGGTTTAATGAAATAAGGTATGTGGAATTATTCCAAATCTTGTATTTAGAAATTACTGTTAGCCAAAGTTTTTCCTCAAACTCTTATCAGTTTATATAATTTTAGAGCTGAAGATGGATATTGATATCCGAAACATGTACTCAAAATAAAAATTCAATACTGAATTTTATATAAAGAATTGTGGAAAAGACTTCGAGTTTTACTTCTTGATATTTAAGAAGCTCCACTGTGAGAAAAATGGACTATTTTTTCAATTTACTAAATTTAAACATGGCGGCCATTACCGCGGCCTTAATTTCTATACATTGTAACGATGCGCAAATAGCCCAATACCCATCAGTTTGAAATAGTTTATCCTTATTGC
Organism: Ceutorhynchus assimilis; assembly: GCA_917834065.1. Taxonomy (NCBI): domain Eukaryota; kingdom Metazoa; phylum Arthropoda; class Insecta; order Coleoptera; family Curculionidae; genus Ceutorhynchus; species Ceutorhynchus assimilis. Next base: position 7,571,960 of record OU892288.1, read on the forward strand.
CCTTATTTCGTTCCAATATAATATAATGAATATTATTTTTTTTTTTTTTTTAGTATTTATTTATTTTATTGGGGCCCAGGATTGATGAGGGGTTTTTACGCATTTTTGGAAACTTGTCTCAAACATCCAATTCAACACTGTAAAGTGATTCCTGTTGATCACACGGGTTAATATTGCCTCATTGCCCAAGCATCTGTTATCCGTTATGCTTTTTTTTCTAAATTAATTTATTTCAATTCAAAATAGCTATAATATCATGAAAATACTTTTCATAACAAAGATCTTTCTTACTAGTAGAAATAATATATAGGTAAAGTCCGTTTCACCAGGGTTCATACTTGACCTTGAAACTTGAAAAAAAAAGGGTTGTCGTAGATTAATTCATATGACACATTCGATTTTTTTGACAAATTAAAATGAATGACTTTTAGTTTAAGAACCGACGAACGTTTTTGACGCCATTGATTTGTTTCAGTCAATTTTTATTTGTTAAACAAGGAAGGTAAATGCTGGTGGCAAGTACAAACCCTGGCGAAACAAACTTTACACTATCTTTCGTACCTTAAAGGGGGTGTGCGCCAAAAATTAAAGTTTTAGTGTGGAAAAATCTAAGAATAACTGTTCAAACCTCGTTATTCTACGATAAACCATCGCTGAGATATACCGCTTTAAAGTGTGAACCACGCTCTCGTGACGTCACGAGAACTTCGTCCAGCTGCGCTCCGCTTTGTTAATTTGATTGTTTCCGGCACGTCTGAGTGGTTTCTGTTTAGATTATTGCAGGTAACACAGGAAAAACATTATGTAAATTTAATTAACTCGACTTTCTCGTGCGTTGCTTGAGCTTTCGTGACGTCATAGGGTGAGATGCGGTACCTTCATAGAGCCATATCTGCGGTATTATTTGTCATAGAGGGGTGCGGATTTCACTGTTATTCTTAGATTTTTTTTCTCTTTTTTTGAAATGAAGTTGTTTTTTTGGCGCACACCCCCTTTAAGCAGGTATCCTAAATCCTAATTATTTATCCTCGTCGCCATTTTGTAATGTTTGATCTTCGTGATGCATAAATATCAAAAGCCACCAAAGCACATATGACTTATTCCTTTATTCACTCGTCTTACAATGATTCACAAAAACAACCCTCACCAATCCTACCCGACAATGGTACCAAAAAACGTATAAATTCAAAGTTTTAGTCAGCAGCGTCACGATAGGATAAACAACTACCAAAATATACAAAACGATGTTATTTTGTAATTCTTATACACTACACCTCGGATAGGACATACCCTTGCAAATATTGAATCGGTCGAAACCAAACGTTTCAAGAATATTCTCAACCTAAACATAAATTGATAAAGTTTCCTCCACAAAAATTATAATTGTTCTACTTTGGTACATATTTTGCGATTGCATGCTAAATATTTATTCCCAAATAACATGAGAATTTTCGCTAAAGAAATTTATGAAACAAGTAGAATTTTGGATAGAATATTGCAGCTTGTCTTGAAATATAGATTCATTGACTCCCTAACGCCGGTTTTGCGCGAGATTATTATTTATTAGAGCTCGTCCGACGCAAAATTAATGAGCAAAAGCCCGCATCCCGGGAGCTGAAATATGATTCTCTAATCATCACAAAGCCACCTTTATAACTTTGAGCAATTTGTTCCACTTTGCACCCGTTCGAAGCTGACAGGAAGGAAATAAACTAAACAGCAATTATTATTACTTTCTGAAAACTACGAATCTCCAAAAAACTAAGTGTGAATTATACATCGCAAACTTGTATCAAAAATCAGTTTTCAAGTCGCTCGGCCATCCGTTTTCCTAATTCTGTCTAACTCTGTAATTTACTTTCCAGATCGTCCCAAAGTGATTAGCGTTGGACGAGAACGCGTCAAAACCTCCACCCTGTTTGCCCCGGTCAATTTCGAATGTCTGGGCGAAGGCAACCCACCGCCGACCTACCAGTGGATCCAGAAGAAAACTTCGCAACAATCGGACAGCGTCGTAGAACGCGGCAGGGAGGCCAAGCTACAGATCAAAAACGTCACATACGAGTATCAGGGAGAATGGAGGTGCAAGGCTACAAATGTTATTAAAGGAGAGGAACAGAGTGATATAAGTGAGCCCATTATACTTCAAGTACATGGTGAGTGTGATTTGAGTCTCTAATACTAGTTTAGAATGGGCCAATCGGAATAAGCCGTTACCTCGCCCCAAAGTCATATATGTACGATGTAGGTGAAAAACATTCTGTATTGGGGTGGAGGCATATTAAATAGAGGAGACTCTAGCTCGAAATCAAGGTGGGTGGAGGGTGCCTCACAAGAGCATTTCTAAGGTGTTTCCTGCACTGCTTCCTCTAATGGGGTCCCTGTGGAAATCTAGCTCAAGCAAGAATCAATACGATTTCTGTTAGTTTGAGTCACTCCACAGTCATCGTATACCTACCAGTCACAGCCAGAGCCATAATTGCGAAAACGGAAATATTGTACAGAACCCCTATTTCTCAGCTACTAACCCGACTGTCATAAATTTCATATTGTAATAATATGTATTTTTCTTTTGGTAAGGCATCGGCCTCCTAGTCCAACTTCCTGTTTGTGATTCATACCTTTTCGCACAAGATATGGTTCAATGGGCCCGCTTTAACTCTCGCGTCACTGAACTTTTCAGTTTGAAGACAGCGTGTTGTATCCTTTTTGTAAACTCGATTCGTAAAGTCGAATTTCTCTCCCGGAGAAAAGTGTTCGCACGTAATTTATGCGCTTGAAGAACATTAAGTGCGACAACTCTTACAAATATATAAATCTGGGGAGTCATTTATTTTTTACCGTAACTCTGCCCTTTTATTGTTGCCAACCCAAGAAATTTGAGACCACGGAAGTCAATTAAGGATTATATACCTACTAGTGCTCGGAGACACAGGAGAATCAAACCAGTGTACTTCGATCTAATATATTTATTTCGATAACTAAGCCTTAGCACTTTCGGCCTCCCGGCCATCCTCAGTGCTAATTGTCAGTTAATGTGCACAGGAACCACTGAATGGACAAATAGAGTCATAAACATACGCTGTGAATAGTAAAATTATAAAAATTTATATAGGGTGTTTTAATAAGAGGTTCCGGATAATTTTTTTTTTTTCCAATTCAAACGATAAGCAAACTAGGAAACATTTAATACTTTATAGCAATAAGTAACATGATCCTTTACAATTATACGTGGAACACAACATCCAACAAATAGCCACATCGACTTCTCTCATAGCACACAATTGTTTTGGCAAAATTTTCGATCGCATCTGTGCACATTTATGGTGGTATCTCACGATTCACGAATAATGCGCCGAATCTCATCTTTCAGCTCTTGAATTGTTTGGAAATTGTTCACATACCCACGTTACTAGAATTTTTGTGGGGTTGCGTCAAAAGTAAAGCATATGTGAACAATCCCTGAACAATTCAACAGTCAACATCCGGAACCTCTTATTGGTACACCCTTTATAAACATTGTAAAAAGTTGTGAACATTGTGAAAAGGAACTGGCCTACACATTAACCCGCGAGTACACGCGTGTCGGTCAAAAAGACCGACCATTGATAAAATCAGTAATAATGCCACTGGTACAAGGGTGACAGTTTTGTCCATCCAGGAATGCCTGATGCAGGTTTTCCACTACCCATTGGCCCAAATATATTTTGGTTTTTGGTTGAGGAAGGGTTCGTTATTTTCATAGTCGGTGCTTTTGACTAGGCGCGTGAACCTGAGTATCTGAAATATTTGTGTTAAAAATTGGCATTTTCTGATATTGGGAGTACTTTTGGCTGTCGATAATACGGTAACTGTACTGCATAATATAATTTCCTTTGTAATAATTATGAATGGGTCGTGGAATTCAAAAATAAAGAAAACGTGTAGCCCCTTTGGTTGGGGTTTCACTTCCGTGAACTGGAGCTCTTCGTGTTGTTTCCTGTATCCAGAAAAGGGGATAGATTGCTAGTGTGACGTCACTCCAGCTGATCCAGACTCCAAATGGTGATCTTTAATGTGAAATAGGTACCCAGAAAAGAATAAAACAGTATCAGGTTCACCAAGGTTTGGAATATTAAATTCCTGAATTCTGTCAAAAAGCGAGGGTCTTGCAAAGAACATTTAAATTGAAATTAGTTTATTATAAAACTATTGTTGTTGTTGTACAGACACTCCTTTCCAACAGAATCAGGTATGAGCAACTATTGCAAATTGAAAAAAAAAAAAATTATTGAAAATCACTTAAATAATTTTAAAAAAAATAGAAGAAAGTATGTATGTAGTAATAAAGTAGGTAAGTACAACAATATTTAGTAAAAATGCTCGTTAACATTGAGCAGAATGCTGCTTCTCGAGCAGTCGCTGAACAGGTACAAATTAAAAAAGAGAATGTAAAAAAAATTGAACAAGATAAAAAAAAAATCTCTAGATATTCCCCAAATAGATAAATTTTCCTTTTTAGTTAAGGTACCTACTATTGGTACTACAAGATAAAGCTGAGGGTGAAACAAATTGAATCCAGGATTTGTCAAAATTCTTGAGATGTTTAATTAAAACTTTTTAAATAAATTCTAACCTATCCGGACTTCTATCGTAAAATTTCAACCTTACAGCACTCGCTTTACTTGAGAAGATAATGAGGGAGACAAACAATAAATGGTTAGAGAGATTTTTTTTCAGGTAATGACCAACGTGAATACAGGAACACAACGGTCCCTGTTTGGGAATCGACCCACTGAGCAGTGGACCCAGACTTCCCGTGCAAATCCTTGACGCGTTTCGTCCTTGTTAGGACTCATCAGAAGGACATAGGCTGAAGCTCCCTGTCCAAGCAAAATTGAACTTCGTTGACGAGTCAGAAACAACTACTCCGAGGGCAAATACCCCTACCGGCGTTGAACTACACTGATTGGTCTGAGCTTTCGTTGGCAATGAAAATTGTTAGAGAGATTTTTTTCAGGTAATGACCAACGTGAATACAGGAACACAACGGTCCCTGTTTGGGAATCGACCCACTGAGCAGTGGACCCAGACTTCCCGTGCAAATCCTTGACGCGTTTCGTCCTTGTTAGGACTCATCAGAAGGACATAGGCTGAAGCTCCCTGTCCAAGCAAAATTGAACTTCGTTGACCAGTCAGAAACAACTACTCCGAGGGCAAATACCCCTGCCGGCGTTGAACTACACTGATTGGTCTGAGCTTTCGTTGGCAATGAAAATTATTAGAGAGATTTTTTTCAGGTAATGACCAACGTGAATACAGGAACACAACGGTCCCTGTTTGGGAATCGACCCACTGAGCAGTGGACCCAGACTTCCCGTGCAAATCCTTGACGCGTTTCGTCCTTGTTAGGACTCATCAGAAGGACATAGGCTGAAGCTCCCTGTCCAAGCAAAATTGAACTTCGTTGACCAGTCAGAAACAACTACTCCGAGGGCAAATACCCCTACCGGCGTTGAACTACACTGATTGGTCTGAGCTTTCGTTGGCAATGAAAATTGTTAGACAGATTTTTTTCAGGTAATGACCAACGTGAATACAGGAACACAACGGTCCCTGTTTGGGAATCGACCCACTGAGCAGTGGACCCAGACTTCCCGTGCAAATCCTTGACGCGTTTCGTCCTTGTTAGGACTCATCAGAAGGACATAGGCTGAAGCTCCCTGTCCAAGCAAAATTGAACTTCGTTGACCAGTCAGAAACAACTACTCCGAGGGCAAATACCCCTACCGGCGTTGAACTACACTGATTGGTCTGAGCTTTCGTTGGCAATGAAAATTGTTAGAGAGATTTTTTTCAGGTAATGACCAACGTGAATACAGGAACACAACGGTCCCTGTTTGGGAATCGACCCACTGAGCAGTGGACCCAGACTTCCCGTGCAAATCCTTGACGCGTTTCGTCCTTGTTAGGACTCATCAGAAGGACATAGGCTGAAGCTCCCTGTCCAAGCAAAATTGAACTTCGTTGACCAGTCAGAAACAACTACTCCGAGGGCAAATACCCCTACCGGCGTTGAACTACACTGATTGGTCTGAGCTTTCGTTGGCAATGAAAATTGTTAGAGAGATTTTTTTTCAGGTAATGACCAACGTGAATACAGGAACACAACGGTCCCTGTTTGGGAATCGACCCACTGAGCAGTGGACCCAGACTTCCCGTGCAAATCCTTGACGCGTTTCGTCCTTGTTAGGACTCATCAGAAGGACATAGGCTGAAGCTCCCTGTCCAAGCAAAATTGAACTTCGTTGACCAGTCAGAAACAACTACTCCGAGGGCAAATACCCCTACCGGCGTTGAACTACACTGATTGGTCTGAGCTTTCGTTGGCAATGAAAATTGTTAGAGAGATTTTTTTCAGGTAATGACCAACGTGAATACAGGAACACAACGGTCCCTGTTTGGGAATCGACCCACTGAGCAGTGGACCCAGACTTCCCGTGCAAATCCTTGACGCGTTTCGTCCTTGTTAGGACTCATCAGAAGGACATAGGCTGAAGCTCCCTGTCCAAGCAAAATTGAACTTCGTTGACCAGTCAGAAACAACTACTCCGAGGGCAAATACCCCTACCGGCGTTGAACTACACTGATTGGTCTGAGCTTTCGTTGGCAATGAAAATTGTTAGAGAGATTTTTTTCAGGTAATGACCAACGTGAATACAGGAACACAACGGTCCCTGTTTGGGAATCGACCCACTGAGCAGTGGACCCAGACTTCCCGTGCAAATCCTTGACGCGTTTCGTCCTTGTTAGGACTCATCAGAAGGACATAGGCTGAAGCTCCCTGTCCAAGCAAAATTGAACTTCGTTGACCAGTCAGAAACAACTACTCCGAGGGCAAATACCCCTACCGGCGTTGAACTACACTGATTGGTCTGAGCTTTCGTTGGCAATGAAAATTGTTAGAGAGATTTTTTTTTCAGGTAATGACCAACGTGAATACAGGAACACAACGGTCCCTGTTTGGGAATCGACCCACTGAGCAGTGGACCCAGACTTCCCGTGCAAATCCTTGACGCGTTTCGTCCTTGTTAGGACTCATCAGAAGGACATAGGCTGAAGCTCCCTGTCCAAGCAAAATTGAACTTCGTTGACCAGTCAGAAACAACTACTCCGAGGGCAAATACCCCTACCGGCGTTGAACTACACTGATTGGTCTGAGCTTTCGTTGGCAATGAAAATTGTTAGAGAGATTTTTTTTTCAGGTAATGACCAACGTGAATACAGGAACACAACGGTCCCTGTTTGGGAATCGACCCACTGAGCAGTGGACCCAGACTTCCCGTGCAAATCCTTGACGCGTTTCGTCCTTGTTAGGACTCATCAGAAGGACATAGGCTGAAGCTCCCTGTCCAAGCAAAATTGAACTTCGTTGACCAGTCAGAAACAACTACTCCGAGGGCAAATACCCCTACCGGCGTTGAACTACACTGATTGGTCTGAGCTTTCGTTGGCAATGAAAATTGTTAGAGAGATTTTTTTTTCAGGTAATGACCAACGTGAATACAGGAACACAACGGTCCCTGTTTGGGAATCGACCCACTGAGCAGTGGACCCAGACTTCCCGTGCAAATCCTTGACGCGTTTCGTCCTTGTTAGGACTCATCAGAAGGACATAGGCTGAAGCTCCCTGTCCAAGCAAAATTGAACTTCGTTGACCAGTCAGAAACAACTACTCCGAGGGCAAATACCCCTACCGGCGTTGAACTACACTGATTGGTCTGAGCTTTCGTTGGCAATGAAAATTGTTAGAGAGATTTTTTTCAGGTAATGACCAACGTGAATACAGGAACACAACGGTCCCTGTTTGGGAATCGACCCACTGAGCAGTGGACCCAGACTTCCCGTGCAAATCCTTGACGCGTTTCGTCCTTGTTAGGACTCATCAGAAGGACATAGGCTGAAGCTCCCTGTCCAAGCAAAATTGAACTTCGTTGACCAGTCAGAAACAACTACTCCGAGGGCAAATACCCCTACCGGCGTTGAACTACACTGATTGGTCTGAGCTTTCGTTGGCAATGAAAATTGTTAGAGAGATTTTTTTTTCAGGTAATGACCAACGTGAATACAGGAACACAACGGTCCCTGTTTGGGAATCGACCCACTGAGCAGTGGACCCAGACTTCCCGTGCAAATCCTTGACGCGTTTCGTCCTTGTTAGGACTCATCAGAAGGACATAGGCTGAAGCTCCCTGTCCAAGCAAAATTGAACTTCGTTGACCAGTCAGAAACAACTACTCCGAGGGCAAATACCCCTACCGGCGTTGAACTACACTGATTGGTCTGAGCTTTCGTTGGCAATGAAAATTGTTAGAGAGATTTTTTTTTCAGGTAATGACCAACGTGAATACAGGAACACAACGGTCCCTGTTTGGGAATCGACCCACTGAGCAGTGGACCCAGACTTCCCGTGCAAATCCTTGACGCGTTTCGTCCTTGTTAGGACTCATCAGAAGGACATAGGCTGAAGCTCCCTGTCCAAGCAAAATTGAACTTCGTTGACCAGTCAGAAACAACTACTCCGAGGGCAAATACCCCTACCGGCGTTGAACTACACTGATTGGTCTGAGCTTTCGTTGGCAATGAAAATTGTTAGAGAGATTTTTTTTTCAGGTAATGACCAACGTGAATACAGGAACACAACGGTCCCTGTTTGGGAATCGACCCACTGAGCAGTGGACCCAGACTTCCCGTGCAAATCCTTGACGCGTTTCGTCCTTGTTAGGACTCATCAGAAGGACATAGGCTGAAGCTCCCTGTCCAAGCAAAATTGAACTTCGTTGACCAGTCAGAAACAACTACTCCGAGGGCAAATACCCCTACCGGCGTTGAACTACACTGATTGGTCTGAGCTTTCGTTGGCAATGAAAATTGTTAGAGAGATTTTTTTCAGGTAATGACCAACGTGAATACAGGAACACAACGGTCCCTGTTTGGGAATCGACCCACTGAGCAGTGGACCCAGACTTCCCGTGCAAATCCTTGACGCGTTTCGTCCTTGTTAGGACTCATCAGAAGGACATAGGCTGAAGCTCCCTGTCCAAGCAAAATTGAACTTCGTTGACCAGTCAGAAACAACTACTCCGAGGGCAAATACCCCTACCGGCGTTGAACTACACTGATTGGTCTGAGCTTTCGTTGGCAATGAAAATTGTTAGAGAGATTTTTTTTTTTTTTTTCAGGTAATGACCAACGTGAATACAGGAACAGCCTATGTCCTTCTGATGAGTCCTAACAAGGACGAAACGCGTCAAGGATTTGCACGGGAAGTCTGGGTCCACTGCTCAGTGGGTCGATTCCCAAACAGGGACCGTTGTGTTCCTGTATTCACGTTGGTCATTACCTGAAAAAAATCTCTCTAACAATTTTCATTGCCAACGAAAGCTCAGACCAATCAGTGTAGTTCAACGCCGGTAGGGGTATTTGCCCTCGGAGTAGTTGTTTCTGACTGGTCAACGAAGTTCAATTTTGCTTGGACAGGGAGCTTCAGCCTATGTCCTTCTGATGAGTCCTAACAAGGACGAAACGCGTCAAGGATTTGCACGGGAAGTCTGGGTCCACTGCTCAGTGGGTCGATTCCCAAACAGGGACCGTTGTGTTCCTTTATTCACGTTGGTCATTACCTGAAAAAAATCTCTCTAACAATTTTCATTGCCAACGAAAGCTCAGACCAATCAGTGTAGTTCAACGCCGGTAGGGGTATTTGCCCTCGGAGTAGTTGTTTCTGACTGGTCAACGAAGTTCAATTTTGCTTGGACAGGGAGCTTCAGCCTATGTCCTTCTGATGAGTCCTAACAAGGACGAAACGCGTCAAGGATTTGCACGGGAAGTCTGGGTCCACTGCTCAGTGGGTCGATTCCCAAACAGGGACCGTTGTGTTCCTGTATTCACGTTGGTCATTACCTGAAAAAAATCTCTCTAACAATTTTCATTGCCAACGAAAGCTCAGACCAATCAGTGTAGTTCAACGCCGGTAGGGGTATTTGCCCTCGGAGTAGTTGTTTCTGACTGGTCAACGAAGTTCAATTTTGCTTGGACAGGGAGCTTCAGCCTATGTCCTTCTGATGAGTCCTAACAAGGACGAAACGCGTCAAGGATTTGCACGGGAAGTCTGGGTCCACTGCTCAGTGGGTCGATTCCCAAACAGGGACCGTTGTGTTCCTGTATTCACGTTGGTCATTACCTGAAAAAAATCTCTCTAACAATTTTCATTGCCAACGAAAGCTCAGACCAATCAGTGTAGTTCAACGCCGGTAGGGGTATTTGCCCTCGGAGTAGTTGTTTCTGACTGGTCAACGAAGTTCAATTTTGCTTGGACAGGGAGCTTCAGCCTATGTCCTTCTGATGAGTCCTAACAAGGACGAAACGCGTCAAGGATTTGCACGGGAAGTCTGGGTCCACTGCTCAGTGGGTCGATTCCCAAACAGGGACCGTTGTGTTCCTGTATTCACGTTGGTCATTACCTGAAAAAAAAATCTCTCTAACAATTTTCATTGCCAACGAAAGCTCAGACCAATCAGTGTAGTTCAACGCCGGTAGGGGTATTTGCCCTCGGAGTAGTTGTTTCTGACTGGTCAACGAAGTTCAATAAATGGTTATGCAGGGCTCTGCTTGGTTTCGGCAAAGTGTTGATAGGGATGGACAGAAATTTGGTTTTCACCGACTCTATTTAGAGCAAATGGTCCAATAATCCCACACTAACAATTGATTTTGAAAACCGAAGCAGCAATACCTATTTATTTGCCAAAACTTTGAATTGACTCACCTCAGAAAAATGTGATCCCACACAAAATGGAGGTCACAATAAATAAAAAATTAAAATATAATATTTATATTTTCAGTTAGATAAGATAAGATATCAGGTAATAAAAAAAACTCAACAATGGTAGTAGACACTGATGATGAAATAAATTGAAAAAATATTAAGGAAAAATTACAAAAATCAAAATCGACTTGCCTGCCCAGCCACTGCCAGAAAAGGGACCGTTTTAGAACTAACAACCCTGCAGGAAAAGGAGTTTCGTGTTTTTTTTTTTTTTTATACTCAACTGCGTATTAACCATTGAACCAATCAGAAGGCAACATTCAACACACAAAAAAGACAAGGTTATGTTGAAAACACAAAACCACTAATTAATTAGTTCATCAAGCCAAAAATCATCATTTCAGAATCAGAAATCAGAGAAAGACAGAAATATATCTATTAGTCTATAGTTATAATTTCTTCAAATGAAAGTATCAATGAGGACTAATAAAAATAGTAGAAACCTATCACAATTTAAAAAATAAATTTTTCAGGTACTAGATGGCGGTACCTTCTCTTAATAACAGATATTTGCATTTTTATGTTCATTATGGGTAGATGGCAATACTAATATTATATTGAAATGACTAAATCTAGTAGATACTTTCAAATTACTTTAGCTATGAATTATTTCTATTTACAACATTCTTCTTACATTTTAGAAAAGGTAAAGTTGGCAACATTGTATAAAAGCCCGTAGGAAATATGGTTAATTGTTCTTAAGCGCGTTCAGAAATATTAGGCCGTTTCTATACTTAACGATAACCCTGTATATTCCAATCGTCAAATTTATGTCCTTTTCATTTTGATTATGGAAGTTTATACATGTTTTATGTGTTTCTAGGCGATTATGAGTCCCATGATAACGACTGAATATGATCAGAGTTCCACTCACTACTTCAAAAGCCGCGAGTAGCGAGATCCGCAGCTATCTACTCGTTATGGAGGTTTTTTTTTTTAGTTTCAATAAGCTTCATGTACAAAAAATGATCTTCTGATAGGAATCAGCTTAGTCTATGATATAGTTATTAAGGTATCAAGGGTATTATATAGTTATTTATGTACCAAGGCTTGTAAGTGTTACTTTTTTGGCCGAGGATGCAGTTTGCAAGCATTTGAGGCCAAAAAAGTACACGCTACAAGTCGAGGTGCATATGATATTTTTTGTGCTACCGTACATTCAAGATAATAAATATCATGAATTTGATGGAGCACCTATTTGCTTTTTTCGCGAAGAAGATCCCAAACTGATCCTGAATGCTAATATAAGGAAAGAATCACATCATGAAAAGCCATTGATATGAAACAATATTAATGGCTTTTTATGGTGTGATTCTTACTTTAGCGTTCAGGGTTAGTTTGGGATCGTCTTCGCAAATAAAGCTATTATTTTAACTGGTGTCCCGTTTGTTGTATTATTGTTTAAATTGACCTACTAATTCCATGCACCCTATGCTAGCAACCATTACAATCAAAATTGTGAACAAATTTGGCGTTGTCAACATATTCGTTAAATTGTCTTTTTTTTTAATTGCCAGGCAACGAAATTCTTATTAAAATGTCAAGTTTATTTTGACAAAAAAAAAAGTTCAAGTCATAGTCAAGTGTAATTATTATTAGTGAAAAAATGTGCGAGAAAGTAGAAACCGGCGTAGAAGAAGCAGCAGCGAATGCTTGTGCTTTATTGCTGCCCGAAAAATCGAAAGAGAGGTACACATTTATATATTCCAAGTTTAAAGAGTGGCAAGCGGTGAAGCATTTGAATATTGTTGATGAAAATGCACTTTTGGCATATTTCTTTGAGCGTTCCCAACATTTGAAGAGTCCAGCAAGTTTGTGGAGTGAATACTCTATGCTCAAGACAACATTATCCATTAATGACAGTATAGATATTTCTAAATTTCCAAAATTGAGAGCTATTTTGAAAAGGAGAAACGATGGTTATAATCCCTAAAAATCAAATGTGTTTTCAAGGCAGGAAATAAAGACATTTTTGAAGGAGGCACCAGACAGTCAATATTTGTTGATGAAGGTATGAATATGGCTTTAGAACTATTCCATAAAACAGTGATCTTTATTTTGTAGGTAGTTGCACTCATTGGCGTTGCTGGAGCATGCCGTAAAGACGAATTGCTCAAGATGACATTAAGTGACATTGAAGATAAGAGGGATGTGATAATAATAAAAATTCCAGATAGCAAGAATAAAACCAGACGTTCGTTTACAATTATCAATGATACTGAAAATAATATTGATTGCCTTGGTATATTCAGAAAATATGTTAACTTAAGGCCCAAGAACACTGATCATAGACGACTCTTTTTGAGGTATGAGGTAGGGAAATGTGTCAATCAAGTTGCTGGTAAAAATACCCTTGGAAAAGTACCTTATAATATTGCCAAGTACTTGAATTTGGACAATCCTGAGTCTTACACGGGACACTCATTTCGAAGAACTTCGGCAACACTTTTGGCAGATACAGGTGCGGATGTTCTCGCTTTAAAAAGGCACGGAGGGTGGCGATCTTCCACAGTCGCGGAAAGTTATGTGGCCGACTCAAGTGCAAATAAAGTAGATACGGCCAGAAGAATTCTAGGTAGCAGCGAGAATATAAGATTTGAATCCGCAACTCCCAGCACAAGTTCCTCTATGACAGTCGAGGATTCCTTTAGTAGTAAGGATTCTAATATTTTAAGTTCTTCGACTTCAATACAGGAAAGTATGCCTATGTTAAATGTAACTAATTGTACAAATGTTTCTTTTACTTTCAAAATTAAAAAGTAAATAACTGTTGTTAAAATTGGAAAAGATCCTGAAAGAATTCCGGAAAAACACTGGACTGGGACAAGGAAAATAAAACAAGCGTGTCACGATTATGATGCAACGTTAGAACTGTAGTTTATTGATTTTTTTTTAACTGACAGGTACAAGAAGAGAGAGACAACAAATAATAATCTCATACATCCCAGAATATCTAGATGTCACTACTTGTATTACATTGTGAATTTCTGATATTCTCAACACCCCCACTTATCATAAATTCACAAACAATAGAGATACAAAATTAATTACTAATTAAACCTAAACCTTTCCGAAATTGGGCATTCTTAATATTTTGTAAAGGCTTTGTCAAGATGTCCGCTATCATCTCATCAGTGGGTAAATACTTTAAATCAATTTTCTTTTCTGCGAGAGCATCCCTTAAGAAATGATATCTGACATCTATATGTTTTGATCTATCGTGAGAAACTGGATTATTTGCCAATTTTTGGGCACTCTGATTATCATTATGTATAACTGTACAATCCAATTTTCCAGTCAAATCAAACAAAAGATTTTGCAAATATATAGCCTCTTTTGTGCCATCACTAAGAGCCATATATTCCGCTTCTGTGGTTGATAAGGCCACTGTTCGCTGCTTACAACTTTTCCAAGAAACGCAACCCCCAGAAAGCTTGAAGACATAGCCCGTATAAGACTTTCGGTCCTGTTTGTCTGATCCCCAATCAGCATCAGCAAACCCAACTAAGCTTGAATTATCTTTGGTGAATTTCATGGAAAAGTCTATGCTACCTTTCAAGTACCTTAACAATCTTTTTGCAGATTGCCAATGTACCTCAGTATAGCAATTGTTATACTGACTGAATAAGCTCACAGCATAAGCAATGTCGGGACGAGTCATTACTGCCAAGTACATTAGGCTTCCAATTAATTCCCTATATGGTATATCAGGATTACACGTTTGACCCACGACGTTGCTTAGACTGATACCACTATCCAATGGAGTAGTAACTGTTTTGCAGTCATTCATACCAAAACGTGTTAGTAATTCATTAATATAGTCTTTCTGATCAATAGTTATAAAATTTTCATTATAATCTCTAATGATCCTTATTCCTAAACATTTTTTGGCTTCTCCAAGATTTTTAATTTTGAATTTTGAACTCAAATTTTTCTCAAGAAATGCAATTTCTCCTGAGTCGCCCGAAAAAACAAAAAAATCATCTACATACAATGCTATTACAGTTAACAAACCATTATTCTTTCTTTTAATATACAAACAAGGCTCAATACTTGACTTTTTATAGTCAATATCTAACAAAACTTGATCTACTTTTTGGTTCCAAGCTCTACTGGATTGTTTTAAACCGTATACAGCCTTTTTTAATTTAAAAACTTTATTCTGCTGATTCTTTAAAACAAAACCCTCGGGTTGTGTCATGTAAACATTTTCCTTTAACACACCATTGAGAAACGCAGTTTTAACGTCCAAATGAAAAATCTTAAGATCTAACTAAAGCTAATGCAATTAAAACCCTAAAGGTTGAGTGTCTCACAACAGGAGCAAAAGTTTCTGTGTAATCAACACCCTCTCTTTGAGTATAACCTTTTGCTACTAACCTTGCTCTATAATTAATTTTACTGTCACCATCACATTTCACCTTGAAAACCCACTTACACTGCATTACTGTTGTTCCGTGTTCTGGTGGGTCTACTAGCTCCCAAGTCTCATTCTCCTCAAATGAGTGCATTTCTTCTAACATGGCCTGCCTCCACTCTCGACCATCTGGTCTCGAAAGCGCTTCAGCCACTGTTTTGGGTAGATCAGAACCATCTGGTGCCTCAGAAACATCACTTGCACACAGGTATGTGATGTAATCTTCAAATGATTTCTTTTTGGGAGTTCTCTCTGACCTTCTTGGCAACTCATCAAGAACTGTTGGAACTTCTTCATAGTCAGGGGCATAGTCACTGTCAAAACTTTCTATGAATGGCATGATTTCCTCATTAACAGATTGATCAGAAAATTCATCTGCCAACGATTCATCAGTGGTAATGTCAACCCCCACTGAATCGGCAACCTCTGTTTCAACTGGCTCACCCAATGAAATATTGTTTAAATTGATGACATTTTCCATAAACTGCACATCTCTACTTGTAATGACCTTTTTTTTGAGCGGGTTAAAACATCTATAGCCCTTAGTATTTTCGTCATATCCTACAAGTAGATGTTTTACTGCTTTATGATCCCACTTGTTTCTATTCACTTTAGGAACATGAACCATGACAGTACTACCATAAATGCGTAAATGACTGAGATTTGGCTTCTTGCCATAAAAAATCTCAAATGGAGTCTTAGAAATCCCTGCACATGCCGACCGGTTTTTGATCTAACAAGCCGTATTACAGGCTTCTGCCCACAAAAACTTACTCACATTCTCATCAAACATTAAGCATTTGGCTTTCTCAACAATTGTGCGGTTGAAACGTTCCGCTAAGCCATTTTGCTGTGGTGTATGACTGTTTGTTGTCTGGTGCACAATGCCGGATTCCTTAAGATATCGATCAAGTTCTTTATTGATGTATTCACCGCCATTATCTGTTCTTAATATTTTTATTTTTGCATTTTGCTGGTTTTCTATAAGATGTTTAAATTCCTTGAACTTTTCATACATTTCATTCTTTGTCTTCAGAAAATATATGAAACACATGCGGCTGTAATCATCAATAAATGTTAAGAAATATCTAACACCTCCTAACGAAGTTGTCTCCATTGGGCCGTTAATGTCACTATGTATAATTTGTAGTATACTATCTGCACGGCTTCCTTTTTGGGGAAATGGCAAGCGAGCCTGTTTCCCTTGACAACACACAATGCAATTTGTTACATTTGCCTGACCCTTATAAACAAGACCTTCTACTAATTTGCTTGTTTGGTTGAGGTAGTTATTGTTTATATGGCCTAATCGTCGATGCCACATTTCACTGCATGCCAGAAACACTGGACCTAAGCCTTTGAAAGCATCTAGTTTATATAAATTGTTACATATACTGGCAGTTGCTACCAAAATGCCATGAGAATTGTAAATATTGCAGCCCTTATCATTGAAACATACCTTGTTCCCATTGTTGATCAGCTGACTGACTGATAACAAGTTGGTTGTCAAGCCAGGAACAAACTGCACACTTTTCAACAATATCTCATACTGCTTGTCTGCCACAATAGTCTCAATTTGCACATCACCAGCACATTCAACTCCAATCTTAGATTGATTGGCCACAACGACTTCAGGCAAATCCGGACTTCTCAAATTTTTCAGCCATTCCTTCTTCGCTGTCAAGTGAATGCTGGCACCGCTGTCAATGTACCAATCTTTATTGTCGAAGTGCCCTGTAGTGAAAACTGCACTAAAACCACTTTCAGCTCTATTATTATTTGGGCATTTTGACATGAAATGGCCATTTTTCTTGCATTTGAAACAAATAACATTGCTCATGTCTCTTTTGTTTACAAAACTGCTGTTTACAGAGCTCGAACTAGCATAACCTCCAGGGGCTCCAGCTGATTTTTCTTTGAAAGTGGAACTACTGGCGCCATCTCTCAAAGGCCTTCGGTGATTCTGCCTGAAACCTCTATTTGCCACAAAAGCACCACTGCTGCCATCACTGCTCCTACCGCCATCTGTCTGCATATCCAAGAGTTTGGTTTTTATAGAATCTGTAGTGATTTGAATGCCCGAGTGCTCAATTGCCATTATCATTGGTCCATATTTCTTTTCGGGAAGTCCAGCCAATAAAAGCGACCCCACCCATTCTTCATCAATCTTGAAACCAGTCCTTCTTAATTTTTGGGACGTTTCAACAATCTGATTGATGTATGAGTCCATTGAATCATGGTTTTCTAATCTGGCCGATATAAGAGTTCGTAATAGGCCTATCTTCCTCATAAAACCATTGTCATCATACAGATTTTTAAGGCTTTTCCACATTTCTTGGGCTGTGGTGGCATCTTTGATATGGGAATACAAAGATGGGTCTATGGTCAATACCAGTTTGGCTTTGGCTTTGGCAATTAGGGTGGTGTCCTGTTCGCTACCTTCAATGCATTTGTTCAAACCTTCCAGGATAAACACATTCTCCACTGCGACCGAGAAGCTTGGGTACACTGTTTAAATAATTGACGGCCATTTTCTTTCGCGCGCGTTAAAAGGCAAACGTCACCGAAACGTACTACGTTCTACACGACACCAACTTCTGTTTTTTTTTCAATCCCGAACTACCGAAATCCCGAAATTCTATGCCAGGGCGATCTGGGCAAAACTGGGCCCATAACCTGTTGTTAAAATTGGAAAAGATCCTGAAAGAATTCCGGAAAAACACTGGACTGGGACAAGGAAAATAAAACAAGCGTGTCACGATTATGATGCAACGTTAGAACTGTAGTTTATTGATTTTTTTTTAACTGACAGGTACAAGAAGAGAGAGACAACAAATAATAATCTCATACATCCCAGAATATCTAGATGTCACTACTTGTATTACATTGTGAATTTCTGATATTCTCAACAATAACCATGAAGTATCGCATTTTTATATTACTAGGTAGGTACCTATCTGTTTATGCTAATTTCAATTTTTGGACGTCTAATGGCCATTTGCACTGACCATTTTAAGGAACCCTTAGCGATAAGTAGGTATCTTTTAAAATGACAGTTTTTGATGGAAAAATGTCACTTTAAGGAATACTTATCGCTTAGGCTACCTTAAAATAGTGGGTCCAAATGGCCATAGGTATTTTCTATTTGTTTCAATAAAATAGTATCCTTAATTTGTTTTGGGTTTTTTATTTAAGAAGTCGAGTGTTTTTGTCACATTATTTTGACAGAGATATGAAAGCAATTTTCACCTTTCATATCAACACTTTTTTGACCGGGTCAAAAAAGTAACTTTTTTGGCCCGGTCAAAAAAGTAACTTTTTTGACCCGGACTGTAAGTGACACTTACAGTTCATGGACGTAGGTCAAAAAAGTCAACTTACAGAATGGGTAGCACAAAAAGGATATTAACGCTTAAGGTCAATGTTGCGGAAATAACCCACAACAAGTTTAAAATGTTATTATTTGTAGTTTATCAATATAATCTCAATTTCTATTATTTATCATAAAAATAATATTCTAAAAAAAGATTCCTGTAAAACTGGCAACAGCAGCCCTTTTGAATAGGTAAAATTACAGATTTCTTCATTACCCTATGAGCAATGGATCTATTTTGTTGTTGTGATTGGTCAGTTGCCACCCAACATCCCTGATTTATGCGACCTGCTCCGAAAAAGGCAGTCGACTCGACGCACGGTACACAACAGTAGTAATCAAGAAGCAGAAGAGTGAGCAAAGACTCTGCACCCTCTCGCCTCTGAACGCTCTACAGAGGAAAAAACCCCCAGAAAACCCCCGTTAGTACGCGAATTATAGTAAAATACTACTCCCAGTGTCTCAAGGCCTGACATGGCCTATATTATCAACGATATTATTGATTACAATTCATGTAATTAACCCCTAAATTGTTGCAAGTCATCTCGGACCTAGCAAAATTCTCTACTACGCCTGTTTAAGGTTATCCCTGTCTCACTCTCGACGGGCTCCAGCTCTGTATATCATTGTGTTCTCTCTCTCAGTGGAAAATTCCTTAGCTGTCAGTGCAAATTACTACGAATAGTGATAAATGGATAAATAATCACTATATGGATCTACCGGATTGAACTGGATTAAGCAAGTAAGACCGTTTCAATTTCTCAAAACAGTCGAACAATAAATTAATAAATACTGAATACTGATTCGGTTGAAATGCACTATAAATTGAAGTGTTTTGTTCTAACCTTTAATACAGAAATTTGGTTTTCACACTCGTGAAATGAACATTAATTTGTAAATTTGTATATAGAAACTGAGCATATATATAGACTTTTCTTGCACTTATTGTTTACACACTTCAGCAGAAAAGTGCTCAAATTATTAACTCTCAATAAACAAAGGAACTTTCAAGGATAAATAAACATTTTGTGAATACAGTGAGCTGATTGAAGTTTACGAATTATTTGTGTTGTGCTCTCGTAAATTTAAATTAGTTAATTTGTGTTCTCGTTCTTTGAACATTTAACCATAAATGATATTATTATTATGAAATTTCACTATTTCTCATAAATCAAGATATTTATTTACTCGCTTATTTACTTTAGATTAGTATAAAATTTGTAGTTCGACTGGACGTCCAAATAGGAATTATTAGATAGGATTTGATTGCTGATTAGACCGAATTGGCTTCATTTATTGATTAAATTGATAACTATTCTATTTCAGCGTTTTATTTGTATAAATGAGAATCAAGGCACCCCTAGTTTAATACAAGGCTTAAATGATCCAACACCTAATGGTTAATTTTTACAGTCAGTCAAAGTAAAAACTTTTGACATCCCTGGTGCGGTAATGACTAGAGTCCACAAAAGGGTAATAGCTAGTTCCGTCACATTGGTCCAGTCGAACTACAAATTTTATACTAATCTAAAGTAAATAAGCGAGTAAATAAATATCTTGATTTATGAGAAATAGTGAAATTTCATAATAATAATATCATTTATGGTTAAATGTTCAAAGAACGAGAACACAAATTAACTAATTTAAATTTACGAGAGCACAACACAAATAATTCGTAAACTTCAATCAGCTCACTGTATTCACAAAATGTTTATTTATCCTTGAAAGTTCCTTTGTTTATTGAGAGTTAATAATTTGAGCACTTTTCTGCTGAAGTGTGTAAACAATAAGTGCAAGAAAAGTCTATATATATGCTCAGTTTCTATATACAAATTTACAAATTAATGTTCATTTCACGAGTGTGAAAACCAAATTTCTGTATTAAAGGTTAGAACAAAACACTTCAATTTATAGTGCATTTCAACCGAATCAGTATTCAGTATTTATTAATTTATTGTTCGACTGTTTTGAGAAATTGAAACGGTCTTACTTGCTTAATCCAGTTCATACCGGTAGATCCATATAGTGATTATTTATCCATTTATCACTATTCGTAGTAATTTGCACTGACAGCTAAGGAATTTTCCACTGAGAGAGAGAACACAATGATATACAGAGCTGGAGCCCGTCGAGAGTGAGACAGGGATAACCTTAAACAGGCGTAGTAGAGAATTTTGCTTCATTTATTGAATAAATTGATAACTATTCTATTTCAGCGTTTTATTTGTATAAATGAGAATCAAGGCACCCCTAGTTCAATACAAGGCTTAAATGATCCAACACCTAATGGTTAATTTTTACAGTCAGTCAAAGTAAAAACTTTTGACATCCCTGGTGCGGTAATGACTAGAGTCCACAAAAGGGTAATAGCTAGTTCCGTCACAGTCAATGTGATATACGTTGACCGGCAGAATTTTTTTGCCTATGAGATAGTCAAAATTAGGATTTTGCTATATGACTGTAAAGGGTACCTATCAACGAGCTATCGAACGATGTGCAACACAAGGTAGGTTCGTATTTGAAAAAAATAATTTGGGGTAGCTAGCCCCTAAGGGATGAGGCGGGGTGACTCAAAAAGTGCCTCATTTTGGTTCCCCCTCCAATCCCCCAATACGTATTTGAGATCTTGCTGATAGTATTTTTTGTATAAGAGATATTCGCGCTGCTACTTTTCAAATTGTCACTCTGTATGTTTTTTAATGCTTTATTTTGGAGGGCTTGCAATGGTTCCAGAAGAGAAATTCCAGCAGTTCCCCAGACAGAGATCAAAAAATGTAAATAGCTACATAAAAATATAAATAGCTACATGATGTGAGCATAGTAAAGTTTTTTGCGAATTGTCAACTTCAAGAGGTATCCAACTCTATACGAGAACTATGTGATTTGCCCAAGACCGTGTACCATCTATAAAACGTCCCAAATATTTTATTGTACAGGCATTTTTTAGTGACTGGGTTCCAAACATTATGTTTTGGGTATTATTTGAACTTCTTTTACCTAACATCATGTAAGATGATTTTTTAATATTAAGCGTTAATTCATGTGATATTAACCAAATATTCACCACTCCCAGATCCTAAGTAATGCCCGCCCTGATAGAATTAGTGTTTTCACCACAATATACCAAAGCAAAGGTACTTTTAGCTTTATCAACAGTATTCTAGCTTTACTAACAGTATTCTATGGTCTACAGTATCAAAGGCTTTTTGTAAATCGAGGGACACTAAGGCACATATTTGACCACCATTTATTTTAAGCTGTATATCTGAGAATAAATCTATAACTGCCGTCTCAGGGTCTCTGTCCTTACAAAAACCATATTGACTTCCACTCAGCAAATTATTACTATTCAAAAAGACTTGTAACCTTTGAATGACACATATCTCCACAATCTTAGATAACACAGGTACAACTGACATAGGTCTATAAATTGTTACTTCACTTCTGTCACCATCCTTAAACAGAGGTCGAACCCTAGCAATCTTCAACTTACCGGGCACCATACCCGCTTCAAATGAGAAGTCCATAACTTTTCTCAGAATCACTGCCGTTTCATGCTTGAGCTTCAGCACACTGTTGACATCGATTCCATCAATCCCTGAAGTTTTATTTTTTTCCAATCCCTGTATTACGCATTCCACTTCGGCTACCACCACTGGTGTCAAGAAAAATGAGCCGGCTGGCTGGTCTTCTGTTTGTGGTATTGGTGCAGTATAAATGTTTCTTGATAATCTAGGTCCAATATCAACAAAGTATTTATTGAAAGCTTTGGCTATGTCTCGATTGTCTGTCAAGGTTGCTCCATTTTCCTTTATCATGAAAACAGTGTTCAAAATATTATCCTTGTTATAAATTACTCTATAGGTTTTTTATGTTATATTTAGGATGACGTCGTCGAACAAGGACTGACAATGTTGTCAATGTCTATTTTCTTTCTTATAATTTACCAGAATGTTGTGTCAATAATTCTGACGACAGCTGAAAATAACGAAATGAAAATGTTTATACAAGTCATGCAACGTCGCGCGCCGTTGCCAACCAAAAATATCTGAAATTCCTCTACTTCAAATACGTTAAAAAGTACTTTTAGTTTTGTTAGGTTGTCAGCCGAAATTTACTAAATGTGACGTCATCCTAAATATAGCGCAAAAATCCTATATTTCCTTGTTCTCCTTTCATCTACCATGTCCCTTTCAAATCGCCTGGTAACTATCTGTTTTTTTTTTCCCACTTGATTTGTTTTTTTTTTACTCATTTTAATATCTATATTTTGCTTTATAATATTCATTATCGTGTGTATATGTGGATCTTCAGTTTTTTATAGAAATAATCCCTTTTTTTAATCAGTAATAAAATCTTATTTGTTGGGTACTCTTTGCCTTCAACCTGCTGCTTCTGTTTTACAACTATTCGATTGTTGTCCATAAAAGCTCACTCCAAACCACCATGGAGTATCTCCGCATCTGTATAATGATCCAGTCCTTCCATTATGTCTCAGAGTTCCCTCGTTGCCAGAATGTCCACCCTCCGGAACACCTGGTACTTAATCTCAGGTTTCCGTCTGCAGTATAAGCTTCCAGGGATAGAGAAAACTTGTAATCTTAGTGCTAGTGCTAGGTTACCAATACAATAATTTCTACTCACGTTGGAAAACCACCAGCTGCAGCTCTTTGTATGCCAACAGATCCAAGACAGTATTTTAACAACCTATAAAAAACTACAGTTTGAGGTTTACCTACGTGAGAAGAAATTATTATGTGTTAGTAGTTAATAACCTTGAAAAGGAAGACTGTCCTGCTCCTTCCAGAACCCTGCGAAAATTAAAAATAAAAAAAGTTTAAGATTGTAGTCTGTACATTTTTGTATTTTTCTCTGGAAACTTGTTTCAACTCAATCTTACTTAACAGTCCTGATAATAGTGTGAATAGTACCGAAACGTCGGTTTGGATTGAGTCAATAAAAAAAGCTGAAAATTAACTTGAATCTCAAGAATGTTCTGACATGGCCCCAAATACTTGCATCTCGTTCCATTAATTTTCAGTACGTATTTCATGTCGTCAATACTTAGAAATACAAAGATCTATTAAAATAATGCCGTCCATACAAATCTTTGTTAATTTAACGGTCCTTCCATTATCTTGAACATTAATTGCGTCTCACAATATCCTTTTATCTTTACGAGCTGAAAACCATTGAATATTGCATGCTTTGCACAAATATTAAAGCCCCAACCGCGGCGAAACGTTAAATGTGAGTGTCCCAAATTAATTAGGAATTTCCAAATGATAATTCCGATCACATACGTAAATGACAGGCGACATACATATAGTGAAACTGTGAATTAATTAACACGTCTGATGCAGACTGTACATATGCACTCACAGCAAAACCGAATGTTGGTAATCAGGAATTTATTTGTGCGAATCTTCAACGTCACGTGGTTGAAGTATACCAATTTTGCTTCTGAGGATTTGGGACAATAATTTTCTTGAACTTGTACCAAGCGAATTTTATTCGCCATAAAACGGTGAAAAAACACTCCATAGTTTACTGAAATAAGGATGTTGCGGAGCTGGATAAAAATCGTTTATCTGTTTTGCTGGCTGGGAGACACTCGACATTTTGCCCTTGTTGTTATTGTCGGACCGGGACAAAAGTTACAGACCATTCGCTTCAAAATTAAAAACAAATTATTTACGAACGACGCTTTCATAATTTATAGCACATAAATTCAATTTCAATTATCGTGCGACTTGAGTTGAATTGATAAAACTTTTTCGACGTCAATTTATGCCAGATTCAACGGAAAGTAGCAATAAAGGCCTAACTATAGTGTCGATTGCTAGGCAGTAATCTGAGCAAATTAATGATACATTTTACAGCACTTGAAGATTTTTAAAATCTGCGCCAAGACGGTGAGCGTCATTAAACAAGATGTATTGAAAAGGTTGCAGTGCCAAATTGATAGTCATTTGAGCATATTCGAGAACATTTTGAGGATCTCACTCCTCATATCAATAAAAATCAAAACTCGTATCCTGAATCCATCTGTATGTATGAGTATGTTCCCATTAGAACGAAATCCACGCTGTAATTTTTATATAAAGAGTTCCGTAATAATCTTATACTATAAGCGAAGCGACCAAACTTTATACACAATTCAGTCTGTATCTCAATGACACCGCTTTATGGTTTGTTTATGCATAATTCACAAAATATTGTCTATTTGTAGGCACCAGTTTTTGACTTGTTTTCAATTTATTCTTTCAGGTGCCCCCCAAGTGTTGCGACACACAGCAGCGCGGGAAATCTTCGTCGAAAGTGGACAAACCGTGGATCTCAGCATGGTCGTTTGCGCTGATCCCAGACCGAGATCGGTCGCATGGGAATGGGGCTCGCTTAGACTAGAAGCCGGCAATGAGATGGGTAAGAATTTTTTGAGATGCTTTTAACAAAATTACTATATTTATTTTCAAGACATAATCGTAGTAGAAGAGAATAGTCTGGGCTGTTGCATAAAACTTGCCTTTCAGCATATAATGTTCTCCTGGAAATGAAAAATGAAACGTAAACGATACTGTCATTGACGTTTTCTTTTTGTTTTGTATTTTGTAACTTTTGAGCAAATTAGTTTCCCGGGAGTATTTGCTTGTAAAAATATTTCAGTAAATATTTCTCTTGCTTTTAAAAGCAGAGATCATTGTCCGGAAAACTATTCTATACAGAGTGTATCAGGTTTGACTACAAAAATTTTACACTTTGGAATATGGCATTTTGAACAAAAAAAGTTGATCCTACATGGAGTCCAAACTCAACCATTTTTAAGGAAAAGGCCTTTGAAGTTTTGATATTTTTTGACGAATATTTGAAAGATAAAGAAAATTTTAATCATTATGAGATGTAAAAAAAATTAGTTCATTCAATTATTAAGTAATTATGCATTTTTAGTCAGCAACAATAATAAAAAATTGAAAAGACAACATGAAAATTTCACTCGTAAATTGGTATCTAAACATCTGGCAACATAGCACAACACACACACTTGATTTATCTTATGTCAGTTAGTTGAAGCATTGGAAATGCGCGTAATTCATTTTTTTTTTGAAAATTAAAGGTTTACAAACGCCGGATATGCAGATAGGTACTTCTTTAGGCAGAATCGTTGCGAAATGCCCGTCTGGCCGCCAGAATTTACAGGGAAAGATTTCCCAAGAGTACCCACCTGATGAAAGAACATTGTGCCCATTTTACAAAGATTGCGTGATACGGGAAGTGTGAGTGTGCAAAATCTGCTTGTTGATTTGCGTGTTTTGACAACCTTTTAACAAAAAATAATATTCTCATAATAAGGATTTGGCAAGTAGCTGAGTAAGTATTATTCAATTTGATGACAGATGAAATAAAATCAACTTCTTGCAAAAAAAAAAACTTTAAATTAACCAGTTTTATTGACATTTATATCCTGGCAAAGATAATACCTGTACTATGTTGTCATGTTGTTAATATTTTTCTAAATTTAAATTCTGCTATATCTCCGAAAATACTAACAATTGACCCATGGTTAATAGGACAGTTTTAGCTTGAAATTGGCCATATTTTCTTATGTTTTAATATTTGTACTCATACCTGATACACCCTTTATACTCTCGTTGAGTCGAGTGTCTTCACATTTGAGCAAATGGTCACTTATAAGGAAATTACTTCTTGTTCCGTAAAATGGGCACTTTTTTATGTAGAATCCATTGCGATATATAAACTAGATATTTATACAGGGTTTTTGGTTTTTTTAATGCGACACCAAACTCATTTTTTTTTATATGAATCACCATTTTGAGGTTTTTAAAAAGAGCGTGAAATTTCCTTAATTATTTTGATATGGCGCATGTTATTTTTATGTTAAATATTATTCAGGGTGTCTGAATATCTTCGGAAGTATTAGGAATTTATCAAATTTCAAATGGTATTTTATTGACCATAAAATTGCGCAACTTTGCCCCAATTTAACCGACCCTGTATTTCATACTGTGTCCAAAATCCCAATGGTTGATCTCGAAAAACTGACACTCTGTATGATATTTAGCATAAATATAACAAGTGATGTACCAAAATTTATGAAGTTTTACGCTCTCTTTAAGAACTTCGAAATATATAGGGTGGTCCGCATGAAAAAGAAATGAGTTTGGTGTCGTATTAAAAAAAAAAAACAAACATCCTGTATAAAAACTATTTATCGCAATGGATTATACATAAAAAAGAATGCTCTAAGAAACAGTTTACCATTATTATTAATAAGAAAGTTATGGGGCATTGAAGAAATCGACAAAATTCGAGAAACGCCCTCTAGGGGCCAAACGATTAGAGAATTTTATTTCTGACATTGATTTTCTCATTAAATTTGAGCTCCAGACACCTGGGTTCATTTTTTTCTATCTCTAAAAATGAGGGGAGTTTCCAAAAGAAAGTGTCCAATTTGGACCACCCTGTATAATCACAAGTGAAATATAATCAACCCATGTTCTACCCAATAACAAGAACCCAAGGCAAGAGCTTGAAATTATTCATGAGAATGCAATAATGTCTTGAGCAATATTAATGATGCAACATCCTATCATGTGGTGAAGAGTGACCAAAAGTAGGATGTGAATCAATAGTCAGACACAGTACCGCTAGATCAAAATGAGGTTAAAATAAAACATTGAAATTCAAAGTACGTCTGAGTTATGCCTTAACCATTAAATTCGATAAGAAACTATTGAAAATTATTTTATATTTGTAACAAGTTCATTTACATTGGTGACTATGTTCTGAAGTTACTATAAGAAAATTGTACGTAGGTAATCATTATTATATCAATTATTTCAGGAAAATTCAAAGTGGACGACGTAACTCAAGAAGAGGGAGAAGATTGCTATTTAACCACACTCCACGTCAAAGATACTTCAGCGACGGACTCGAGGACCTATTATTTGCTCGTGGAAAACGACAAGGGCAAGGATATGCATGCCGTTCAATTATACGTGAATGGTGAGTAGACTAAACATATTATTTTTCCGGAAGCAAAAGTTTTACTCTTTTGAGCGGTGATGCTGTTATTTTCACTTTTTGCCTTAATTTTTATCGTTTTTAAGCCACCGCTGAAGGAGTAAAAGGTACCTATGTTTTAATTTGGAATATTTTATTTAACAGCACAGTTTATCATTCACAGATCATTCAGAATATTGAGATTGGAAGCGAGTCATAAGTCTCTCCGAGAATCTTGAAATTCAAGGGACTCTTGATAGTTATTTATGAACCAAGGCAGTAAAGTGATACTTTATCGAACAAGCCGAGTAAACGGGCGAGTTCGATGTAGACACATTACTGATGTGTTTCATACAAAACTTTATCGCCAACCGTAAAAATTGATAACTGTAAAAAATTGAGATAATTGGGTGGTATGAATAAAAACGAAGTATCTGCTACTACTACAAGTAGTAGTATATTCTTATTTTTTTGTCTGTAGACACTTATTGTTTGTTATATTGGACGTGAATGTACACCCTGTCGTATGATATCAATTAATCCTTGAAGTCGAAGGAGTTTCAATATGTTATCAATGCGTAAGTACTTCTCTATTAAAATTATCATTGGTACTAACTATGGTATCAGTTTGATTTGACTGTTGCCCAAAACCGTCTTCGCGACTTTTGTTCTATTGAGTTTTCCTAACATAGAACTCTGCAAAAATATTTGCGACAGGTAAAATACAGTGCAATAAAGTATTTCTTCACTTCCGAAATCGCAATGGTAATGTATAGTTTTACTGACGGTTGGCGATAGAAATAATGAGCTTCAAGAGTTTCCGAAATTTTGAAGTTGTGAAAAGTCGAAAATTGCACATTCATACCATGTTCCATTCTGAAAGATTTTCCAGACCCAAATACATATTTTTTCCTACCACTGCCTCTGAAAATGTAGCTTTTCGCACGCTAGGCAACCTCTGAAAATAGAGTTTTTCGCACGGCGTGCAAAAAAGTTTTTCACACGCTGCTTAATTAGTTTTTTTATTTATATTGGTCTCGTTTGCTAACCTTTTTTCACACTCTCTCGACTTGTGGAACTCGCCTATCTCACCGTGCAAAAAAAGTCGTTTTCAAAACTTGTTGTTTAAATAACTATTATCGCATTACGAGAAAATTCGTAATTCGTGTTTAATCTTTGAAAAGGCTCGAGGAAAAGTCGTCGTTTCGAGACAACTCGAACGTTTCAAAAAAATTAAAATATTAAAACGACTAGTCCTGACCATAGAGAAATATAATGCATAAAGGAGAGTGTCCGATTCTATACTAAAAAATAGAAGACCGTTTGATCGAAGCGCACCAGTGGGGGATAATAGGAACTACAGTCGTTGCATCAATCGATAAGGCAGGTACCTATGCTTCAAGGCGAAAAAAAGCGGGATATTTAAATGGATGTTTCTGATCTAAATTTTGTTTGCAGTAAATAAATTTCGAAATAAATTGAAAATATATTTTATTAGTAATAATAAAAGCCACAAGAGCACAACAAATTTTTTATTAAGAAAAAATATAAAACAGAAATCATTATTCTCCTTAGGTACTAGCAAAACAAACCTAACCCAAATTTCTATTAAGAGAGAAAAATACATTTTTTACAGGTGTTTCATCTTTTTTAACTTTTTCTCATCTTGCTTGTTTTTTTTGTCTGATTTAAAAATTCTAGAAATGTCGTCATAATACTTTTTTTATAAAAAGTTCTATAGAAACATCAAGTATGTCACTTTGCATAATTTCTTTATGATCTACACAAGTATACCAATTAAAATCCAGATGACTTTTCAAAATTATTTTAATCTTATTTTTTAAATATGATATTTTGTCTGTTTTTGTTATCTGTATATTCCTTAAATTATACAAACATATGCTGGGGTTCGACTGTTTCTGACAACAAATTAGCAGCACATTTTTTGTATTCTCTATGTAATTTAATTTTTTTGATCAAAAATCCAGCTACATAAGTGCATGTATTAGCATCATGGTCTGTAAAATCAAAATTGGTTGATGGTAGTATTATATTTTCAATCTCATTAGACTCTAATTTTTTTAAATTTACAAAATCCAATATATCAGCATTTAAAAAACTCTGCAAATTGTCAAGAATACTAGTGCCATCCATCTCACAATTTCGATTTGAAACGGGTGTTACTAAGTTGTTGAGAACGGATGTTTTAAAGCAACTAACAAATTGGTAGCAATTTGGGTTTGTATTTTCTGCCCCAAAATGCCTTATAGATGAAAACTGATTTTCCAGTGGTTCTTGGTTTAGAGAACGCGTTCTTAAAAATTTAAAACCCATATTTCTACATACATTCCACAATTCTTTTGTGGCATTTATAGTTGTTAACCAACCAGTTTTAAATGGCATTCTGGATTTTGCAACAGACCCAGATGAAGACTTGGATGGAGATATAAACTCCCAACTATTGATTTTTGGAAGAAGCTTATTCCAAAGTGCAAAGTGAGGAGATTTATCAGATAAACACCTACGATACGGTTTTCCACACTCTGGCTTAGGTGTTCTACGATTGAAACTATCAAAAAGTTGATCCATGTCATGCACAAACTCTGCATCAATGGCCTGTAATGGTAAATTGTTTTTCGGATTGCTAACCATTTCTTCAATAGTGGCAGCAACAGTATGGCTTAAAATTCTAGCAGCTATTGAAACTTTCATTTTTGATCGATTTTTTTGGGGATTTTGATATTCTTCCTGAATACGCCTAAGAGCTTGGAATCTTTTTTTCCTGTCTATGTAAAAACAGTGTCTAATGTGAGTCATTTTTGCAAGTTTACATTTATTATATTTAATCTCATATTTTAGAAGAGCATTTCTGGTGTTTTTTAATAAATGAGGTGGGTCAAAGATTGTAAATACTTTCTGATTATTGACAGTGAAATAGGGACCAGGGGGCGGATTACGAACTCTCGATTCGAACCGAAACCGCCATGGATTTCGAATGCACTCCATGCAAATGCATCAGAATGCGTTCGAAATCCATGGCGGTTTCGGTTCGAATCGAGAGTTCATAATCCGCCCCCAGGTCTAGATTGCGAACGATTGTAGGTCCTTGATGGCAAACAGTACATAAAATATTTAGTCCAATCTCCTCTAATTTTATAATAACGGTTTTGATTAAATTTTTTAATTGGTATGTTTCCTATAGTATCCCGAGTAAAAAAATATGCAACTGGCTGCGTCCATTTTTTATGTAGGCCATTGAGCATAGAAGTTAGTGCATGATTTGCATGTTGATTTGTACGTCCTAAGGGCTCTAGATCTATATATCCAATAACCTTGTTAAATTATAAATTCGGAATTCAAAAGGTGATGATTGATGCTGATGATGACACAAAACATATGGTCGCGGCCATTGTAATTTATCATTTTAGTTCTGCCGATTCTGGCCCCCATGCGCGAATTATCTTGCGCAAAAGCTCAAACTGTGTGACAATTAGCACCCATGATTCGGACACTCTCCTTTATGTATTATATTTCTCTATGGTCCTGACCAAGGAAGTAGTAATGGAGAAGATTTCCATTCAAATTCTCCCTGGAAAATATTTTAATTTCCATTTTCTTTAATCAGAGAATGAGTCCCTTTTTTGATTACAGCAATTGGCAAATTGAAATTTTATCATGTATTTTTCATTTTCTTTTTTTTTAATTTCTAGAGCCACTACAAATGAGCACATTGGTAAGCGTGGCCGGTGCTCTATTAGTCGGTATCCTCGTGTTGGTTTGCGCCTGCATCTACGCAATCAGAGCCGAAAAATGTTGCTTTTCAAGTAAGTGATGGTATTTATAAGTCTCTCAATTGCTACAAAAACTTTACCAAACAAAAATTTGTTTTTTGGGACGTAGTAGTTGAAGATTTAATGCAATTTATATTAAGAGGGGCGTCAGATAAGAGCCAGCGCGCCATCTTTTGGGCTTTATGACATACATTAAATATTTTTTAATCACAGGTGTTCAAATTCTCTGTAAGTGATTGACTTATTTACAAGTAGATGGCGACATCTTCAATATCAATTCGTTTACACAGTAATTTACAGTGGACTAAATAATTTTATTCAGA